>OX439134.1:9844001-10211501 GCA_949318235.1 Ecdyonurus torrentis | reverse complement strand
TTATAGTATACTGTATATACTGTATACAGGGTGTTTATAAAAAATGGCACGTTTTTAAACACAAATTACAATATGACGATTAATGAAAAATAAAACTTTTTATACATCAAATTAAAGCCTATATTTTGGTAATTTAAAAAATAACAATGAAAACTTTGTACGTTAATTACTCTTCTGTTGAGACGAAAAAGAATGAAAAATGAAAGAAGTTAAAAAAACGGCCGTTTTTTCAGACGCAAAAAGCTGTAATCACCTGCAATAAATCGCCTTTGTTAAAAATCTTGCTTTACTTCATGTTAAAAAACAAAAACCATTACCTTAAGGCTTCTCCACACGAGCACCTTTTGTAGCTGGGCACTGATGGTCCAGACGCACTTCCAGATCTCGCCATACGTTCTCCAGCACGACAGGTGTCACGGAGCGGATATAGCTGCAGTGATGCGCTGCTTGAGAACTCTGATAGTTGGCACTGGAGTTTTGAACACGATATCTTACACGTATCCCCACAGAAAGAAGTCGGATGGTGTGAGATCAGGAGACTGTGGAGCCCATGCTGTCGGTCCATCACGACCCAGCCACCTGCCTGGGAAGACTTGGTTGAGATATACTGTCTAACATCTCTTGCCCAGTGCGGTGGAGTACCATCTTGCTGGAACGTGATATCAAATCCCCATTCTTCCCATTCATTCCCATGGGCTCCACGGTCTCCTGATCTCACATTACATGACTTCTTCCTGTGGGGATATGTGAAAGATATCGTGTTTAAAACTCCAGTGCACACTATCAGAGTTCTTAAGCAGCGAAGCAGCGCATCACTGCAGTTATCCGCTCCGTGACACCTGACATGCTGGAGGACGTATGGCGAGAACTGGAAGTGCGTCTGGACCAGTGCCGAGTAATCAACATCAATCTAATTACGTAATCGTAATTATGAAATTTATTTAATTTTTAATAAAGCAAATTTTTTTATTAAAAAAATTTATTGAGAAAACAAAAAACAGTTATACAGTAAATTCTGTGTTATTATTTATTGCTTTGCTTAAAATATAGTTCATAAAGCATTTTTTAGGGTCTTCGTACGGTAAAACCGTATTACCGTGATTCAACAAATTCTGTTGTGCTAGAAAATTTACCCTATTTATATTTTTTTTAACATATAAATTAAGCAAATGTAAAGAAACCGTTACTGAAAATTAGACTATTACATATACCATATTATAGCAAATTTAATATACATATATACTGGCCAAAATTAAGACTTTTTTTCGCGTAGCTTTATCCATTGTTTGTCTTTTTGTCTTCTTCAAGTAATATTAACTGCAAATTAGCAGATATTAGATAAATGAATATTTAATTAAATGGATAATATTATTATAAGCTAATAGAAAACCCAAAAGCACAAATTAATATAATGGAAAATAAAATGTGGTATTACTGTGAAAGCTTAAGGTGCATTCACATTATTCATTTTGTTGTAATTAGGGCAGCCAAATAATTATTCCCATATAAAACAATGTTGTTCAACTTGTTGCACAAAGTTACAACAAACAAATTTAATTTAACAAACAGCTTTATTATTTTTTTAAATTTCTCTCTCTCTCTCTCTCTCTCGCTTTAAAAAAATAATAAAAAAGTAGATTTTTCTACCTTGAACTACGCAAAATGGTTTTTTCAATGGTCTTACTCATTATTTTTTACTTGTAACTGTATTCATTTTTGTTTGTTTTATTCATTCATTCATTCATTCATTCATTCATTCATGCATTCATTCATTCATTCATGCATTCATTCATTCATTCATTCATTCATTCATTCATTCATTCATTCATTCATTCATTCATTCATTCATTCATTCATTCATTCATTCATTCATTCATTCATTCATTCATTCATTCATTCATTCATTCATTCATTCATTCATTCATTCATTCATTCATTCATTCATTCATTCATTCATTCATTCATTCATTCATTCATTCATTCATTCATTCATTCATTCATTCATTCATTCATTCATTCATTCATTCATTCATTCATTCATTCATTCATTCATTCATTCATTCATTCATTCATTCATTCATTCATTCATTCATTCATTCATTCATTTATTTTCAATCTCTCATGCAGAGAACTCAGGGTCTCACTCTGCGCTGGACCTGATGCTGTGCACAAGAGAGGTCTCCTCTAACATCACGTGTCCAGCGGGTAAATACGCCACGTCCAAGTGCGTGTGTGCCGCGTGCTTAGGTGAGCCGACGTATCTGTTCAGCTCAGAGTAACAACAACAACATAATATATAATGACGCAAGTAGTCTTATACATATCACTCAAAATTTGTATGCATTTTAAACCAGCATGAAGTGGATATGTATTAGTTTTTATTATTATTATTTTTGTTTTTTTGATAAATTAAAATTGTAAATTAATTCTTACTTTTCCTGGGAGTGGGGAAGAAAAAACTAAAAATATAATACTATACTGTCAATTTAGTTATATGTTTTTAATAACAATAAATATCATTGTCATTTTTTTTTAAACATTAAACAAATAACATAATATAAATTTTCAGTCATTCTATATTTCAGTTTATTAATTTTTATCATTTAAGTTAACGTATTAATTTCGAATATATGTGATAATATTTTTAATGTACACCTATATATGTATGTACACTATTATATTATGTATTTAATTACAGATTTTGGTGACGTTTGCACGGTGGACTCTCAGTGCTGTCAGAGTGCTCACATGTCGTGTTGGAAGTTCACTGGACTCAGTGGTGCTCACTGTCTTTGTGACGACTCGTACACTTGGGATGCTTACACTGCCACATGCTTCATGTAAGCATTAATATAATCCATTATATCAGGCCGGGAGGGGGGGGGGGGGAGATCATTTCAATGCTTAAATTCTCTCTTTTTTTAGACAATGTTTAATTTCCTTTCCATTTTGATCTCTTTCTTTGCATGATTTAAAATTATTTCATTAAAAAAAAAATTAAAGAAAAAAAAAAACCACTTGAGAGCCTCTTAACCTCTTAAAATATTTTGTAGTGGATTTTTATATTTGTTTTTGTTCACAAACAGATAATAACAATATTTCTATATATATATATATATATATATATATATATATATATATATATATATATATATATATATATATATATATATATATATATAATATATATATATATATATAAAATATTACATGCAAAATTAGGTTCGAAAAATTTCAATAAAAAATTCCGAGTTTTCTCTCAAGTTTGTTTAATTTTCTCCCTCTTTCTAAAGGGAAGAATTTTCTTATTTAAAATAATGTGTTTTGCATAAACTGCATAATGTTGTATTTAAAAAATAATAATAAGCTGAGTAAAGTAGTCTCTTTTGTGCTTTTTTCTCTTTTAATTACTGTAGTACATATAGATGCTGATAATGATAATATACATTGTTATAACCTTTTCTTTATTTTGATTTCCAGGCCAGCTAACTTACCACAACAAATGTTAATGATAACATTGTACAGTTTCATATCAATGTTTGTTTTCGTTGGAATCCTATTTACTCTCGCACACGTATGTAATTTCAGGTAAGAAAAATAACAGATAAACATATTATAAGAATTTATACTTTATTTATTTTTTTTATTTTACAGTATCTGTGGCACATTAAAACCAAGAAATAACGACTTTGAAACCGGTGACTTAAATTTTTTACAAGAAACTGAAACAAGGTCAAATCGTGATATGCCTCCTTCTTATTCACAAATATTTCCAGAATTTTGTCCTCAAGACGCTATGGTAAATGCAGGACTTGACCTTGCTTTACCCTTGTATTCTCAAGCTATGGCACAACAGCACAATAGGCAAACTCAAGAAGAAGGTCCTGAGTTAATAGAACAACACAATATATCTGAACAACGTCAATTCACACTGCATCAAAATCAAATACAGATTGAGCCACCACCTGCTTATGAAGAAGCAGATCCATCTCAGGTAAATGCAATATAACTCACTTTGATTCAATTATATTTTAATTGTTATAGTTTACCAACTAAAATTTTAATAAATTTACAGTAAAAAAAATATATATATTATTATTATTTTAATTATAAAATAAGTTACTTTTTTTTCTCTTCCTATATATATATTTATATATATATATATATATATATATAAATGTATTTTAATAAAGATTACAGGTCAGCTTATACACCTATTCATTAACCAGATTTATGCTTTTTCGTTTTTGAATCTCTAAGAACAGATTTTTGAATTTAGCATATATCTATATCAATTACTCAAAATTTAAATTAATTTACATCCCGATTTTTTTTTGTAGTTGCTTTATATGTGTTGATAGGGGAAAAAATGAAATGGAGAGTAATTTTTTTTTTTTTTTTTTTACAGATAACTCATTTCTATAGTTTACATCCAATTGTTCTACCTGAAATTAATGATAATTTACACGATACCTCTAATGAAATTCTACAAGTGCCAACTATAATCGTCACACCATCTGAAAATTTAGAAGACAATGAAACTCAATTTACTGATGATCCCGATTTGGATACACCACCAGCTGCACTATTACAAGTACCAAATAGATCTGAACTAGAATCTGTTAACATCGAATCACCTCCAAAAAATACTTCAACGTTATTAGTAGAATTAAATAAACCTGTTTTTGTAACTACTATGAATATTATGTTAGAAAATCCATTATTTCATATAGAAGACGAAACACTAGAAAATACATATAATAGAGACTTGGATCCTAATTTAAATACTGATTCTAACGATAATTGTTTACATGAATATCAACAGCATCCTATATTCAAACCATCACAATATTTAAAACATTGTGAATCTTTTTCTGAATCTGTAGGGGAAAATCATGATGATAGAAAAAAACACGATTTACTAAATGCACGATCTATAGAAATGAGATGTAATAATCGAGAATTAATTTCCAAAAAAATTGAAATTCCTATTTTACCTACAATAATAGAAGAACCAAACAATGAAATATGCCTAGATAATTGTGAAATTCAGTTTTTTCAAGAAGAAAATTTAAATGAAGAAAATAATATCCCATCTACATCAAAAACCGATAAATGTTTTTCTTTGAAAGAAACTTATAAAAACGGGTCTTCAAATTCTTTAAAAAATGATGTTTCCGACTCACTTAGTCAAAAGCTATTTAAATTTGATTATAATAAATTTTATAATTTTCAAAGATCAGTGCATGAAAGAAGTGAAAATGTAAGTTTTCAACCTTCAAATGTAGAAGATAATTCATCTTATACGTCACCAGCTTGTCAAATGTGACAATCAATTGATGACGTCATCAAATGAGCGCAATAACAAACATGTGGAGATTTTTTCAAAACGAGAATGTTGTGTTAAAACATACCCAGAGATTCCAGTTAATAATAATATAATGTAATTGATTCCTTTTGTTGTTCTGTTTTAAACAAATCTAAACAATTTAGCTTTTTTTTTTTTTTTTTTTTTTTTTTAAACTTATCATCCTTATTTTTGGCAGTGCAAAACGAAATTAGTGTAGTGCTTATCTTTTATAGCTATAGGGTGTGCGTGCGTGACGTCATTCTGAATGCTTTTCGATGCTCTTCTTAAGTAATGAATAACTTTGCTTAGCATAGGTCAAATGTAGTTTTTGGCTATTTTCTTTGGAAAATCAGCTATTTTTTATTATTATTATTATTTTTCTTGCATACTTGAAAAATTAATTCAACCTGTTAACAGCATCAATGGTCTCAAAAATATTGCGAAGTATTTTTAAACTGGCAAAATGAGTCATTTTCCTATACTGGCCCATTTTATTTAGCGCTCACTTATGGCGTCGACTTTAACATGAATGAAAACACCCTATATATCATCATTTAAATTTCAAATTAATCAGTTTTGAATATGGAGTCTAAAAGTTGAAAACTATTCGAATGAGACAGATGAATTATGAATTAACGATATGCAGGCGGACACTGAACACGTCACTATATTGACAAAGAGACATAATTTTATTATATGTATTATTATTATTATTAAAACTGTATTTTATTATTACTTGCAAATGCTTGTTATAAATCACAAAATAAATTTAGCATTTATGATATATACATCTATCCCATATTTAATTATACTGTAATAATAAAATAATAAAACCTATAAAATCACTCTGTGGCTTTAGAAATGTAATTTTTACTATTGTAATTTTATTTTTTAATGTAACTATATAGTATAGTATATAATAAACCTATTACCTATTTATAACGAGTCTACTCTTTTGAATAAATCCTTTGAAATTAGTTAAATGAGTAAATAAATGAGCAACAAACATTGAGGAAGGTGAATTCCTTTTAACCCCCACTTTTTATGACATTTTTGAAAAGAGCGTTAAAAAATTTTGGGGTGCGCTATTTTTTCTTAGAACGATTGGAGCATGGGAAGTATTTTTAATTAACTTTTTAAAATCGACCTAAAAAGCCTGTGACGTCATCAATCGGGCATTTATTTCGGAAAGTATTGACCGTAGAAGGTTCAGTAGCCAGCTTTTTGAAATCCTGAGGACGAGCTGTTTACTGAACCTCGAACGATTAGTATTTGCCGAGAAAAAAGTGGACTGATGACGTCACAGGCTTTCTAGGCCGATTTTCAAAAATTAATTAAAAATACTTCGCAAGCTCCAATCGTCCTAAGAAAAAATAGCACCTCAAAATTTTTTAAAGCTCTTTCCAAAAATATCAAAAACTCAACCAAAAAATTTTCAATTCACCTCTTCCTCATTAAATAATATATAAAACGGTACTGTGTGTACCACCATGAATGTATTGGGCACATAAAACTGCCCGTTTCTTGGATAATAAAAAATAATAAAAATATTAGCCATTGCGGTTTTAGCGCCTGCAAAGTATGCAAATTGTTAAGCATATTGTCACAACTAGTTGCATAATTGTTAGGATAACATGCGGGTAGAAACTTTAGCCGGGTAAAATCACTGACTAATAAGTTATAATTTAGGTTTTAAAGAAATATTCTTATTCCATGTCAAAATCAGTAATATTAATAAGTATATTAATTAAGCAGGAATGATCGTGGATCGTGGATGTATGGATAATCTCTAATTTTGAAAGTTTTCTATCTGGCTCGATTCCCGCGCAAACAAAAAACAGCACAGCTGTAATAAAGAGGCGTGGTCAAATGCCGGTGCTGGCATAATATAAACATTTTTATCTTGTGTGCATACTATGCTTGTGTGCTGTTTTTATTAAATTATTACATATATTAAAATAAAACAGGGGTTTAAAATGTTGTGTGCGTGTCGTAGAATTCTTTTTTCATTGCCTAACAGATTATTAAGCTCTCAAGCACGTCCTTTACGACCTAAAAAAGGAAAATCACAGAGTAATAGACCACCTAGAGGACTTATTGACATGAAACCTGTAACCTTAAATGGTGGACGCGGAGGAGATGGTTGTGTTTCTTTCCTGAGTGCTTGGGGTAATGCAGAAGCTGGACCTGATGGTGGGGATGGAGGGAATGGAGGTGACATTGTTTTTGAGGTGAGTACCGGATTGTCTTTATCTTTATAACAAACAGAGGTATACGTATACGTTCTCTGTAATTCAGTTTTGTGTATGTAACCGTGCTAATATTATCATATTTCAGGCGAGTACTGAAGTTAATGATCTACACCATGTGCTGACCATACTGAAAGGTCAAGAAGGAGTTGCAGGAAAGAATAAAGACTGTCATGGAGCTAATGCAAAAGCAACAATCATTAAGGTATAATTTTTTACTGTATGTATATGCAGACAAATGACCTTATATCTGTGTGCAGCTCGTCGCCATGCCTTACCTGTACG
This sequence comes from Ecdyonurus torrentis, assembly GCA_949318235.1. Classification (NCBI taxonomy): domain Eukaryota; kingdom Metazoa; phylum Arthropoda; class Insecta; order Ephemeroptera; family Heptageniidae; genus Ecdyonurus; species Ecdyonurus torrentis. Next base: position 10,203,617 of record OX439134.1, on the reverse strand, counting down.
CGCAGGTAGAGTCTTTTTTGTCTGTGGGTCTTCCTATATATTGACACTTTCCATATCTCCCTCTCGTCATCCACTCGGATGCAAAGAACTTTTTAACTTTGCAAGTGCTACATATAAGGTTCAATGTATTTTAAATGGCACTTCTTCTCTCTTGTTCATAACTCATTGCTCAGTTCATTATTAGTTTTCTCATATGACGCAAAGAAAAAGGTCTCTCAATGCTAAAGAATGGAAAATTAGGGTTCTCCCTTGGCATCCGCCTCATCCAGCATGCTTTTTGGCTATATTCATCACTAGTAACAAAAGCATTGAATTTTCATTTTCAAATTAATATAATCTAAAAGTACTCTGAAATGAAATAAAATAAATCTTACCCTAATTACAGTGGCTCTTTATTTTGTAACTGATATACTGTACAGCTCTGGCCAAAAGTTCCAGAACGATTTACATAGAGGCAACCCGCAACCACACTATGTTATCTTTATGAGAAAATGCAGCGGCAGTCGCTGCACCACTCGGGAACTTTTGTCCAGAGCTGTACATATATCGACAAAGTCAACTAGCTTTCTCGTATCTGAAAAAATGTATCATGCTATTGCTATACCTTGAACCATAACATAACTCTTCTCTTCATAGAACTCCTAGTCACATCAAAAGTTACAAAACTGTTACAAGAAAGTTATTTGACTTCATCAATGTATAATTCAAGTAGTTTAACTGGCCTGTATATCTTATTTTTACTATGGACTGTAATTGAGTAATATAATAACATGATACAGTATACTGTATCAAACTGATGTTTGTATTGTGGTAGGTGCCTGTTGGAACACTAGTTCGTAACCAAGAAGATGGAGGAATAATTACAGACTTGGAGGAAGTTGGAACCAAATTTATAGCTGCAAGAGGAGGGAGTGGAGGCAAAGGAAATAAATTCTTTGCTACAGATGTGTTACAAGCACCAGAAGTAGCTGAAATAGGAGCTAATGGGGAGCATCATAAACTGATTCTTGAGATCAGAAGTATGGCACATATTGGACTGGTAGGTTTATTTTTTATCACCATTGATTTTTAATGACTTACGCCTTAATGCTTGTACCGTATAAAAAAAAAAAAATACAGTGGTATTTTAAAATTCTTTAGATTCTCTACATTTAAGATGAGATGTTATGAAAATAAACCATTGTGGTTAGGTATGATAAATTAAAAGAAAAGGATAGGAGAAACCAGCAAGAACCTTACCCGTATATAGACAGAAGGCCCGCGGACAAAAGGCCCTAAGATAAAAGACCCTACCTATGCGCTGCTCGCCAATATGCATTACCTGTACGCACAGCCAGGGCCTTTTGTCCGAGGGCCTTTTGTTTGCGGACCTTCTGACAGACATTCATCTTACCATAGTGAAGAGATTCCCGTAGCACCGTGAAAATTTTGCTAGCATAGATAAAATAATAAAAATAATGAATTAAATTTGAGTGTTTTGCCTTTGTCAGTCCTTACAGACTCATAGAGAAGCTCTGAGAGAAGGGAGCTATGGGACTCTCTTCACTCTGCTATGGCCCTTGCTGGTTTCTCCTATATACTTATATTCCAAATTTATCATTCTCTACTTTGATATGGTACTATATTAATAGAGAGCATTAATTTACACTAAAGAATCAGGTCAGAACTATTGCTAAAAAAAAAAAAAAAAAAAACAAACAAACAAAACAAAACAAAACAAAAAAAGTTTTGTAGTTAGAATTTAAGAGAGTAAAGATTTGTTACTTCTTTCAAAGAGTTACTGTATTGTGTTAAACGGTACTTAAAACGGGTACTATGCCTGTCAAAATTTACGTCGTCAAGGCTGGTTTATGAGCTAGCAGGGGAGGAGTTATTTGTAATTGTAACGGAACTACAAGGGAAATTTAAATTGTTAAAAACAGATAATTACATTAAATTTGTTAAGGATAGATTAGGTAAAACTGAAGATATCAGTCTGGCCTTCTATAATACCCCTGCATTTAATATTAATGGGTGGAAAGGCCCAAACTGTACAGACAGGCATGTTATTACCCATTATGTGGTGCATGGTTTCCACCATGTAATCGGTCAGATTAAAGAATATCACGAGTGTAATGATAAATGTGTATGTTTGTTATGTGGTGGCCTATGTACTAGGTACCACTTACTTCATTGTCCATCTCGGACCCTATCATTAAGTCAATATGCAAAAATGCAGACTTATAGAGTGCAATGTAAATATATATGTATAAGTACACCTTGGTGTTTAATAAATAAAATAATAATTGTGTTATATTTAAAATAATTTGTTTTCTTAATATTATTCTATTAATATACTGTTTTAGATCGGATTTCCCAATGCTGGTAAAAGTACTTTGTTACAAGCCATATCAAGAGCAAGGCCTAAAGTTGCTTCATATCCTTTTACAACAATAAGACCATTTCTAGGAGTTGTACCATTTAGTGACTATCAGCAGATTGTTGGTGAGTTTTAAATTTGTCAACTACATCATTATTTATACTGCAATTTTTATATGCATATATAAGTATAAAGGTGTTTTCCCATGTTATGAATTTTCATAACAAATTTTGACCCATGTCATAACAAAACAAAAAAAAAAATCCGAAATAATATCTTAAATAGTTAAGAAAGAATTAGAGCACTATGTATTGAAAATTAATACTGAGCGAAAATCTCTAAGTTTGATAGTTTAGGGAGGGGATTTTAATCAATTCACTAGCATTTTGCTAGGACGTTTTTTTTTTTTTTTTTTTTTTTTTTTTTTTTTTTTTTTTTTTTTTTTTTTTTTTTTTTTTGCTCAAACTATTTTCTATCCTTTTATATTAGTATCATTAACCGCGATGGTTTTTTCATATATTATAAATAGTTAAGAAAAGTAGAAAATTGTATAGATACTAGCAGAAGATTCTGAATTTGAAGCATTTCTCAATGATTCTACAGGTATGATAGGACACAAACTATTTTTTAAAATTTTGCGTGTTATTTGTTCAATGTTTACGCCAAATAATTGACAGTCAAAATTGACGATAGCGTGGGGTATCGTACCTTTAGAATCATTGGCGTTTATATGGGAACATATGAGAATGAGTGGAGGGGATTTCTCTCCCACAGCAAACTTAAATAAGTTGAGAAAAAAAGAAAGTTGTGTCACCGGCAATCCATGAGGTTTTAGAGACCATGCAAGTGCAATTCTCTTTCTATTTGTTCGCCTGGATGTTGCATGCATGCAAGAGGCAATGCAGGCAGCTCAGGCCATTTATTGAAGTTGTACCCTTCAGTGACTAACGCAGTTGCAGTTCCTTGAAACTGAATTTTTAAAGCATGGATTAAAATGACATATGATCACCATATTTGAAAAGTATATTTGAGTAATTTTTGCGCATATTTTTCACTTCATTTTTTTTTTATTATTTTTTTTTATTATTATTTTTTTTTTACTGAAGTTTGTTTAAGTCCTAAATACTTTTTGAGTTGTGTGTTTTGCTATATGATAATGTGCAATTTAATGTGTCTTAACAATTCTGAAGCGAGCAATTCAAAATTTAAAACCCTCAATTTAACATGTTAAACCCTATACCAGGTCAATATTAACATAAAACTAATAACGACCCTTGCCAATGATAAGTCCTGATTATGTGAATTTGTCTATTGAGTTGCAAATCAAAATTAATCATACACAATTTGCAGTTGCTGACTTGCCTGGACTGATTAAGGACGCACATCTCAACAGAGGTCTTGGACATTCATTTTTACGACATGCTACACGATGTCTTGCACTTCTATTCATTGTTGATATAGCTCAAGAATGGCCACAACCTTTGTACGAACTTGAGACCTTGAGGCATGAGTTAAGACAATACAGTAATGCAATGGCTAAGCAAAGACCTTGGGCTATTGCAGCAAATAAGAGTGATCTACCCTTAGCTAAGGTATATATTGAATTATTTTCAGTATTACAATTGATATACTAAAAATTAAAATGTAATAGTAAATAGAAAGAGAGATTGAGCACATTTAATTGAAATTTAATAAAACGCAAAGATTCTCTAATTTATGTAGCTAACTAGAATTTGGAATGTTCTAGATGAGTGCTAGATATTTTTTTAGTTATTTTAAAATATCAAGCACTTGTCTATGCTAGAATATTTGACCTCAAATCTGATTTAACTATAATAAATTAGAAAATCTTTGCATTTTATTAATATTCAATTCAACATACCGATGGCTCCGCGGAAAAATTCTATAGTCTCCGCGCGCCTCAAAATTGGAGCATCTGTGCTCTCCGCCTCACCTGACTTTAAAGCATCTCTTACCAGCACTCCATTACTGATGCTTCAATTTTGAGAGAGGCGGAGAGCGCAGATGTTCCAAATTTGAGGTGCGAGGAGACTATAGATAGTTCAGTTTTCCGCGGAGCCATCGATACTCTAATCTCTCCTACAATTTTCCTTAATATAACTCAAAATTTTATTTTTATGAGAAATAATAATAATATGTAACCATTTGTAAAAGCTAAGCCAACCACTGAACAACTATCCTGTTACCTCATAAACATAGTATACCATTACTGTTGCAATATTAAATAAGTTTGTAACTATCATCTAATAGGCTATAGTAATGAATTCAAGAATGTGCATAAAATTGTAAACAAGGGTCAATTTTTCTAAGGAAAAAAATAATAATTATTATAGGTTGAAATCACATTGACTAAAATTGTTCTGCTGCACTTTTCCCTCTTTTAAGAAAGTTTAATGTAATATATATTTGTTTACTTCAAAAATAAAGAAAAGGATAGATATACCAGCAAGGACCTTACGCCTTACCACAGTAGAAGTTCTATAGAGAGGTCTTATGTGGCACAGAGTTATATAGTTATAAATGTTACAGTATATAAACATTTATAACTCTCACAACGTAAGACCTCGACCTCTCCATAGAACTTCTACTGTGGTAAGGCACTGCTGGTATCTATCCTTTTCTTTATTATTGATCCAAATCGCAACAGCTTTTTCCTTTAATTAATTTTTTATTTGCTAAGAAATAATTTATTATTATTTTTCATCTATATACTATGTGAATATAATATGCAAGTCATCATAAAAAATAAAGTACAGTACAGTAATAAAAAGATTATTTGACAGCACATTTTTTCTCACTATTATTTGTGTGCAAGATTTATAAAAATTATTACAATACAAATACTTGTTATGTGCATAAATATTTACTCTAAAACTGTGAACTACATTTTGTATAGACCCACTCTGCATTTATATAGCCTACTAATAGTATAAATTTTATTGCGCTTTCTCATGATCATTTACATGCCTTATTTTAAAATTTAAAATTGATAAATTACAGGACAACTTTCCTCTACTTCAACAAGAGCTGCCAGGTATTTTGAGGAACAATGAAGTTGCTCCGTCTGATGTGGTTGCAGTCTCTGCCAAGTTTGGTTCTCAAGTGCCAGTGGTGGTTAAACTGATGAGGAAACTCTATGATGAAAATGTGAAAGAAACAGATGAGGACCTTTAGGTATTGCTTGATTCTCTTTATTAATTTTTATATATAATGTTTAAAAAAAAAAAAAAAAAAAAAAAATTGAAAGCTTGTAAAATATGTGATGTTTACAAAACTGTTGACTGATATTCATTGGCAACTCTTTTTAAAGTTTCAAAATATAAACCATGATAAAATTAAAAATTTGATTAAAGAAACCAGCATTGGCCTTCCTTATCATAATGAAGAAATGGCTTTTAGTTCAATGATTTTCTATTATCTAGTAAGCATGGGGATAAAATATATTCACATCAAAGTCATTTCTTCATCATAGAAAGACTTTATTATTAAAATAGGCACGAGTTAATTTTTTTACACGAGTTAAATTTCCCTCCCTAGAGGAAACACTGCGATATGTTTGGTGGCTATTTCAACTATTATGATAAGGCTGACTAAAGGCTAGAAATGATATAATGTATGACATAAACAGAGATAACCATTCAGAATTCTTGAGCTCAGGTGACAACAAGACTTCAAACCTCGTGATGCAATTTTAGTAATAGTAGTTTTAGCTATACCAGTTGCGGCGCTATAGTGTAAAAGCTTGAATCATGCTTATCTACAAATTTATAGTGTTGGAAGAAATGTAAGGGACATTGGTTATATAACATATTATATAGCTCTGTGTCACGTAAGACCTCAACCTCTCCATAGAACTTCTACTGTGGCAAGGCTCTAGATGGTATCTTTTTCCCTTTTCTTTATTATTGTAACTTGCAAAAATAATTGTTGAATTATTTGCATTTGCATTTGTAAAAATTATTGTTGGATTATTTCATTTGAATAAAGGCACACTATACTTTTAAAACATTGTTTTACTGTTTAGTCAATACTGCTAATAATATTACTATCTATCCTGCTATGAATTTTCTTTTGTATAACTTTAATACATAATAATAAGTTTAAAAAAAAATATTTAGAAAATAGTTGGTAGAGATTAGAGCACGTTGAATTGAAAATTAATAAAACGCGAAAATTCTCTAATTTAAATAGTAAATTGGGACAAGGGATCAAATATTCTAGCTTTAGCTAGTTAAAAAGTAGACGTTAAAGGGATGGAGGTATAGTGTCAAAATAAAATACGATGTGCCTAGCATCTCACGTTCTCACACTACGTCAAAGACACAACATTATAAAACAGCATCAGACTTACTCTTTGCCTTAGACCGGTTTCGTCCTTTACCTAGGACTCATCAGTAAGGCTCGGCAGAGAGCTCTGTACAGCTAGAGATGGCTCACACCACATCTGCTAACTGACTGAGCTGAGGAAGCAAGTGGCAGTCGCGTTTTTATACGCGATGCCCCCGCAGCTGCACGCGCTGATTGGTTAAAATCGCGCGCGCAAACTCGGCTTGCTGTTTAAAACCTCTCATCCTCACACTGTAATATAAAATCGTGTCTAAGAGGGGTGTAAGACAGGCAGCCAGCAAGCAATAGTGTCCTCCCTCACTTCCCAGAGTTCCCCAACTCTAGAAAGATCGCGAGAACACTACGCCTACTGACTGCACAGTATCGTGATTCACGCTAGTTACATCGCTTTATATGTTGACACTGGGGTAGGAAAAGCAAAAAGATGATAGAGTAGGAGAGATAGAATAAATATTATGCGCTTTGGCATATAGTTTAATTAATTTAGTACGTGCTCTTATTGACGTTGGCAAGTAAAAGGGCCGAATAAAATAAAAATGAAAGAATATTATTTACAAAAGCATATTCTTACCGTGTTACCGTTCAATCAATGGGTTTAAAATAAAATAAAAATACTAAAATTTAAGGGAGTTAACAACATATTTTTATTATTAGATTGTTACAATATTACAGAAAAAAAAAAACATAAATATTTCTATGAAAAATTTGTCACATATATTTTTTAAATCTTCTTAAAAGTGAACATTGGGGGTAAAAACAGTTATCTATAATATTAATATTATTTTTTTTATGATATATATATTTTTTTGCTCTCTCAAAAGTAGAATCACGATTTTTTTTTCCTCACAGAACACAGGGTTTCATAACACATTTTTTTCTTTCTTTTAATTACTCTTTTTATTGTTTATTACATTAATTTTTCCTTAATACAACTTATTTGAACATGATAATTTTAAATATTTTACTGGTGAATATAAACCAGTCAGAGCATCATAAATGAAGCTACAATACGACAATTATTTTGTATTTTCTTTTTAAATGTCCTAAAGGAAATTTTATATTCTGTATACAATTTTCTAAAATACTGTTAGCATTTAATACATTTTTCTTCTTCATTTTTAAATCAGCCTTAATAATAGAAGTAGTGACTTTTATGTTTGTATAAATCGAGTGTTTTTTTTTTTTTCTTTTAAAGAGTAATTAAAAGAAATAAAGACTAGTAAAATGGGAAAAGGATTAGTTTTACACATTTGACACTATATATTTGACTCTTTTTTTTATATACTCTGAATATATTTTATATTGTTCTAATATGTCACACATACATTTTTCTTTTATAATTATTATTATTTATATTGAGTATTAACCATCACAAGAAAGAAATTAAAAATAGAATAAAATATGAATATCCCAAAAAAACAACAAAATTATTATTATAATAATATATTTATGGACAGAATTATTTTTTAATTACTTTTGTTTTTTGATCTTGTGTGTGTGTATATATATAATATATTCTTTAATTATAATAATAATTAACAAGCATAAAAATTAAATTAATAAGAAGAAGCACAATATATAGAATATTTTGTAAAATTATACATTCAATATAACACCTAAAAATCCACACCAACATTGACTAAATTTATTATTTTATTTGTATATTTTTTGTGATAAAAGCATCTTTTTTTTCTTCTTTTAATTATATTATTTTAGCAATAACATATTATCAGCAATGTTATCATTTTTTCTTCTCATTTTGAGGGTGATGGGAATAACTTTATTTATTTAAATAAGAGAAAAATATCATTAATAAGCAATAATATATTTTTTCCTGCATTTTTATGAAAAATTAGTGTTAATATTAATATACAATATTATACTGTACACCAAAATGTATATATTTTTAATTATTATCTTTTATGATGAGTTTCTTTCTTTCTTTTTTTTAATCATGATATTTAAATACTTATTATTTAGTTATATGAAAATTTAGGCCTTTACTGTATTTTTTTTTAGAATGATGGCCTAATTTTTTTTACTCAATATATTACCTATTTATTTTAAAACACTCATTCTATTTTTGGAAATTTTGTTTTTGTTTAATTTTAAATATCATGATTTTTCTGTATATAAGAATTGTAAATTATATACTTCATACCCTAGATATGATTTTTGAAGTATGTAAATTGTAATTGCTTATTCAATATAGCATTGGAGCTATTTTATTATTATAATTTCAGATTTATTAATTTCTTAACATAAACAAGTAAAATGAAAATGAGAGTACATATATAGGGCAATCAGTTTTTATTTTACAACTCTCAATTTTTTAAGTATGATAATCGAATATCAATGATAGCACTTTTTTATTATTATTATTTTGTATATTATTATATATATAATTTTTTTTGTAAGCGTTTGAAAGATGCAGTTTTTTTTTTTTTTTTTTTTTTCCTTTTGTTTTACAGTCACACAAACAAACATACAATTTTTATATATTCATGAACACATACGTACATTTATATTTTTAAGTTTACAATAATCACCATGCAACCAAGAAATTAGGACACCAACAGTTCACCAATTGTATTATTATTATTAATATAAGCTACATACACTGTGTTATATTATATAATTGTATAATAAAACAATTTTTGTTACGTTATAATTAGTGATTTCTATAAATAAAATTTTGACATTAATATTAAGGAGATGAGAGAAATTGTAAAAAATTTTAGATTTAAGACAGAAATACTGTATTTTACTTTTACATTGCATTTTGCAATTGGAATTAAATTTCAAAGAATCAAGTGCACTAAGATTATTTACACCAAATTTTAATAAGAAAAAAATGCCTTTTTTATGTACCCGTATATATATTTTTAGTTAATGCATCAACATTTTTAAATTAACGTTTATATATACCTATAGGTTATATATAAATTAAGATAAATCATTATTTTCTGATAAAACAAATATTACACTGACAATGAGGGGAAGGGGTATTCAAGTACTTGCTTGAAGTATCTTAAATCTTGAGGCAAGAAAATGTTTTATATTAATTAACCTTAAAATATTACTTAAAATGAATGAGAATCAAATATTCCTTAATTAATGCTTTATCACTAATTATAACAAAAAAATTGTTATTTTTTTTTTCTTCTTACATGTGATTAATATTTTTTTTTATACTATAATTAATTTTTTGTATTACCATTACTTATTTTCTTACTACACATAAAAGGTTTGTGAAACACAGAGTTTGACTTATTAGTGAAGGGGGGAGTGTAAAATATTATAAAAATTATATTGTTAGGTTTGTATCTTATAAAGTACTGTAGAATGAGAGCTGAATTGGCCCAAGAATAAAATGATGGCAATAGGTGTTTTTATTTTATTTTTTTAATTTTTTTTTCTCAGTGAATAGCCTTTGGGACACTTCTCTTGACATAATGATATTTAGAAGTTATTTCTCAACAATAGGCCAAGAAACTAAACTCAAATCCTATAAAAGTGGAAAAAAATTAGGACAAGTCTGAATTTTTCAGGGTTGGTAGAGACCATTGCCCCAAGCTTGCTACCAAAAGTTACCAAAAATTGCCCTTGAGCTTTTCCGGAAAAGCGGAAAAATCTGCTAAATCGTAACTAATGAAGATACATTAAAAATGCAAACGGATTCTTGTTCCTCGGATAAAACTACATTGGAAACACATATTTTCAAAAAAATTATATTAATAGTAATGGCGGTGGAATTTTCCAAAGTCGTCACTTTACCACGTCATTTATTTTCTCCACATTTTCACATTTTGTAAAAAAACTTAAATCTTTACAACATAATGATTAACATAGTTTATTGTAAAGAATATAAAAAATAAAATGAAATACGATTTATTAAAATGTCTCAATTTATAACAGAGTTATGCCCGGAAAAGCAGAAGCACCTATGGCTTGCGCAGCATGCTATACCCATAGCTACTCCTGCTTTTCCGGGTATAACTCCGTTACAAATTAAGATATTTTAATAAATAATATCTCATTTTGTTTGTTACATTCTTTACAATAAACTATGTTAATCATTATTGTCTAAAATTTCAAGTTTTTGTACAAAATGTGAAAATATGGAGAAAATAGCTGACGTGGTAAAGTGACGACTTTGGAAAATTCCACCACCATTACTGTTGACATAATTTTTTGGAAAATATGTGTTTCCAATGTAGTTTGATTCGAGGAACAAGAATCCGTTTGAATTTTTAATGTATCTTTATTAGTTACGATTTAGCAGATTTTTCCGCTTTTCCGGAAAAGCTCAAGGGCAATTTTTGGTAACTTTTGGTAGGAAGCTTGGGGTAATGGTCTCTACTAACCCTAAAAAATTCAGACTTGTCCTAATTTTTTTCCACTTTTTTTTAATTTTCTTGGCCTAAAATTTAATCAAAGTAAAAACCATAGTGTTTGTGATGGTATCAGAAGACTTGCAAAAGTAGGTCTAGTGATAAAATTAACAAACTCACAGCTCAACAATACTAACAAGGTGCTAGCAGATGACTTTGTGTTCCTGTCTACATTTAACATGCTTTCTTATGGGGGAATGAAGCAGCAATAACTCAAGTTAAAATTATTTCTCGGAGTTGAAATTTTTATTGTAGCTTACCGAGCCTCAAAGCTTTTGTTTTCCTGGATTTTAAGTCAATTAACTAAATGTATTTAAATTCAGGAAAACAAAAACTTGGAAGCTCAGTAAGGTACAGTAAAAATTTCCGCTCCAAAAATGATCTTAACTCAAGTTATAGCTGATTTGTTGCCCCATAAGAAAGCATGTTAATTTGAGACAGGAATACAAAGTCGTCTGCTAGCACTTGTTAGAACTGTTGAGCTGCGAGTTTGTTTATTTTTTCACTAAACCTACTTTTGCAAGTCTTCTAATAGAAAGAATAGTATTAAATAATATAATATAAAATTTTGGTCTGATTTTTTTTTAAAGCTTATTTTATGTGCACTATTGAAAAAGATTGCAGAGCACTAAACAATGTCATTTAAACACTGCTTTGGTGAATTTGTTTGTAGTTTTGTTGTTGTTTTACAAATGCACATCAACTTCAAAAATTTCAACCCAAAATTCTATGTAATTTACTATATTCTTTTCTTTTATAATTAATATAATTACACTTCAGTTTATTATTACATTACTGTAAATTATTATTTTAAGGTTACTTTTAAACTTGTTCATTAGTCAAGGTAAAAGTTATTCAAATTACAGTTTTCAGATACAGACACCTAAATTAAAATTTTTATATTATTTTACTACATTTATGCATGCGTTGTATATATAGATTTTTTTTCTTCTTTTTATTATTATTATTTTTTTTTTTAGAAAGAGACAGAGATAGAGAATGAGACACCTAACACAGAGGGTAAAAAGGATTATTACACCTTAATAATTAAACACTTAATAGTTACACTGCAAATCTTAATGCCATATTAAAATTAAGGCATTTTATTATTATCATCAAATAATTTGAAATGCTATACAAAATAATATTGTTAAAAAGAAATGCAAAAGTTAAAATAATAATCAGTAAAAACCTCATATCAAGGCTTATTTTTATCATCGATTCCTATTTTTAATGGGAATTTTTTTAAATGTGTTTTCATAGAATCACATGAGGTATTAATGAAAGAAATTGGAATGATACTATCGCTTTTTTTTTCTTTCTTTTTTAAATTTAAATTATATGACATTAAGTTTTACACTGCACCTTCGATTGTATTTGATACCAGTTTAATTTTTTTTTTTTTTTTTAATTTCAATTTTAATTGTTTCATCAGTATTATTATTTATTGTTTGTTTTTTTTAAATTATTATTATTATCATCTCCATCTACGAGTGTTAAGTGATTGTATATTTTTCATATGTGTATTTGTATTTTTTACCTTAATCAACCATTTTTATATAAAGGGACCCATGCATAATGCATTATTTATTTTATTAATTGCATTTTTGTATTTTGTTTGTTACTGATCATTTTCAAACCATAGTCAAATTCAGTTTTGCATTTTAAAAACATATTTATGAAATTTAAAAACTAAATAAAAGTAATTTCTACCTATTGCAGACAAGTATTTAGCAATAAAGTATTAACATTTTATGGATTTATTGTGATGACTAGTTAGCGATTTTAAAATTTTAATAAAAAATAAAAAATTCAGTTAAAAATAATAATCCTACATTAAAAAAAAAAAAAAGTTTAATTTTGTTTGGTCCAAAATAATATTTTGCAATTAATACCATTATATTCAAAAATATCATGTAAGAAAAATGTCGAATTTGACTATTAAAATAATATTATATTAACTACATACTTTTATCTAGACTAATTAGTTAAACCTTCATAATATGCATTATATAATATTTATTACATTTATTTTGATTCAAAATTTTTATAAAAGGTTTAACGTTTTTCTATAAAACTGATAACGAACTTAAAATTATAAAATAAAATAATATTAAGCATAATAATTTGTATATACTGCTTAAACTCTTAAACTGTTGGATCCCATACTTTTTTTTTGTCATTTTTACTTTGATTTTGTTTCAATTTAATTAAAATAATGGTATTTTTTTATATATATATTTTTTGTAATGATATCATATCAAAATAGGTAGTATTAGAGCAAAGCAAAAGAAATGCACTATATTATAGAAAAAATACTTCACAGCATGGTAAAACCCATGTATTGTTATTTAATAGTACCAAAATGTTATTTATCTAATAATATTAAACACCAACTATTTTAACACCAAAATTTCTAATTTGGAAATATTTTTTGATTATGATGGGGGATGGATATATATTATATATATACATATATATAATACTGAATATTGTATAATTATCTTACAAATAAAAGCACACACAGAGATATGTTGAAAATTTTGATATGATATCATTTTTTTTGTGTTTAAAGAAAATATTCGAGCAATACGTATAATAACGTCTAATAAAAATGCTTATCCTTTTTCATTCTTTGTATAAATAGACATGGATACACAATTAACTATATTATTATTATTAAAAGTAATTCTGAAGTTAATTACTTAAAAGTATCCATGATACTTGTAATTTCAGCATTATTTATTAAACTTTTAGTTTGAAAATTGACTATTTTCAAACTAACATTATACCTATATCAAGAATATTTTATTTAAACAAAACAAATAAAGCTCATAGAAAAAACAAACAAACTCATACCATTATTAAATTAGAAGTCTGCAAATTCTTTTGCGCATTTTTCTGTAGATGAGATCCTAAGTGCTTCTTCTTCGTAATCATCAAAGTTGCTTGTATCTCCAGGCCCCTTACAACGAGGGGTAAACGGAGCTTCTACTTTCTTCTGATATACAGCTATCCAGTCGATAGAACTAAACCATTTATGGCCTTTAATATCGTTGACTCCATTTCGTAAGTTACCATAACGTTTTGTAAGATCAACTTGCAGTAAGTTTCGGAGTAGATCTTTTAAATCTGAACTAAAGTGTGAAGGATAACGTACTTTTCCAGAGACAATTTTCTCGTAGATTTGAATTGGTTGATCGGCAAAGAATGGTGGGTAACCTGCTGCCATTTCATATACAAGAACTCCTAATGCCCACCAATCTACTGCCTTGTTATAACCCTTACTAAGGATGATTTCAGGTGCAAGGTACTCAGGTGTACCACAAAGGGTCCATGTACGACCCTTTACACGTTTGGCAAATCCAAAGTCTGTAACCTTTAAGTAACCTTGACTATCAATTAATAAATTTTCAGGTTTCAGATCACGGTAAATTAAATCAAGGAAATGAAGGTATTGAAATGCAAGAACTATCTGAGAGGCATAGAAACGAGATTGGGGTTCACTAAAACGACCAACTTTTCTTAAGTGTGAGAACATTTCACCTCCAGGAATATACTCTAACACCATGTATAAATTAGAATTGTCTTTGAAATGAAATTTCAAACTAACTAAAAATGGGAAGCTAATAGCTTGTAAAATTCGTTTTTCATTTAGAGTATGTTCTACTTGTTTTAGTTTGACGACTTTTTGTTTGTCTAATATTTTCATTGCATAGTATTCTTTGCTAGCTCTATGTTGAACAAGCATGACTCTTCCGAATGATCCTGTTCCAAGAGTTTTCATACGGTCAAAGTCATCAAGACTTGCAGTATTGGTCGGGTTTTTCTTCCACTTCTCTTCAAATTCTTCTTTAACACGTTCTAGGTATTCTTTGACGTACTCGGCAGTATCGCCCTTTTTAGTTGTGGTAGCCGAGTTACCCATCCTGAAATACAGAGCTTTGATGAGTAAAACTACATAATAAGTGTATTCCACAATGCTGCCAGCAGCAAAAAAAAAAAAAAAAAAAAAAAAAAAAAAAAAAAAAAGGACAGTCAAAATTTTCTTATTTAAAATTGTTGAGTCTCTTTTGTCTTGTCAATGCCGAATAGTGTTGTCCAAAAAAATAAAAAATAAAAGCTTTGATTGCAAAATGCTTGAATGATCCTTCTTTAGGATGCTTTGGTGGAGGTGGAACACATCTTTTCCCACACCAACTTTGATTGGCTATCGCGCTAAACCGGTTACATCCATTTTTAATTGTTCTATATATTTCTTTTATTTTTATATAATACATTAAATAATTTAATCACCTCAATTTAACCTGACAAAACTAATTAAACATCTAGGATTTCTTATTTATTTTTGACGAATTTCATTCACAATTATAACGGATTTTAAAACATAAAACTATAAACATGTATATTTATAATATATATATATATATATATATATATATATATATATATATATATATATATATATATATTACATATTAAATGAATTAAATCGATTTCCTTCTACTAACACACGCTTATATTATTATTTGTATTTGTGCATATAAATAGATTAAATCAATATATCTTGCTTGTCACTCTTATATTGCAAGGTTTCTAATTATTCAACTACAGCTTCCCTATATATATATACAGTACGTATATAGTATTATATAAGATGAGACTTACCGTACAGTCAACCGGGGTGACTTTGAACACCCATTTATCTCAACTTTGGGCACTAATTTCAAAAATTTGAAACGTTATTCAGATTTAAAAACAAATTTGAACAATAGCAAGATTCTTCAAATTTCTAAAATGAGGCCCCAAGACAGATAATTGGGTGTTCAAAGTCACCCCGGGAGTTCAAAGTCACCCAGTTGACTGTATATAAGAGTTATATAATTATGTACGGTATTATTAAAATAGACGCAATTAGATATTGCAACCATGGTTGCGTGAAAAATGTAAGTCAATTTTGATCGCCACAAAACCACGATGAGAAAAAAAAAAAGTCAAAATTAATCGAGCAAGTTTAAAGAAATGCTACAGTAATTTACATTTAACTTGAATATTTTAATTGCTTTCGCGATCAAATTAAGTAACTTGCAAAAATTTTCACGCAACTACTGCGATATACTGTATGTAATAATTAATAATGGATTGATTTCCAACATTATACTTTAATTTTACTAATATTATAGTTTACAATACTGTTATTATAATAAGAATAATTTAATTTAATTTTAACGTAGAGTAATGTAATCTGTAAGCTATATTTATGAAAATGTTATATCGTTACTATTACTCTTTTTTTTTTAGCAAAATAAGCGAGAGCGAAAGATACGTTGTATCACTTATTTGAATAAATTTAATTGTATTCATAATTTATTTTTTTTAAAGTACCAAGCTGTTGTTGTTGTTGTTTTTTCCTTATACGTATACGGCATTCAATGTCTCTGATACACATGCTAACATGATATATTATACATTTTGTTCATGATAAAACGTAACAAGAAACAAAAATACTATACAAATAAAATCGATAAAGTTATATTGAATTTACCGCGCAATAAAAAGTTATATCAATGAAATTTAGAGAGCATGTTTGATATAAAGTCGAACTGAAAATCCCTAGACTGGATTACCACCGACCGTATTATGTAAGTACCTTACCCCCGTAAGCTGCGACGCTAACTAACTAGTTAAACCGTAGTTAAGTTGTTATTTTGATTGTTGCAACAATTAAAAAAAGATAACTAAGGTTTAACTAGAGGTTGCAGCTTACAGCCCTTAGATATTTTATTTTAATAAATATATATAATACGATGTCTGTCTGTATAATATATAATATAATACTGTCTGTATATTATTTATAAGTATTTGTAACAAACACGAAATCGGAAATTGATTTTAACACACAATTTTCAAAGCACAAAATATTGCACGGACAAGATTGTCTTACAATATTGATTACATACCTATTTCTGAACCAGAGAGCAAACTTATTTATTCAAAAGTTCTCGTTTTTGACTCAATTCTTAAATGTTAGTATATCACAATATTTTTAATTTATATTTAAAAAAAAAATCTATATTATTTAACTAAATAAAAAAGCATCAATAAATTTAATTTTTAATTTTTTAATGATAATAAAAAAAAAGGTCAAATTACGTAATTTTATATTTCCATGATATAAATTTACTGCCAGAATACTGAAACATCTCTATTTTTTAGAATACGCAAATCATAAAAAAAGTTTATGTAGCACAAATTTTGCGTGCACAGTCATCAAAACAAGAGTGAATTTTTGTAGCTGTAGAACCGTATACTTTTATATTACTATATCGACTTTTATATATAAACAAGTGTAAAAAAAAAAATAAAAAAATAAACTTCTAAATAACGTTTAAAACAATTTGCACGCCTTTTTCCTTCTCTAAAAAAACACCGACTTTATATCATATGGTGTAGCAAATATACTGTATATATTTAAAATAACTGATCACGTCGCGATATTTTTAGAAATTTACATCTGGGTATTTATAACAAAATAAAATAAAATTCGCTAATAGATATTACCGGGTTTTTATTATTAACAGGTTATATTATAGTACTTTTTATAGATACAAATTTTTTAAAAATTATGCTTCGGTGCAGTAATTTTCTTACAAAACGCTAAAAAAAAAAAAAAAAAAAAAAAAAAAAAGGCAGTCCCGCAATGTAAAAGAATAGGAAATTAGGTTCCTATTATAAAATTATGCTTTTCCTACACCGCCTGTGATAGATTAACCACGCAATCTAGTTAAATAAAAATATGTATAAACAATCGATTAATAATAAGTTATCCAAAAATGTGACGACATTAAAGAAACAAATAAGAAATTAAATATTCAAGTCCGAAACAAATTAGAAAATCATGTAAACTAGTTTATCATCATCAAATGTAATACTAATAATTTCCGCCGGTTGACAAAATTTATATATATATATATATATATATATATAAGCTATGACGTGTTAGATATAAATCTTAATATAGACAGTTCTACTTTAAGAGGAAAAAGAAAGTAGTCTCCAAAATTTACACTCAAAGAGACTTTAAATCGAATTACTTATGGTTTCTTCAGTATACAATTTTCTTATTTCATGCTACATTTTTTCCCTGTTTATTTCTACTAACTCATATTATGAACACATATAGTATATGATGTGTATATATATACGTAATAACATATAAAGACGGGTATATGTACTGTAATCTAATAGAGTCCAGGCTCTTTTTATAAACACATAAAGCAATTTTGCAACACAGAATATATGTAAAGATTTGTTTCTGTAATATCTATGATACAATATTCTCCGATCAAAATATATGAATATTTAAATGATAATTTTTTTTAATTGACCCAGGCAGTTTATAGTAACAAGGAGTTACAGAGTCACAACAAGCGTTGATCTTGTTATATTTATAATTTTTGTAAAGTACACACGATCGTGATTATATATTTTACCATTCAAAAAATTGCGCTAAATTTACAATGTAATTTTTTATGAGAAAATTACGTGGTGAATTTATTTTAAGTGGTAAAATATATTATCACAATCATGTACAATAATCAATATTAATTAATACAAATTTAATGCTTCAATTAGTCTGAAGAGGTTTTCTGTTAAACAAAATATAGGTATTAATATGAATAACAAATAAAAGTAATACTGTACAATATTATTTTTTTTTTTTTTTTAAGTACAGTTTAAGCAACGGCAGCAGCAAAAAAAACAACAACAATTATTTCAATACACAGTAAAAGACTTGCTGAGTTGGTTTTGACTTCCAAGTATGTTTATTGAAAAAATAAATAACAAAATACTAACCAGATACTAACATAGAAAATTGAAATTTTGCTGTGGCTTACAGAACTCTTTAAGGGTTAACCTCAGACCTTGTACGCCCCCTTTTTTCAAAAAAATGATCGTAAAATATTTCTAAACTTACTTTTGAATATACATATCCTTTTAACAAAACAGAAGTTCAAATACAGTTTCTTCGTACTTCCCATACATTTCTCGCAATTAATTTTTAACCATTTTTATTTTGCCGTGAAATTCACAATCAATGTTATTCAAATGGGCAAACTGCGATAAACAATTTTCTCGAAACAGGATGGATAAATAAATATTACACAAAACGTAGTGGATAGAGTATGAAAATATATATAACATCAGAAAGTTAAAAAAAAGTTTTACATTAAAAAATTTTAAATATTGAAAAAACAAAAACACAATGATAATTATATGCAAATTGTAACCCTAATTATCTCTAGATTTCAATGAACACTTCGGTGTTTTGATAACTGGAGCTTGTAGATCATCTCTTTTTTTAACCCCTTAACATTTTTTAAAAAAAGTTGTCGATTCAATTTTTAATATTCCGACTTTTCCAGGTCTGCCGAGATTTTAAAGATTTAAAATTTAGATTTTGAGGTCTTAAAGATTTTAAGATTTCGATTGGTAATTGGTAAGTAAAAATAATAATAATAATTAATAAAATAAAAAAGAAGAAGAAGATAATTAACTTGGTTGAAATTCAGGGAAACAAAAGTTTTGAAGCTCAGTAAAGTAAAAATTTCAGTGCCGATAAAAAATTGTGTAGCTATAGTACTTTATTACTCCATTAAAGCATGTTAAATTGAGACAGAAACACAAATTCGTCTGCTAGCACTTTATAAGTATTGCTAAGCTCCAAGTTCGTTCATTTTCTCATTAAACCCCTTTTTGCAAAGTCTTCTAATATGAAGAAAAAAAATAATCCTTAAGTATATTTTTCAATGTTATTTGCAAAAGAAAAAAAAAAAAAAAAAACGTTTGTAATTTTATTTTGGAGCGGTGTAAAGTTACGACAGGTTTTAATAAAAACTGCCTGCTAAAAAACAGGATAGTATTTTTATTAAAAATCTCTACAAAATTCGCAAAATTAAAATTATTAGTCTAATTTTTGTACCGTATTACAATAAAAAAAAAACTAATAATAAATAAAATTACAAGTTGTTTAAAAAAAAAAAAAAACGTTAAGTTTAATAATTATAAAACGTATTATGAATAAGGCTATATAATATATATAAAATTACATACGATATGCATGCAAATTACTATAACTAAGCTAATTTAAACACACAAACTTGTAAGTAATTAGCGTAGTAATTATATATAATTACCTTACCGTATTACTAGTAATTACAAAGTATTATCTTTAATACACATGTAATCGCGTTGTATTCATTTATAGTTTAATTTTTTGACATATGATATTGATTGATTACCTTATACCTCCAAGTGTATTGGTTTTAGAGACGAAGTAGAAGATAAACATTGTTATAGAATGTTCTTTAATTGATTTATACATTGCAAATAAAGAAATGTCAAAATGTAAACTTTGTATTTTAACAAAGTATATAGTACGAAAGATTTATAAATAATACAATCTTACAATTTTTATAAAAATTACTGCAATAATCAATCGATAAATATTGCATTTTTTAACAAATACTAATATTCTCCTTATAAAGCAGACCTATATTTTGCTTTATTTTATTATCATTATTATTTTCATCGTTTTAATATAAAGGCATAGATAAAATGAAAACATTAGCATTTATATCACAAAACACTTGATGAGACTTACATAAATAACATTAATTGGTCTCAAAACCCAACTGTAGCGCCGTAGCAGTGATCAGAAAATTTTGATTTATGCAACCCGCACAACATTTTTATACTAGTTTTTGGCTGTTTCTGACGTCATAAACAGAAATATTCACGCAAATTGCATACTTTACAGTTTTTTTACGCTCTCTTGTGGGGCCACATTTACATTCTAGTAAAAATTATCATTAATTTTGTAGATCACATTTTGTGTTTAAGAACATGTGGTTTCAAGTTATCTATGCCTTTAATTGTTTACTGGTCATACATGTATAGCATATACCGTAGGAATAGCATATTACCGTATACGATTACTATATTTAAATACTGTAATCACCTTTATTAAAACAAAAACTAATTATTAAAAATACATTATCCATGTATTATTTTTTAATTATATTTTTGAAATTAGTTTCTATGCACTCCCTGTTAATGCTTCTTACCGGCTATGATTTATATAAATATATACTGTATTATACTGTATATTATACATATATATATATACACACACACACACATACACACAGTATATATATTTATATAGGCTTAAGACATGAAAGTATGCCTAGTATTCCTTATTTAAAATTTTCCGAAATCAATGCAGTAGTTTCATCGGGGGAAAAAAAAAAATGCCACTCCCTCCCCATAAGCATTTCATGATTCTTGATAAGCATTATGTTAAATTAATTAGGACTCCCGTGCCTTTTTATTTATTTTTGTTACAATCAGTGGCATAAATGCATGATCGCGCCTCTAAATGGTTCTACGTCACCACCGATATGAAGCATTAATGGTCCAAGTGATTTTTATTGCCTCGGTCTTTCAATTCATTAATTTTTTTTTAATTAAGAAAAAAAAAAAAAAAAAAAAAAAAAAAAACAAGAACAAGAACAAAAAAAAACAAGAAATTAATAATAATAAAAAATCACAAAATTCCAGTATTATCAGAATATGCAATACAAAATTTGAAAGAACCTCCTTGTAATTTTTTGAAATTATTTTAATTTTACGGGAGCTTTTAAATATATCTATATAAAGTCTCAGACAAAACCAGTTTAATAATATAATTAGCAATTATGTGCATATAGATTTTAGTACTGTATTATACTGACTAAAAAGTGGGATGTTTATTAACTATACGTAGGAGTATTATAATACTACGTAATGTACAAAGAAAATTGACAAAAAAAAATCTAAGTTCTTAAAGGCATAGAAAACATGAAAACATAAGCATTTATATCACAAAACACTTGATAGGACATACATAAATAACGTTAGTTGGTCTCAAAGCCCAACTGTAGCCCCGTAGCAGTGATCAGAAATATTTGATTTATGCAACCCGCACAACATTTTCATACTAGTTTTTGCCTGTTAATGACGTCATAAACAGGAATATTCATGCAAATTGCATACTTTACATTTTTTTCAAGCTCTTTTGTGGGGCTACATTAACATTCCGGTAAAAAATATCATCAGTTTTGTAGATCCCATTTTGTGTTTAGAACATGTTGTTTCAATGTTTTCTATGCCTTTAATTGATATAAATACCAGTTTATACGCACTTGATTGTACACCTCATGTAATAAAATGTTATAAAGAATGTTGTATCATGCTCTCATTTAAAAAAAAAAAAAGAGCAAGTAGCACTCTGAAAATATTTTTATTACACAACATAATATACATATGCTAAAAGAAGAAAAGAGCCACTAAACATGCCAAAAGGTGTTACTAAAAACATTATTATCGTAGTCAATTATTAGGTGTTCGTATATCTCTTCATTTAATTGTAAAGGGAACTGAGCCAAAATAAAGGTGCCACGCCCACCAATAAAATACTTTTATTTGTTTATTTAAAACTTTCTTTATAGATGCATTTTTTTTTTTAAATATTGTTTATTACTTTTTTAATAAATATTTATTTTCAATAATAATTAAATAGTAATTTTTTTTTAAGCTTTACTATAGGGGAATCTGTATATAACATTTTTAATTTTATATTTATTTATATCAAAGGCTGGACATTTTTGGTGACCCATATTATTTCAGACTCGCGCAACTCTCTCTCTCTCTCTCAAAATATTTATAGTTGATAAATTTGCAACTATAAAATAAAACACCTGCTCAAGTCTGAAAATTTGTAATTGGTTTTGATTCGCATTTCAATTGTATAATATGCTAAATTCTATTAGATCATTTTTCTCAATATTTTATTATTTCTGCATGTATTAAATAAAGTAAATTATTTTAGTATAAATTATTATATATTTCAAAATTTTAACATATTGTGGCAAGAATTCTAACGATCGGATAAAAGTCTATAATAAAGCAATAAAATAAAGTAGCATATTAAAATTCATAATAATTTTATATTTTATTCATGAATGTAATAAAATTCAATCGATGACATTTTATTGAATATTTATGGTTCCTTTACTAAAATTGTATTGACAAATTAGATACATGTATCTATTATTATAAAAATCAACAGATAACAATTACGATTTTTTTTATTGATACGTCAAAATTTCAAGTGAAAAAAAAAGTCATAAATATATCAAAAGTGATGAATATAGTGCGTTAAAAGTGCTTTGAGGATTAAATAATGGTTCAGCAATTTTATCATAATTTTGATAAGCTTTTGAAGTGGAAACATAAATGAAGAATGTCTTTATTTACTAATTGGATTATTTTTTTATACGTATAAAAGAGATAAGAAATAAATAGAAAATTTCAAAAGATTATATAGTGAGAAAATAATAATAATAATAAAAATATTATATAAAGTGCAAAAAAGAAGTTTCTGCTGTGTAAAAGAAAAAATACTATAGCTCGTTTCGAGTAATATGACTCAAGAAAATATTTTTATCCCTGGTTTCTTACGACACTAGACTTGGCAAAAGTTAATATTGTAATATGTATTTTATGTAATACAAGGCTTAATTAGATACAAAAGCATATAGACGACACTTTTTTTTCTATTCTTTTTTATTTTAAAATTAAGAAATGCGCAATGTATGGGAATTCCTATATCAGCCATATTGTCTAGTTCTATTTTCTTTTATAAAAAATGTCGATATCAA
This sequence comes from Ecdyonurus torrentis, assembly GCA_949318235.1. Taxonomy (NCBI): domain Eukaryota; kingdom Metazoa; phylum Arthropoda; class Insecta; order Ephemeroptera; family Heptageniidae; genus Ecdyonurus; species Ecdyonurus torrentis. The sequence continues at coordinate 10,179,732 of OX439134.1, read as the reverse complement.
TCATATTATTTTAAAATATTAAATAAATATTATAATAACAGATATTAAATAATAAATTATTTTACATTGTACATAGTATATAATAAAGATAATAAAATAGCAACAGTTGTTAGTAACCTACATAAATTAAAGAGGACAATTCACCTTTTTTTTTATATTCAAGACCGGATTCAAACTACACTATTCCATTTATGGTATTGTTCCTCCCAACGATATGTCGTATTTGCCCGATCTTCTCGGGCTGTCTTTTTGATCACCTCAAAATGTACCTTATAATTAGTAATTGTAGATAAACATTATTAAACCACCAAAAAAGTTATTAACACTATTGCACACACAGTTTATAATTTTGTCGTCTGCTACTATGATGAGAATGAAAAAATATTTCAAGCAACTAACAAAAATCGATTGTGCTCAAAAATTTTCTTATGAAATTACTGATAATCCCTGTAGATGGCAGATATGAATATGAAAATTTGAAATATTTCTTTATTGCTTAACTAGGTGGCAGCACTTTCAAACAAAAAAAATTTTTTTTGGTGCGAAATGAACATTGAAAAATTTAAAAGCCTATATTATGATTAATTTTTATTAATTATTATATTATAGTTCGACTTTGATTAACTTAAGTTATTGAAACTTCGAATAAGTGATTGTGAAGAGTAATGGTAAGTACCTGAATATGTATTTGAAACAGAAGTGAGCTCGCTCAAAAATAGGCAGCAAGAATTCGCAACCCACGTGTAGTACACGTTCCGTATATGATTTGGACGACGTTTAAAAAAAAAAATTTCCTCCTTGAATGCATTTTACATCATTCTTTTTATTGTTAATTATAATTAGAGAACGTGTTATATTGCTTTATGGGGTTTAAAAGAAAAAATTAAGAATTTTGCAATTAAAATTTATTTTTCTTTCATGTCGGACCATACTTTTTTTTTTTTTTTTTTTTTGGTAGCACGTAGGAACGTACGTTCCATAATATGATAATATGATATAATATGTAATTTTTGTCGCACACAGCTATTTCTTTCAAATAACAACTAAAACCATATGGTGACCTAGCAATACGTAGAACGCTGTTGACGAACGAGGATAAAGGATATTATGTGTACAGGAACTACAGGACAGAGTATATTTATGGATGAATTTTAAATTATCGAGCGATTTTATAATTTAGAAAGTCCCAGTTGTCTATACGGGATATTGGATATATGGATAATTGGATATATATATATATATATATATATATAATATAAATTATAAAAGCTGGATAATTATATGGTACTCAAAATTTAGCTCAAAAAATCTTCTCTATCCTTATTTTCATATTTTGATATGAACTTTTCAGGACATCTAACGCATATATAGCGTGCATCATGAGCCATCATGAGCTTCTTCATATTATGCAATAATGAACCGTACATTATATTGTATAATTTAGAAGTAGAGGCTACTCTATACAGGATTGAATTGCAATTATTTTGATAATCGATGTAGCGTAATTCGTAACTGCAGAAAACTTCATATACAGCGCTTTATTTATTTTTTAACTGATAAAAAAATGTATGGAGTATAAATTTAAAAAAATTTACTGACCCATTTTTGTAACTTTGGGTATATAATCTCTCTATATCTATATCTCTATCTATATAATATATCTCTCTCAATTTTTTTTTTTTTTTTTTTTTTTTTGTGTGGATGATGGATATAATAACTATTATAATAAAAACACTTTGCAATTCGAGTTATTACACAAAATTTTATTTTATATTATAATATACACAATACAAAATAGAAGGCAAGATATTATTATTAGTTATTTTAAAATATAAAATCACACATATATATTTTATATAATTTAAACACATATTAATTGTGTTAATGTATTACAATTATGATTAGAATGAACTACAAAAACTCATTGTCATATATTAGAAGAAGACAAGCTTTTGAAACATTTTTATATATTATTATTATTTATTATTACTATTTTTTAAGAAAAATGTTTTGCATGTAGGAACTATGTAAAAAAAATCTAGACAAAAATGTAATACTTGAATTAATATGTTCTTAATTATTTGGTTTCGTGACCTCTTTTGTGTACAGTACATATTACATCATAGTAGAAAAAAAAAACATTCACAAAAATAGGTATTATTATTGAAATCAATTTCACAAAATTCAAAATGCGTTAACAGTTAAGATGCAACTTATTTTGATTTAATTATTAATAATTAAAATACAAAGATTACATGATTACTGTTTATCTAATTATAAAAATTTACTTTTACTTTTATTAAAAAAAAAATGCTGTTTCTGTTATATAGAGAGTTTTGTACAATAATAAACGTTTAACATTATTTTATTAACAGGCTTATTATATTGACTTAGGGCATATTCAGTAGGAGTAATATCATAAGGTACAATAATTTCATTTGCATATGTTATCTCAATTCAAAAGAATTAAATTTGCATGCAATTTATTGCCCGATACAAATATTTCTCCGTATAAGCCATAAAAACTAAAACAACCAAATTTTGTTTTTCAAATATTAAAATATTTACTGATAATGACCGAGTTATTATTTATTTTTAAATTTAATTACAAAAATTTATACAACAATTATTGATTTCAATTAAATATGAACTAATTTTGTTTTGAGAATAAAATGCTGGTTGTGTAATTATTATTAAAAAGTAAATGCTGGCAGCAATTATTTTATAAATTTATTTGCATGTTACACATTGATCGTGTTGTATTGATACATTTGAACAAAAAAGTATAGTGAAAAAGTGTCATATTATAAATTAGCACAAAGATTAAAATTGTAATTACTAATTAGATTAATATATATATATATTTTTTTAAAGGCCTAAAAAGGTGACGCACTTTTTTAAAATTTTAAAAACACGTGAAAATAACATTGAATATTGATTTTTAAAAAATGCAAATAAAAATATTAAATAAATGCCACATGATTATAACATCATGATTTGTAAAATATTATTGATTGATATACATAAATTGATACATATAGATTGAGAAGAAAAAAAAAAAGGCAGAATTATTTTGTAAAAAGTTAACATACATTAAGAAATTCTGTTAAAAAAACAACAATATTGTTCATTATGTCAAGAGTATAGAATTTGTATTTACAAAATTCAAAACATATTTGTACTTATATAAGTATTTAGTAGAAGATGTATGAAGAAAAATTAGTTTCAATTTGATAACCTGCATTTAATATATATATATTTTTAGTGATCAAATTATCTATAAAGTTTTTTTTTTTTTTTTTTTTTTTTGCACAAATTAAATTACTCACTCAATTAGCATCATATCATTAAAAAAACAAACTAATAATGCAAGTCATCTCAATTTCACAAAATTATGAAATATACATATTTTTTAACTAACTGAAATTATTAAGCATTATTAATTCTTCTTAAATTATTAGAAAAAGAGCTATTTTTTTACACACAATATAAAGCGGAGCTAAAAATAAATTATTATAGTTATATTTTATTACATCTAAAACAAATTATATTATATGACTTATTTATTTTATGAATATATATATAGGAACATAATAAATAGAAGTTAAAAAAATCATTTAATTTATTATTTTAATATAAAAATTAAAAAATAATTAAATTATAAGTCTCTTGAGATATATATATATATTACAATAAAAATATTTACAAAAATGTAATAATTTTTAGAGTTAATTAGAATATAATTGCACCACTAGTTGATCATCACAATTTTTTGGTGCAATTTTTTATTCTAAAATAATAGGGTCAGTATTTTTTAATTGACCCTATTGATGGTAGGGTTGTTATTAGTATCTCTATTTTTTTTTGTTCATATAGAGAATTTTCTTTTGTTTTAATATTTTGTACTATTTTTGTGAGGTATAGGTTACTACAACATTAAAATTTTGTATTCTGTTACATCATGGAAGTAAATGGAGAAATATACTCCGAAATAGAAACATTATATGATTTTATTCCATAAGGTAATAAAATAACAAATTTTATTAATGTTAAAATTTATACGTACAACTCATTTGCAACATTTTTTTTTTTTTTTTTTTTTTTTAGTTTTTGATTCGTTATCAGAGTTTGTTATATTTAACTTAAAAGTGTTTCCTACATTTACTAAAACTGGTAAGTATAAAAAAAAAAATGCATTTCAGAAACTCTGTCACAGAATGAATTCAATACTAAAGATGTTGCAAAGTCCTCGGTCTTTAAGGTGTCTTTATTGAGTTTCAAATTTATTAATTTTGTGAACTTTTTGTATAATGAAATAAGAAAAAGAAGAAAAGAAAAAAACTTGTTTCTTATGCCCACATGTAAGCACTGAGCAGTACTTCTTATTTTTGTATTATATATGTAGCTGTACATGATTTCCAAAAGAAAAAAAAGTTAAAACTATTTTGTAAGTTCAATCAATCAGAATTAATAATGCAATAAAAATTTAAGTATGCATATACTTGAATCTTGAAATTTTTTTGTACAGCATGACACTTTTTTCTTCTTCTTATTTATTATTTAATAGACAATGTATAAAACCCAGTTTTGAATATTAATAAATTTTTAAACACTTTAAGGTATAAAATTTGCAATCCTTACTAACTACGTAAGGGAAAGAGACAACTTTTTTTCTAAAGTTTCTCCAAATTATATTATATGCACGATTTTAATGTCATGGATTTAAAAATTTGTATTAATTATTAACAAATATTCAAAAAAAATTATGGCGTATATGTTTTAGTCACAAAATTAATAATTTATATATATAGTTTAAATTTGAAACTCAAATGGACCCCCAACAAAACTAATAACAACCCTAAATTTATACTATTCTATATCAGTAGAAGTTCCCTGAGTTGTACCACTAGAAAAAGAACTTCTAGAAGTATCAGCAGGGTTAACAATATTAACAGTAACCATATCTGATGATGTAACTAATTCTTTTTCAATGGTAACACAAGTTGGAGTATGAGGTTTACTATTTTCATTAGCATTTACTAAAGTAGCTGCAGCTACAGCAGCTAATGCTGCTCTTTTTCTCCATTTATTACGTGTTAAAAAATTACTTGATGGTAATGAATAATTTTTACTTTGACATAATATTAATTTTTTAACTTCTCTTTGTAATCTTCTACTTCTATATGCAAATAAAGCAGGAGATACTAAAGAAGTACTTGCTAATAATGCAATACTACATGTTAAAAAATATTGTTTAATATTAATTATAAATAATGTTTTTAATATTAATAATATACAATAAGGACTCCAACATATAATAGACATAAAAATAACTAAAAATGATATTCTTGCAGCACGTGCTTCTTCACGATATTTAAATAAACTTGCATTTGAAATTCTATGTTTTAATGAACTTACAATACGATTAGTAGGTGGTGATGCTACTGATAATAATGGTTGTACATTTACACTATTATTTTCATTACATTCATGTGTTGAACCATTTCTTCTTGCACGTTTACTATTTTTATGTGCTTCTGTATATATACAACCATATAACCAACATAATGTTGATACAGGTATTATAAATATAAATAATATATAAAATAATGAAAAATAAATACGAAAATTAATATTTAATTCTAATATACTATATTTACAATTCCATAATGCATTTTTAGGTGTTAAATCTATTATACTTAAAAAACTACATATTAGACCACCTAACCATGTTGCTATCATAAATGCAGCTGCAAGATGTTTTGATGATATACTTCTAGTTGCGTGATATTGTAATGGTTTTAGTACAGCACAATATTGATCAGCAGCTACTAAGAGAACTCCTAGGGCTGATGAAGCACATATACCCGCAGTTACAGCTTCACCTATCGCACATATTACTGTATTTTGTACGAGTAAATCTGTAGCTGCTAATGGTAGTAGTAATACACAGGAGAGTAAGTTGATAGCAAGTAAATTCATCACGAATCTGAAATCAGAAAAAAAAAAGTTGAAAGAAATTTATTAGTTAAATTTGACAGAAAATTACATACAATTAATATATATATATATATATATATATATATATATATATATATATATATATATATATATATATATATATATATATCTATATATATATATATATATATATATATATATATATATATATATATATATATATATATATATATATATATAAAAAGTTACATTAACATTAGTAATGTTGACGATATCATTATTACTATTATTAGTCATTACTTTTAAATTTTGTTATAACTTTATATTATTATTATTTCAATTTCTATCTATAATTTGTTAATTGAATAAAGAATATCGTAGTAATTAAGTAATTTGGGTGTAAGAGTGGGTCACTCATGTTGTCAGATCCATTAAAAAAACATAATTATTATTATTATTATTTAATATTAATTATTATTAGTTTCGTCCGTTTTTATCATTTTAAAACTTTGGAAGTCTATAAGTTTTAACAGTAGAGAATATTAAAATACAACTACAAAAACAAATTTTAATTTAAAAGAAACTATATCAATATAACATATACATGGGGGCATTGGGCGTACCTTCATAATATATTGCATCAAAACACAATACCAGATTAGTAATATTAAAAATAGACCAAGTCACCAAGTTTTGTATCAAATTAATATAAAAAATAAAAACATACATCTTTGACCAAAAACACTCAAAAAATATTTATAATTAACAAGTTTATGACTTTCAATAAAACAATAAAATAGATCTAACTTTTATAATCAAACTCCTTGAATGTTTAATAAATAAAAATATAGATCAACCTGAGTGATATTTTATAAGTGGGTCATACTTGCGTTATAAATCGATATTGAGTAATAAAACTTTCAGGGTAGGTCACCAATTAAAACATTTATAAAACTAAAGGAAAATTTATTTTGAGTAGCGCGATTTCATAATGTATATCTGTACAGTTTTAATTCAAAATTAAAAGAAACCAATTCTTAAAATAAAACATTTTCTGAAAAAAACAAAAATATTTTTTTCTTCCTTTCTTATTTTTTTTCCACGCTTTTTGGTACACTATGGAGGTATTTTTAATTATCTTTTCAAGTTTACGATATGAGAGAGGCTGGTAAAAAATTGAACACTAATACTTATAACATGGTAGTTATATAACCAATATGATGCGCAAAATATCAATTTTTAAGTTAAGTTAAATATTGTAAAAGTTTTTTTTTAAAAATTCTAAAAATTCTAAAAAAAAAAAAAAAAAAAAAAGTAAGGTCTATGAGTATTAGAATATAAAATAAACCATTTTTATTGCAGGACCTATAATTCTCTATACAGTATAGTTGCTATTACTAATAAACATATCACATGTACTCTTATTTATTATTAAATTCCATTATGATCAATATATTATTCATTTCAATTGTAAACCACTTTATAATATTACTTGCAGTATATAAGATCAATTACCTCCCAATATATATGTATAAAAAAAAAATTTGACCTTACATCTAACACTTTAGTATTATAATATTTCCCATAGATCATAACTAGAACATGATTATTATTGTTAGAAAATTCCAAGATATATGATTACAAGGCTTTATACTACTATACCACTATATAAAACGTATTTTTGCTTATCGGATTACAATATCAACCTTGTTGCAGTTTAAAAATAATAATAATAAATGAACCTGTTAAATACTATAGTATGATATATTTTTAAATATATTTAAATTGGGTAATTTCAAACTCTTTTTTTTTTATTATAATGATGCTGGTGTTAAATTTATGATCATTTCTTTTTGGCGGTCGAAAGAAATAATTGACTAGTAAAGGAACAGTGGTTTTGAGGCCGACTATAAGTGATTTCGGTCACATCCGCTTCCGTTTCTTCTTACTACGCATGCGCAGTTAGTCGAAACGGAAGCGGATATGAGCGAAATTGCTTATAGTTGGCTTCAAAACAGTTGTTCCTTTATCAGTCAATAAAATTTTCAATGAAGTTTTTATGTCAATATTATTATATAGTTTTTCATATCTTATCTTTACAGTGTAAAATGTTATTGTTTAGACACGTGTATTTGTTTACATTTGTGACGTCACTTTTGTAACGCGAATTTATCACAGTCTACGGTTTTAAATTTAGGTTTCGCATTCATATTGATTTTCTATTATTTAAAGCCATAGACCACATAAAACAACATGTGCTTTTTAATGAATTAACACGAAATGGGATTTTAAAAACTGATGACAATTTTTACCAGAATGTTATTGTAGCCCCACGAGAGAGCGTGAAAATACTGTAAAGTATGCTATTGGCGTGAAAATTCATGTTTATGACGTCAGAAACATGCAAAAATTAGTAAAAAATGTTGTGCGGGTTGCATAAATCGAATTTTCTGATCACTGCTTGGGTTTTGAGAAAAACTAAAGTTATTTACGTAAATCCCATCAAGTGTTTTGTGATATAAATACTTATATTTTTCTCTGGTCTATTCCTTTAATTAATGTCATATAAATCTTCAATTTTTATATGAATGAAATTTTATAATGAATTCAACTTCTTTTTATTTTTAGTTTATTTTTGTAATATATAAATAATAATAAAAAAATTCTTTAAATATAATATAACCAGTATTATTATCCTTCTTCTAGGAAAATATGTAATATTAAAAAAATTACTGTGATTTATTGCTTATCTAATACTCTGAGCTTCTGAGAAAAATATTTTGCGGTTTCTTTTGTTATTTCACAACACATCACATCACATTTTTTTTTTTTTTTAAGATAAAGGTTCATCAACATTGATACGTTAATACTTTGCTGTTCCATTACTTCTTTTTTCTTTGACTTTTCAAAATTCAAAATTTCTTTATTTTTCTCTTTCCTTCAATCGTATACAATATACATCGTATTCGTCAAGGTTAATTAACAGACAGAAAAAGTCAAAACACTTACATACTATATGCACAATTGGTGCTACTTTTACATTCATATTTAATATTTATATTACTATTAAAAATTAAAATCAATAAAAACATAGCTGTGGGCTCACTCTAGGGCCCTGACTTTGTCGATTTATTATTATTATTATTAGTATTAATATTAAATTATTATTTAAATTCAAATTATTATTTAAATATATGTAATAGATAAGAAGGCTTAAAGTAAAAAAAAAAAAAAAAATGACAACAAAGTTAAATGAAGAAAAGTGGGTAATAAATTGAATCACGTGTTACATTATCATAAATTAATTAACGTAATTAATCTTTTTAAATGCTAATACGAGAGATGTTATAAATAAACTAGATTTTACGTCGTTGTGAGTTATTTCTCATCTCCTGTTGATAACGTATTATGATGGTGATAAGCATTAAATACAGTGGGATGTTATTATTATGATTTTTAAATATTTATATAATACAAGACGTAATCTAGACTATATAAACTAAAATATATCAATGATTTTCTTAAAGGAATAGACCAGAGAAAAACATAAGCATTTATATCACAAAACACTTGATGGGATTTACATAAATAACATTAGTTTGTCTCAAAACCTAACAGTACGTAGCACCGTAACAGTGATCAGAAAATTCAATTTATGCAACCCACACAACATTTTTATACTAATTTTTGCATGTCTCTGACGTCATAAACATGAATTTTCACGCAATTTGCATACTTTACAGTATTTTCACGCTCTCTCGTGGGGCTACATTAACATTCTGGTAAAAATTGTCATCAGTTTTGAAGATCCCATTTCGTGTTTATTCATTAAAAAGAACATGTTGTTTTATGTGGTCTATGGCTTTAAGATGGTGATTATATCAACAATAACGTAAATAAGTTAGAAAATAAGTGACTACATATAATTTTAATATCAAACTATAGTAAAGAAATACGTTATCTATATAATGATATAATATATAGGGTGGTTCCATGATACTTCGCGTTACCGCTATGTTTTAGAATATAAATCTAATACCCAGGATAGTACACGTATAAAGAATAAATTACGTAATTTATGTAATTATAGCACAAATTTTGATAAAATTGGATCAGCGTAATATAATTATAATGCTGTATATAACATAATATTAAATACTCTTGTCTAACATAGCTATATTATATGAAGAATTAGCATAGATTATGCTGATGTATTAAACAAATTGTGATAAAAGGAGCTAGCCTAATTATTGATACGTATTGATTTTTATTTTTTATTAGACATACTTAATTTTTATGTTTTTTCGTGGGGATAAATCTATTTTTATAATTTTATGATTATTGTCTGAAAGATAATTTTACCTTTTAAAAACTTGTTTTTAGTTTTAGCAACTTTTTAATTAGGGAAAAATCGATTTTTTTTTTCGTGCAATGGTCTGGGATATTTTGCTGCCTCTATTTGACGTAGAGGCGCAAATTCGTCATAATGAGCATACAAATTGATAATATAATAGGGAAGTATATGACGATAATTATGATTAAATTAACTTACCGATTTGATCGATTTCTCAATGCAGGGCGTCTAACAAAGACCATCAAAACAGCCGCATTTGCAAATCCTCCAACTAAACTTAGTAAAAGCAGCAATATGGCAGCTGTTAATCTAATTGCAAGCTCACTAGTTGTAGTTTCAAATACTGTTGAAGATGTTGTTGTTATAGGTAACATAGTACCAGGTAATTGTTGTGCCATAATTTGAGGATTTGAGTCCGATACATTTTGAGTATCCAGACCGGCAAATGTAAGAGCAGCGTCCGCCAATTGGGATGCCAAAAGTTCGGTATAATCTTCAAATGATGTATTTTTTATTATTGTTGTCGTTTCATCCTCTGGATTTAGAGTTATATAATTTGACTCGTCCATACTCCATACGTTCTGTAACAAAAAAGATAAAATGTTTTTGTTAATTATATATAATGTATAAAATTGCATCATTATGACAACACAGGGGTTTTGCCTCTAAGGTTTTGAGTTTAAAAATGTCACATTTCATTACGAGAGAGAGAGAGAGAGAGAGAGAGAGAGAGAGAAAGCAACTTTTGTACTTCTACTATAGTATTTTTCTTTATACAAAATTGATTTAGATTTTTTCCTATTATTTTTATTTCCACTAAAATTTATCCTACTTCATCAGATTATTACGATATGTGAAAGCAATTATAAGCCTTCCAAATTCTTATTATGAAATTAATATATAATTTTTTTTTCATAAGCTTACAGCTGTCAATGCATCAATCATAATATTATATGGACTGCAATATGCATACATTATTTACCAATAGATAATATAACATGTAAAGTATGTCAGTAAGCTTCCGTATGTGTTAGATTAAAAGAATCAGAACTTAAACAAAGTCCAAATAATATCAGTGATATATATAAAGTTCAATTATCCATATCCGCAGTATCAAAAATTAGGGATAGTATAATGAAAAAATAAGTTATAATTAATTTGTACACACGCGTGACAGTCTTATAAATTTAGGACAAATAAAAAAAAATCAAGAGAAACGGAAGGAGAAAGTGAAAAAAAAAAAAAAAAAGTAAAAATACATTTTTTTCATCATATTTTTAAATATTATTTTTATTTTCACACGTGTATTACTGTAAGCAAAATTAATTTCTAAAGTTTTGCACTTAGGAATTTAAATATTTTATAGTATTGAATAATACATCATTTACTTAAAACAAATGAAATATCTTTGTCAAATATATTATTTTTCATACTATTTTCTCTATATTTAAGTAATTTCCCTCTCGTTCTTAATATGATTAAACTCTAAAATTCCTTATAGGTCTTTTTAAGGGGCTTGGTGACCCTCTTCCTAAAACCTTGACAATTTGTAATTTCAGCTTTGAAGTAACTAAATTGACTTGAACAAAATAACGTCAAAGAAAAAAAAAATCTTACTCTTTCAAAAATATCAATAAAAAAATCCCAACTCACAAACTTTAAAATATTGACCTAGGAAAAAAAATCAAAATATAATAAAATTAAGAAAATACGGGATATTATTATAATAAAATATAAAACAAATTAAACAGAAAATGTTTTTTAAACTAGAGAAAGAGATATCATGGTAAACTAGAAGTGAGTTAATAATACCAATTTTGTAGAGTTCGAAGGTTATTTATTGATAATGAACGCCACAAAAAAAATAATTTGACACTTTTTTTATAAACACTATGTCAGAAATAAACTCCTACATTTTAACCTTGGCCTTCGTTAACGATAATCCTAAAGTAATATACAGTATAAAAAATAATACATATAACAATAATTTACTGAACTTCTGTATTATGAAAATCATCTATATATAATATACTTATATACGCGTATATACATACACTTGTTGCAAAAATTTCAAGGACAATTATACAAAAATGTATAACTACATGTTAAAAAAAAGCATGACATTGATTTTATTTCATTGATTATGATCTATAAGATGATATCATACATTTTTTTTATTTAAATATTTAATTAAGAATAATTAATATACATTATTATTTAATTGATTATATATGTTAAACTTTTTTTTTTCTTAATATAATTCCTTTCCTTTTTTTTTTTTTTAATATTGGAAGTGAAGTATACAGAAAAAAATTATTTGATTAGTATTAAAATGACAAAAATGTTTTCATAAAGGTTTTCATGCCCAAATTAAGTTAATACCTTGATATTAAATTGGTATATAACGGCTGAAGTTTTATACCATATTTAGATTTTTTTATTTAAGGGCTTTAAAAAAAAAACTACCAAGAATTTTTTTGATATATTATAATATACCTTATGTATTTAAAAGCTCTCTCTCTCTCTCTCTCTCTCTCTCTCTCTCTCTCTCTCTCTCTCTCTCTCTCTCTCTCTCTCTCTCTCTCTCTCTCTCTCTCTCTCTCTCTTCTGTAAGAGTTTTCATTTAGTATAAGAAACAATTATTTATTCTTTTCATGGTGTACATGAAATGATAGTCGTTTTTTTTTTTATAATTTTTTTTTATTATTATATACACAATAATAATTAACCTTTAAATCCTTGCGATTTAAAAAATTTGCAGCATTTTTTATTCACGGTCTAATAAATTGAAAGAGACATATTATTCCGCATGGTTATCGTAAATTTTAACACAACTGAACAATTGGTAATAGTAATAATAACTAAAAAAAATATATATATATAAGCTTATTATAAAATTAAAAGCAACATTAATTGATGATTAAATTTGGCTTAACTGTATAATTCGCAGTTGCCATATGTCAAAATTTAGAAAAAGAAAAAAAAAATGTGATACGTATTTTTATTATTTATTATATTAAATGTGACACTACTTATAAAATACATTTCTCTACTTGATATGTTTCTTCTGGTAAAAAGCACAAGACGTTTGCAAAAAAAAAAAAAGTAAGACATTAATATTGATTTAAATTTCCAAGGTAGACAAACTGTCTGGAGAGAAGCTACGTATTTTAAAATTTATTTTGTTGTTTTATGTATTTTAATCCTTGGTATAATATATTATATATTTATAAAAGGAAAAAAAACTGATGTTGTCATAGGGTTATTCAAGGTTACATTTTTCATTGATAAAAATAAAATGAATAGAGAAAAAAAAATGAATTTTTGTTGTATCATATAAATCAATTATTTTTATTTAAATTCATTAAAAGTTAGTCAATTTTTGTAAAAATGAAGGTTGGCATGGAATGTGTCAATTATATTCTTAACACTTTTTTTAAATTTTGATTTATTTAATTTTATATAGAACTTTTTTTTTTTTTTTTTTTTTTTTTTTTTTGTAACATATTCCCTTACAATCTTATTGAAGAAAACAACCCGTTTTATAAATAAAAAAAGCTGTAAATTTATTATCTTCTGGATAGTTTAATATATGAAATAATACTATATTATGCCTAACATAAAATATTGGTATTCAAAGATATTTTATAAATATTTAAGTAATAATAATAATAAATTTTCACTCCAACATCTAAGTCCAACAAATCCTTATAATTTATAATTATGTTACACGTATAAAAATAGAAAAATTTGTGTACTGTATACTTTTTTTTCCCCCCAACAATTATATGTTAAACGTGCGTTTTCAATGAGGCAATACCTTATTTCTGTTTTAAATTGACGTTGAATAATGTATTGAATATAAAAGTAACAATTCATAACAAAAGAATTGAATAATTTATAATTGAACATCTGTTGAAAAATATGTAAACAAAGGTTTTTAAAAATTTAAAAGTAAAATTAGTTTTGTTCTTTTGCCAACTTTAGATTTTTCTGTACAGTTTATATGTATATATCTAAAAATATAATCTTGATATATCGTCCTTAAAAACTCCAAAGAAGGGCAAAATTTTGAAGTGTGACTGAAATATAAAATTTTGAGTGACATACCTGACATTTTGTTGAAATTTTACACCTTGAATTTTTACTGTCAAATTTTTAATTTTATTATTATTAATTTTCAGTAGAAGGAGAATAATAAAATTTATTTTTTACAGGAATGGAAGGAAATCAAGAAAAAACAAATGTTGAAAAATTTACAATTAGCAATTTTATCCTTCGAATCATTGAATCTTATATGAGTTAAATTTAAAACACTTTTCAAAGTCTTGTATAATTTAATACTTAGATTTGGTTTGTTTTATAGCCTGAAACAATATTTATTAAAACTTATTGATGTTACGAAAAAAATTGTTAACATATAAAAGGAGAAGTAAATTGTTTTAAAAAAAAATGAAGAAAATGCATGTTTTTCATTTAAAATTATATATATAAGGCAGGTGATTATAAAAGTGGACAAGACAAGAAAATCACGCGATAGAAAGGTGAGGCTTTTGGTTTCCATAGTAACCAAATGACCAGCTGTATAATATAATATAAACAACTTATATAAAAAAAAGTATGGAGGTGGGGAATAAAATCCTCGTAGTAACTGGTCAGTAACGTATATAACTTCACATAAGATTTTTTTTTTTTTTTACTGAGTCATTTGTCGTTGTCAAATGTTGTCAGAATAGAAGAAAGAGAAAATTTAAAGTTCTAATCCAGTATACCTTATAATATACCTTATATATAATGTAGCCTTATAATACTGAACAAATATTTTAGATGGTTTCATGACCAAAATAACAATTTTTTATTTTATATATTTTGGTGATCTGGTTATATTCAAATTTCTTCTTATTGTAATTTAATAACATTTTAAAGCTTTTAGAAGTTGAAGTATTTACGTTAAGTCTATAATATTTTTTATTTTAAAGAATATGAACTAATAAGAGCTAAAAAATTTAGTGAAAATTTGCACAAAAATTTTGGCAAATTTTTTTTTTTTTTTAGTTCATATAACTATTTAAAATTCAAGCAAGCTATAAGGTCGAAAATAAAGATTGACATGCGATAATAAGTCCACCAAACAGCATGAGGAAAAATGAATATTATACTTATATTCGAATATGGTCAAAGCAAAATGTTCCACTCTGTTGCTATGCTTGACTCTCAGCAAAAATATATTATGAAACAATTTACATTTTATCTTTTCATTATTATGTCACTGGTGATAAGTTTTACATATTATACTATTGCAGATGATGAGTTTATATCTTTAATTGTGTAACTTCAATAGTCGTGTGATTTATAAATATAGAAGATATACATGAAAATTGTAAATCACTGTTTAATTGTTTGATTCTTTGATTTCTTTTACTGATGAAAAATTTTGATCAAAATTTTCACTAACTTCCAAAATATTATAAAGAATGTCATTTCAAATTTACTCGATTCTAACTGTTGTAATTTTCTCAAAAAGATGGTCCCGTTGTCCCGCAATACTTAAGGGTAGGGTAGGAAATTAAAGGTGTCCCCCACCGATTACCCACGCACTTTTTGATTAGTTATAATAATTATATCACCACCGATAATAACTTTTCAAAGCTCTGTATCACTATTCTGATTACCGAGTCATCTATATCTAGAGTCCTAGAAGAATAGAGTAGGTCTCTATCAATATTAAATAAATTGTATAATATATGATTCACATTTTTTAAATGTAAATGAAATAAATTCTTCTTCTATACATAAATTGCATTGCATAAAATGCAATGCATTCATTTTGTTTTGTTTGTTTAAAAAAAATAACATTCATGGTATAATAATGTTCTTATATACCTGCATTTTATTTTCGTGTCAATAACCTTAACTTATATGTGGTCGTAGTTTAAAAGATAAACCCAGTAGATGACTTAAACGCTCTACTGTTTTTATTTATGTAATTATAAAATATATATTTACTGTTGTACTGTATAGTGTGCGTATGCTGTTCAGTACATAGCATGCAAGAATTCTTATTTTAAAAAAGGAAAATTTATATGTCGTCATTTTTAACGGTACGATCTTTTGATCTTGACCTTGTAGGTATTGAATAAAAATAAACAAAGAAATATTTAAATATAAGGAAAGTAAGGTATACTAAAAAAATTACATATAAAAAAAAGATGACTTTCAAAACAGAGAAAGGATAAGCACGCATATTATTTTTTTATTGTATTTTTTGCATGCTTTTTTTAAAGAATGGAAGTATAATTATTATCATATTTCTAGGACATAATTTTTTAAATATTATGCTTTTGAAAATGATAATGATGACAATTTAAAAAGTTCAATTCTAGGACGCAGTTATATTAAATATAATATTTATTTTCTTTTTTCTATATTCATCAAGCTAAAAGAAAAAAAAAACTACTACTTTTATTAAAATTATCGTATAATGTAAATTGAGCGTTTATTTCATCCAAAATTAAAGATAATGATATAGTTGCATATTTTTGTATCAGGTTTTTAATATTATACATACATACACTGATCATTATAAAAACTTCAGGATAGGCCTCATTATTGATTTACATATAAATTGTGTAACTGAAATTATCAGATCTTACATTATTTCTACTTTCAATTTTGAATTTACTTTTTTTTTTCTTTTAACTCTGAATTATACTTAAACACTGCATTAAAAATCAATTTAATATTTCTGTACAAGAATCAACTGAAGTTTTAGAGAAAATAATAATAAAATAAAACCAAAAATGCATTTCACTTTTGGCCATAAAACTATTATTCATATTGACATAAAAAGTTACCATATAAATTTAAATCTTGAAGTATTTTTCACAAAATGTATGTAAGATTCTACGTAAATCGACATCTTTTTATTCTTGCAACAATTAAAAACATTATATTTTTACGTCCATTGTAAAAAGCTATTTAATACAATAGTTCATTAAAAAAAAAAAAAAAAAAAAAAAAAAAGTCAAGATTTTTCACATAACCTGAAGTATATTCTTCAGCTTATAATATACTTTAATAAAATATGAGCACAATATTTTCTTTAAAGTTTATAGAAAATATACGATGAAACCCCCTGTTGCGAAGTAAACTAGTTGTCATTACTGCACAAGGATAAACATATTTATCACTGCGACATAAGACACTATGTCACCACATAAAGAATATATAAAACTATATATATTATGCAAATTTTTTTATCTTAAATTCATAATAACTTTGCATTATATTTATATTTATAGAAGGCTATGTTCATGAAAATTACAGGAAAAGGATTATTGTAATAATTTGTCTTATTATAAATATTGTATTTTATTTTTATTTTCAGAAATACTGATATGTTAAATGATATACCTTGAACTTAAATATAAATTTTTTTAATCTTCTATTTAATAAATCTTGGGAGGTAAAAAAAAAAAAAAAAAAAAAAAAAAAAATCACCTGTTTATTAAACTGTTTTAGAGCATACAAATTTAAAGTTTATAATTTATTTCTAAAGCTATACTCTATTTTTGTTTATTTAGTTTTCTGTCTTATTTTAACAAAAATATAACATTAAGTATTTAAACTCATAGTAAATTTAAAAAAATATATAAATATGACACTCTTGCATCTCATTAATTAATGCAAAATATTACATATCACCAACTATACGTGAAGTAAAAAAATAGTCAACGAATGAATATTGTAAATGGTTACGTCATATAGAATGATATTAATAGAATTGTGATGATAATTTTTGATATAACTAGATCAGGTCATACAGTTTATTTACTCTCACAATAAAGACAGAATTATTATTGTGCATGTGGATGTGAACACTTTTAATATAGAATATTATTAAGTAACGACGTATGTATAACAATCATCTTCATTCTATAATATATCAAAGCTTCCACTGAACTGAACTATATAAAGTGATATATTATAGTATTTGCTTTTCTTAACGGATAATTGGAAGAAAGCCAATATTGTGAACATATGATCATCTATAATTTTGATAAGTTATATTACGTACTTTTTTTTTTTTTTTTTTGTACTATTGCACATCTTCTCTACGTTAAATTTCTATAATTGAAAAATATTACATAAAGTGAAAGCATAATATACAGACGGTAGTAATTTAGTATAGTTAACCCAGACATTATTTTTTTTAAAGTTATGAACCATAGAATATGATGATATCAGCTTTTAAAATAGATATACATCCGGATTTGATGGTTATTGTGTAAAACTTTAAATGAAGTAATTTCCTGAATTCAATTAAAAATAGATATAAAAAAATTAGAAGAAGATTTTTTTTGTAATTGTTTCGTAATTTATATAAAAATAAATAATAGCAAATAAATAAATCCCTAAGAAATAATGAAAAAATATAATACTTAAAGAAATAGAAGAAAAATAAATAAATTGTTGAGAGACAAAAAAAAAAAAAAAAAAAAAACTAATTGGCAAAAAAAAAAAGTATTTTTCTCCAAACTTTCGTCTGGTAAATTATACTAAAATATTAAATACAGTATTTGCAACTTTAATTAGCATAAACATGAAAATGGTTTCTATTTGCTAATTATAATGTATCTTACGAGTATCCCTGCGTGCTACAATCATTGGACACTTAAAAACATGCAATGCAAACGGAAGCTGTAAAATAGTTCGCAAATTTTAAAAAATATAAGCCAAAAATGTTCTAGATTTACGTTAAAGTTTCATTTAATTAAATGTTTATATATATATATATATATATATATATATATATATATAGAATAGAGTCAATATATTAATGTAAATGAATATAAATAATTTAAAAAGCTTTAAGCGTACTCTGTAATTATTAAGCAATTATATAATGAACCTATAGTATTAAACCTATGGCACTAGTATTAAAACCATCTCTTCAAAAGTATATTTTATATATATCCATATGAAAGAAACTTTGAAATTCTTTTTGCACAAGTTAGCAATTTTTCAAATTAAACATATAAAAGTTTCTATATGTTTTCACTCTCATCTTTTCAAAAATCATTTTTGCCATGATACCAACCACACATTAGATAATTATAGAACTAAAAAAAAAAAGAAAAAAGAGATGTTTTTGAAAAAAAAAAAAAAAAAAAAAAAAACGTGAGTTAACTAAAACGATTTGACTAAAAATATACTCAAGGATAAAATCAACGCATGTGATGTGAACAAAAACTAATAATAAAAAATATAGACTTTTTTTTTATTATTTGAGGTTACTAACCTTAAAAAAAGATAATATTCATTAAGGTCTATATTGATATTATTAAGTGATAAATATTAGACTTTGTCAACACTGGCTTTGTTGCCTACGTCAAAATTTTTTTAGATTAATTATCACAACTTACAAGCACGTGTATTTGATGTTAAATGTAATTCAGGTAGTAAAATCGATACTAAACATTTCAATTATATCAACTTTATTTATTATTTCAACTTTAATCCCGATCGTATATAGGTAAAATAATTCTATACATATATTACGTGGTATATGACTATACATCTCACCTATCATCTCCCAATAAATTTCAAGAATATAAACCAATTTTTTTTTACAAGTAAAACCTTTTTACTTGAGTGCTTGAGTGTAAGTCGATTTACCAAACTCGTGATATTTTCTCTCTTATTTTAAAATCGATTATTTTATCATGTCATCATAACCTTCTTTATAAAACTTATGTATTTATATTATTGGTGACATATTTATTTTACGTATTCCCTTTTCATTTGTTTATGATTCTATTTTGCTGTCAACACCTTTATTATGTTATTGTTTTGCAAAAAAAATTTTAATAATAAAAAAAAGTGAATTATTATTAAAATAAAACTTTCATTGTAACAATGAATTAATAAAATAAACTACGTCCTATTAAAAACACCTACGAGCAACGTGGTATTGTATAGGATTAATTATTGTTATTAAAGATTAATTTTAATTACATACTGTTAATTGTAAAGACAAGTATATAATAAATTTCAAGCAGTTTTTGAAATCTATACGTATATGTACAGATACTGTGATATAAAATTTTACTATATTGTCTTATGAAAAAACAATGTACAGTATTTACATGGAGCAATATAGTAAAGTCTCTACTGTAGTTTGTGTAATTTTTTGTTACAGTGAACGACAAATTTACTGTATAATACACTAACAAAACATGCAAATTAAATAAACAATTACAATCGATCTGATTTTTTTTTTTTTTTTTTTTTTTTTTTTTGTTGAAAGCCATGGAAAAAAGCTACAAAAAAAGAAAAGAATTTTGTCTAATTACTCACAAAAAAAAGGATGCTTTCAATTTTCAATAATATGTATTCTTAAGATATAAACATACTTCTTATTTTTCTTATAAGTAATTTTAATATTTTGCTCACCGTTATTTTGATTTCATAATATAATATACATGATCTAAAAGTTAACAAAATATAATAGAAAATTTCCATAAATTCATTTTTCTCGTGTATACTTAAACGTTTTTCAAAGCAGATAATATGAAGGTAAAAGAAATTAATAATAATAAAGTATTGTGTATGTTTCTTCAATGAAAATGTATACAGATCTCTCTGAAGTTCAAAACTATTATTTACAATTAAATTAATTGCAACATTATTATAACGTCAATCTAAAAACTTTAACACATTAATTTTTATTACTATACGTACATGAAAAATCTTGTATAACCGTATTTAGTATCAACTAAGGTGTAAAAATATATATATTTTTTTTCTTTAGGTGAAAAATATTTTTAAATGTTTTTTTATTATAATTGAATGATATTTCATGGCTAAAATTTTATTGAGTAGTAAAATATATTAGATTAACCTCGATAATTTTTTAAATAAGGAATTTTTCATTATATTTATTATTTGTGTTTTATTTGAATTTTTGTAATTAAAATGTCAATAAGTAAATTATACAATTGAAGAAGGTCGAAAGGAAAATTTAATTTATTTGTACTTCCCGTTCCCGTATTTAAATGTATATTTTAAATAATAAAATTTATTATAATATGGATTTAGCTATTTTAAAAAAATGATTTATTACTTATTCTTATTAGTTATATCTTTATCAATGCTATTTTTTCCTAAACTTAATAAATACTCTGGATTTTATGAAATCGCAAAGGGTACAGGAAATGTGTAATGCAGAAAATTTAATTTTACCTAATCTATAAGAGATTGAACATTAATGATATGTTCATATGGAACAGACTATAAGTATTTAAAAAAATGCAAAATTCATAAATCAGTTCAGTTTTTTTTACTTTTACCACAGTAAAAGTTCACAATTTACGGTACTATAAATATGCTTCATAATTATAAATTGAGTCTTGGTTATAATTGTCAATTAAAATGTTATAAGCTGACATAAAACAGATCTTTATACTATATATTGATGTATATTTACTTCTAATTACAATGTATTTAAAAATATATAAAATATCACTGAGGAAAAATTATAATACACTCTGTTTTTATTTCAACACTTACTTGTTTTCCATAATTCTTTAATAATCTATACGTTCATTACAAAAAAAAAAAAAAAAAAATGAAGAACGTAAATAAATATGTAAATACACATATAAACAAGTTTTCATTATAACTTTATAGGAAAAAAACTTACATTAAATATCATTACATATTAAAATACAATTTCCATAATTTACAGAATATTTTTATTTATAAATAAAATTCAATTAAATTACAAAATGAGTTTTAAATAAACTTATGTTATAACCAAATAGAGTAAATACAACTTTTATAATAATTAAATATAACTATCATGTTTAAAAGAGGTTATTATAATAAATCGTATATATGTATATATATATTTTTAAATATGTTAAGGTTGGACACCCGCTATACAGTATTTGACATGTCAAATTTGCAAAATCGTGTTTGCTAATGAAAATCACGTGGGAGACACGTCCTAAAATGTGACGTCACAGTCTAGACGTGACTTTTTTTTCTTCTTATATGTGTGTGATTTTTGCATAGTAACAACTTGATTTGAAGTATGGAATAATAGATTTTATCATAGAAATTATAGTATGTATATAGAGCAATGTCTAGCATAGGCGTTTTTTTTTTTTTTTTTTTTTTTTTTTTTTTTTTTTTTTTTTTTTTTTTTAAGATTATTGAAATAAGAGATTGTATAAAGGAATAAAAGTTTGAAATTTAAGTTCAATATGATTAATATCTTAAAAATATATTGAACTCAATTAAAAGTTACAGTTTTTGTTCGAAAGTAAAATTGAAGTAGTTACCATAAATAATCTTTCTTATTTTGCTTCTCTAATTAAAATTCGAATTTACAATTATTATAAATATCAATTTTATTCTTCCATTTAGTCAGCTTCTACCAATGTTATACATTATTTTTACTTTAACGTCAAGGCTCCAAAGTATTTACAATTTTTACAAATATATAAATAAAGGACACTAAAATAAACTTTCGTATTTTAAAAAGCAGTATAATTGTAATGAAATTTTTTACAACGTCACCAATTTCAAATATAAACATATAAAATAATCATGTCATCTTATTAAAATGATATTTTTATTTTTCATATATATTTTGTCTCTTGCAATGACCTATATTTTACTTGCAAATTAGATCTATATATTATGCATTTCATCATTACATCTCTCATTTAAATAGCAATTAACCTATATTATTGTATATATTTTACGGTGATGTAGAGTTCCGTATATATGCATCTTGCGTATTTAAATAAATTAAAGTTTCTTTGAAAAGTCACGTTTAGTATAATCATAAATTTTAAACGATCAAGATGTTTTATTTTGTTTATGTATTTATTGTATTGTTTGCCCATTCATTTTAATGCATTAATTTGAAATATATCACAAGAAGAAAATGTTGCAAAAGTTTATATATCAATTTGTCTATTGCAAATAAGAGTGTTTAATTTATAAAACTTTAATCTGTTGTTTTTATCATTTAAAATCAAGATAGTATAATAATAGTTTTGCAAGGTAGAAGTGACGTAACGGTGATAGTTTCACTTATGGAAATTAGCATTGTTATTATAACTATTTCGCAGTGACATCATAAAACCGCTAGTTAGTGATGTTGACTGCAATTTTCAATAAAATCTACAAAACAGGAGAATTAAGATTTGTTATACTTTACATTGTAAACAATAACAAAATCAACGCGCCTTCTTAATTAGTATAATTATTAAAAAGTTATTCATCACTTAAGTTCAAGTTATTACTTACAGGTGGCGTTTTTATATAAATATAATTTTCATCATCAAAGATTGTATATTTTATAACCTTGTATTCACGTGTTGGTTTTGCAGACAGTTCGGCGTCTTGCCAGTCCAGTGGGAAAACAAGTCTTCTTAAAACATAACCTTTATAATAATCTTAAAGTTCATAATCATATTTAATGTCATATCAATATGAATCTTATTAACGTAAAAAAAAACTATTTTTATTTTTTTCTCAGAAAAAAGGATTGTCTCTATGTCTGGATTTTTATTTTAACAACTTGGTGATTTTTTTTTTAAAGCTAATTATATGCTTGTCATCAAGTGCCTTCTGAATCGAAATTGTTTTTTTAATACTTCCAAGTTCCAAATAACCTTTGATTTAGTTTTTTTTTTATGGTAAATAATGATTTTTATCTTATTGTTTTTATAACATCATAAGATGGGGCTTCTTTTAGGTTATGCTCTAATATTAAATATAAAATAAATTTTTATTTTAATCTAACACGTTAGAGAGATTTTTATAAATTAATATTTTTTTTTTCTTTAAAATCGTACATAACATAAATTAAATTAATAGTGCAAAGACTCAAATGTAAACATATTATACTTGTTAGATATTTTACATTTAAAATAATTTTGTGGCAGAAAAAAATAAATTTTAGGTCACTAGTACGTTAAAAATAGAAAAATATATCCAGTTTACGTTTATACTGGAGGAAAGAAATGAGCAGGAATGACACATTTTTTTTAAAGTTTATTGGTTTCTGGATTTTCCATCATATGCAATAGGTTAAAAATACTTAAAGAAATCAGATTTCAACATTCAGAAAAGTTAATTTAAAACAGTATTCTGTCTCTGTCTCTTTTTTTTTGTATTTAGCTGTTTTGAAAAAATGAGATGATATTTAGATAAAATCTAAGTATACAAAAAAGGAGAATTTTCAACCTTTTCAAATGAGAACACGGATGTCTTTTCTTTATAAAGATGCAAAAAATAAATATGGCAAATATAAGTTAATTTAAATAACTCATTATTTATAAGGGGAAACAAAATACCTATAAGTCCATACTACTATACTTAAGTGCCCACAATAAATCTGCATTTATCTACACGTAACAAGCTCCCTGTTGGAATAATGCAAAGTTATGAAAGTCTTCATCACGCCATTTTTTTTTTTTTTTTTTTTTTACTTGCCATATATTGTGTTATCATGCTACACTAATCCCAGTCCCAGAAGACAGTTTTCACATACAATAATTGCAATTATTATTTACTATAACCACGCCCCTTCAATTGAAGTGTGAAGGTAACATAATATAATGCAATTGAAAAGTTATTCATTACCTTATATTGTATTAGAAATGGACCTTCGATTACGATAACATCAAAAATATGCATTGTTGTATACGTGATTCCTCTCATGTGTTTTTACTTGTCAACAATAAAATATTCTTCTAATGTCCAGTAAAATTGCGTAGGTATAAATGCTGTTCGTAAACTTTGTTTTCTACGCTACTAAAATGACGATCAAGTATGGTTATTCAAATGTATTGCGCATTTTTTGATGTAAGAAAACAGGATTTACGAACAACACTATTGTAAAATTACGTTTATTTAAATTTTATACATGAAATTTTAAGTTGAGGATTGCTAAATAATAAGAAGACTTTTAATAAATATTTAATGCCATTGTTTTTAAAAACAATGAATGTTAATTTGTATGAATAATCTTATATCTGCTTAAATTGCAATATTTTATTTAAAAAAATTATACATGGAAAATTATTTAAATACGAAGCCATATGTACAGTATATTATTATATTATAGGAATCTCTTAAGCTCTTAAATAAATGGTGGGAATTTAATTACTCGTCGATTAGCTCTCAATCTATTGAAAAAATAAATTTGATTTGTTAGCATTACTTTATTACCTCAAGTAATCTAATAATCAAATGTTTGCTATCAACGTTTAATTGTTTGAAAAATTAAAAAAAATAAAAATAAATAAATAACATAAAAAACCCTCAGATACTTAATAAATTAACATACAAATATGACATAAAATGAAATTTAGGCTACATTTTATATGCATAACTACTTATTCAAATGTCGTAAACAATTACAAAATATATTACAAATAATACAAAGAATGTACGATTGACGTATTAAAATTATAAATACTTTGGCGTACGTGCAGTTTTACCTCGCGATAATGTTAACCTTTTTTGACCTTATATATACTGCAAATTTCCTAACACACGTGTTATATTTATTTAAATATATTTCAGTTTCCATTTTGTTATTGTCATATTTTTGCAAGTATAGGAATTAGTTATGAATCCCATTTTCACCTCTTTTTTTATGTTAATATATTTTATCTTTATTTTAAAATTCTTTTAACGTCACAAGAGCGTCACTAAAAACTGCCTTCTTCTCATTCAGCTTGAAAAATAATATTTCATTATAACAATAACGTCAAATACTTTTTAATAATATAATATTGAATAAAGTAGGAAGCTTATTTTAAGAAACAGCTGCGCAGAGATTCGAAAGTTAGTATGAATCCTTGAACTTTATTTTTAAGGAAGAAATCAAGTATAATATAATGTAAAGGAAACAGACAAATAATAATAATACCTTTTATGGATTAATTTTGGTTATACACTGCAATTTTTACTATTTTTACCACTCTTTTATTGAAATTTCAACTAATTAATGTAGGTTTTATTATTATTATTATTACATTTATAATTGAATAATTCAACTTGCATTGAAAAAAATTATGATGATGATGATGGGGTACCATTACAATAAATTTATATTACTTAAAATATTGTATAACAAAAATTATTAAATAAATTTATTTGCATAATTCATATAAAATAAAAAAGTGAAAACAATTTAAAATAAAAGATTACTCAGATATTGTATAATAATTTTTTGTATAAACTAAACTTGAATCAGCAAATAAAATTTTATATAAACATATTGTTAAATTGCATAATAAAGTCAATGACATTACAATATACAAAACAACATACGTATTCTTTAAATGTAAACAATCGTTAAAAAAAAAAATAATAATAAAAAAAAAAGATGAAATTTGTATGAATATAAAAGCATAATTATAATATGATTTTGATCTCTTTCAACTCTATAATAGGTCACATGTTTATAAATAATTCAAAGATAAAAATCCACAAAGTTTAACATAAGTGCACTTAAGTAATATGCATTCAAAAGATTACTGAGGCTGCGCTGAGTTGCAAAAAAAGAACATAAAAATAGATCGTATTATATAATATACAATATTGAAGAAGAAAAGGAAAAAAAAAAAAAAAAAAAAAAAAGTCGACGATAAACGTGATACAGTTCCGGCTCACTGCATTATCTTCTTACATTTTATGTCTATAGTCTGTATGTAATAAAAGCACATTGCCAATGTATATACAGAGTACAATATGCATGTTGTATCTTGATAGTGTATTTTAACACCATAGTTTTTAAACGATGTCAAAGGTTATTAATTTTATACTTTACGACAAATAATATGAAGCTTACTAATAAAAAAGTAATAAACAAAGAATAAGTTTGCGTATAATATAATCCTGTACATTTCTGTAAAATTTGTACTTTTTTCCCCTCTATCAAACCTCTAGGCGAGGTACACTTATGCTAGTTATTTACATATTTACAATGCATTTATAATGAATTTACACTCCCGAGACTTCCGAAACCCTATCATAAGATTCGCGGGTTCTTCCATTATTGTGTTTCAATATTAAGACAACTTTAAAAGAAAGATGTAAAATATTTTTCAGGAAGTTTCAAAGGGTTAATATATGTATCGGTATTTCTTTTTGATCCTATCTAGTTAACGCATATTATTTATTAAGAATAAATTAAAGCAATAAATTTAAATAATAAAAAATTTAAATCACTTAAGGCGTTGTTGAATTTTTAATTT
This sequence comes from Ecdyonurus torrentis, assembly GCA_949318235.1. Taxonomy (NCBI): domain Eukaryota; kingdom Metazoa; phylum Arthropoda; class Insecta; order Ephemeroptera; family Heptageniidae; genus Ecdyonurus; species Ecdyonurus torrentis. The sequence goes on along the minus strand of OX439134.1, from coordinate 10,152,129 downwards.
TCTATAAACATTCAATAAATATACATAGAAAATATCCTTTGACATTGACATAATTAATTTACGTTTTTTATTAGATTATTTGAAGAAATACGTAAATTTATTTTTTCGTTCATATACATTTTTTTCTTTTCTTTTTACTGACTTTTATGTTTTGATAAAGACAGAAATCAATCTTTGACACCCACGTGATTTGGATAAAAAAAAATCCTGACTTTTAACCCTGACTTGTATTTAACATTTATTAATCTTTTGAACTTTGATTTACATAATCTTAAAGTGTTATTTAAATTAAAAAAAAAAGTGTCTGCTACTTTCATTCAAAATGCTATAAAAGAATTGCTAATCTATAATCATATACAGTATAGATATATTATATTTATATAAAATTATATATAGAAAATGGATGCATATTTAAATATATACTTAAAACTTACGTTGGTGTGATCATTTATTTGAACCTTTCAAATTTGTATAATTTGGTCCGTCTGGTCTGTTGGAACATTATAAATGCAAAATTTCAACTTTTTAATTTTTTTAAAAGTAATATTATAAAAAAAAAGCAGTAGCTACAACATGAATATTTCAAAGAGATTAGTCTTGTGGTTTTACAGTTAATACTTGAGTTCTGCTTAAGGAGCATTATATTGAAAACAAGATTCATTACTTTCACAATTTATTGCAAATTTAGGAATCATTATTGAATATTAAATTTCAACATTATATGTATGTGCTATAGTATAATGTAATGTGAATAAAAAAAAAAGGAATTCAATTAAAAATGTTTATGTCATTATATATATATATAGTAAATTACCTTGTAACTTTTTAAATTATATACAAAACCATGTAATGTGTCATCAGAATTATTGTTAAAATAATAATAAAAAAAAATAAGGTACATACTGCCCCAGACATAAAGATTGTCCATTGTCTTACTGTAAACTAAAACAAGAACAAGGATTTTTTTTTTGTCGTGAAAAAATGAACATTAAATGCATTTGGATGATGTAATCGCGGGGGTAGAGATAAGTTATAGGTAGAACTAAAGTAAATAATGTCTTTTAAGGTCTCCCACTAACACAACTGTTGCATTATAACGTCAAAACTTTAACGTTGCATCTTAACATTTATATACGACATTCAAACACATGGTGAATTAACTGATTATTTTGACATTGTGAAAAAAAAAATTTTGGGTTGAGAAACATAGTTTTGAAAGTATAGTATAGACACGCGAGTGAAATATAAAATTTAATATCTTTTGTTATTTCATTTATGAGACGTGATAATTATATTTTAAATAATATTTTGACAGAATGTATATTATGCTTAAAAGTATTTTTCTGGAACAATATAAACTAAAAATAATAATTATAATGACACAATTAATTCATGCTCACTGATTTTTTTTTTTTTTTTTTTTTATCACTCATATACACAGAAATCCAACCAAGGCCTAGGCCTTATCGGTTGGTTTTAATTATTTATTACATAAATTTTTACATTTTATATCATCTATTTAGATGAAAAAAAAAATATTAATAATAATTAATAATAATAATTTTGAGTAAATAAATAATAATTTATTTACGCTGTTTTGTATCGTATAACATTTACTAACAAGTATTTTTATTTATTTATTTTTTTTAATTTTTGAGTTATATTTAGAACTCGTACTGTATAACACATTTTTAGTTTTCTTCATCTTAAATCTTTACATTCCATAAAATATATATTTATTATTATTTAAATTATTACTTTTAATCTTCATAAATATTTCATACTAAATTTAAACATAAAAATAAAGTTGTTTTTTTCAATACTAATTAAATACGTATTTCAATGTCATCTAAAAATAGAAATACAACAATATTAATATGAATCAATAAAATTACCTCTTTTATTAATTTTTAAAATATTTTACTCTTCCTACGTATTGGGCGTATATTTAAGAATTTAAATAATTAAAATATATAAATCATATCTATATAATATTTTGTGTTTTTTTGATCTGTATTTCCTGAATCTTTATATTAAAACATCATTAGCTTTGTCTAGACGGTGAATCAGCGAAAGTATAATGTTTTTCTTTAAGACTTTGTTAACAGTACAGTGTTGTTATAAATTTAAAATTCTTTTACTATAATTCTTTTACTTTGTTTGTGCGTCAAAGATATGTGAATGTCGATTGAAAATCATGGTTTCAGATTTGCCCTAAAGATTTATTATAAAATTCGTCAAATCATGAGTTTTTCGGTCATAGTCTCATCTAAAATGGGTCACCGCAGTAATCACTCACTAATCAGAAATAACACAAGTAAAATTTCCCCGATATTTACATTTTTAAACCGTGGAAACCCCGAAAGGTATAGGTGCAGTAACAAATATAAAAATAAAGAATATAATACACTGTATATTATTATGCGCAAGATGATATAGATAGTAAGAACTTTCAATTTTCTTTGAATCTATTTTTGACCTTAACTTTGAAATTATACCAAATTACCATAATCTCATAATTGAGACACTCCTTAATTAAAGATGAATAAATAAGATAACAAAAAGAGAATTTAGAAGGATGTGCAAATAACAATATAGTATAGGAGATATTAAACAAACATCATATACAAATCGTATAAAATCTCATTAATATTATCGTCTTGATCAATTCAAATATAAAGGTTTCTATAAAACAACAACAGAATATTTTTTATTATATTAAATTATAATAATGTATATTATAAAGTATATTTGGAATTAAGCCAAAATAAATTTTATTATTATGTTATATATAGGGTGTGTTCTCATTATCGTAGACAAAACATCTCAAGTTCGTTATTAAATATTTCAATTTAAGGGCAAATAAATATGTAAGTATTGTTGTAATCTGTAACAGGTACAGTCTCTTCCATAAAAAATTGAATTCTATAGGCTTATGGCCATACATAAGGTATTTCTATAGATAGGTAATCCAAAGAGAATATCGTTATTCAATTTTCTGTTGCCTTTAATTTTATTTTATCCTGGAAGTTATATTTTGTTGCCCATTTGATCAATGTAATTTTGACCCGCAATACACTTCTCCAGCTGACCAGTACTTTTCAGCGGGAATCCTCTCTGGATTACATGAGTTATCTACTTACATTAGCCATACAGTGCGATCAGATGGAGATTTCAGTTGATGCAAAACTACATTTAAATACATGTTATTTCCATTCATGCTAATAAAAATCCATTTTTAATGAAAGAAACTGTACATTTAATATTAAAAAAAAAAAGTTTATATGAATATAATCTAAATTATTCACTCTATTTAAACATTGTTAAAAAAAATATGTAATATACGATTTATTTCTTCTATTTTCTCATTAATATACATAAAATGTATAAATTATTATAAAATTTGTATTGTAAATTATATAGTTTATATAATTTGTATTCTTAAACAGGTATGAAGAATACACCATAACCATTTTATATATTCATATACCATAATTTTATTGATGACCATCAAAGATTATGTGAATAAAATATATATACAGAATTTTAAGTGTGGGAGTTTAATTACATAAAAAAAAGAGAGGGTTTAAAATAAAATAATCACACTAGTCGAAACACCGGGTCTTTGTTTCAAAGTTACTTACAAAAGTGCTGATTATTAGATTTTTTTTTCTTGTTTTTCAATGCTAATGCTATTATATGTATTTCAATAACAATTTCCGCATTATGTATGCTTTTCATTCAAATTATTTCTTTTCGATAAAAATCAACTTTTGCTATATAAAAATACAAACTTTCTAAAAGGTGATAAACGCGTGAATATAATCTCATTATGTTAAAAAATTTCAAGAGTAGATTATTGTGACTTCATGCTTCATGTCGACCATACAACTACCCGAGTAGAAAATAATACACCCTTAAATATAGGGAAATTTTATTTTTGAGATGTAGTTTTTAAAATTGTGATTTTAAAATTATATACAAATACAACTTTTTGTTTTATATGACCACTTCGATTTCTATTGATTATACAACTGAAGAAAAAAAAATCCACATAATACATTTTATAAGTATTACATATTTTGAATTCATTAAATATATATAAGCATCAAATTATTCTTTATTATAATATAGCATATAAGCTTACCGTGTTTTCGAAATATAGAACAGTGAGATTAGACGATACAGAACAGACCAAAAATTATTTATATAACTTAATTACGTAAATGTTATTATTATAGTTTTCGTGCGCACAATATGGGTAATGTTTATTAAAATGAAGACATTGTTACCTCAAATTTATGTGTAATGACCTAGGTAATAATGTTAATATTATATGACATCAAACTTCCAAATTTATTATTTTTACAACGTATATGCTTATACAAGTACCCATTTTAAAAATGTTTTATTATTTAATATTATGTAAATATAATTTTTACATAAAATAATCCTTACTTTTCATTGCACTTGAATTTGAAGAACTAAAAATTTAAGACCATTTATTTCAGCAGTATAAATAATATACTATAACATATTATATAAAAAAAATCTTATAAATTATTATTCTACACACAATTCTTCAAAATTAAGACCCACACACGTAAAACTATATATACCCTGAAATAAACAAAAGATATTTATTTAGCATTGAGTAATATATAATTTAAAATTCTGCATCTAAGGAAAGATGAATTTCATGGTCATGAAGGGAAAAAATTGTCTATTGTTGTCTCTTTACACTGAGAAAAAAATCATATCATAAGTATTGTTAGGTGGATTAATTTACAGATAAGGTATCGGTTATTACATTACCAATAAGTTAATATAACTTCTTTTTTTGTTAACCGATATAATTTTTTTTTTGTACTGGGGTACAATAACCCCACATAACCCATGTACCCTTACATTTTAGACTTAAATATTGCAATATATATTTATATACAGTAGCGCGTTCGGTAAACTACACACAAAAATTGAGCCAGCTTCGAAAATGTTCCTTTGTTAAAAACATCTGATCATGACGTCATTACCTATTTACTACATTTTTTTGGTTGATCATTGTTATTTCTTCGTTTAGAACTTTGAACTTGATAAGAATGAGCGAAACTTTACAAAACAAAAAGTTCCATTCTCAAGCGACTCACTTTTATCGGCTCAAAATACAAGATCAACCAATAAATGTGTCTTCTTTTGTTGGTCAGCCAATCACTGTTAATAAGATTCACTATACTTTACAGAACAAGCTAGTATTAATATAATTTTAATTCATAATTTTTTCATACTGTATAAGTATTACTTAAAACTATTATGATGTAAAAAAATATATTATTAATATATTACTTGGCCTTTATAAGAATGTTATCTAATCTGTCTAACCTCCATTGACAATAGTATTGACTTATTATATCATTATTGTAAATATTCTTTATATGTATTATGATTAATTATATTATAATTATTATGTCAATGTCAGTATTTATTGTTATTTTATTTCTTTTATTGATCGATTTTATATGTTATCATTTTTTTAAGATCAAAATTCAAGGACTTTGATTATTATTATTTTTTTAATACACAAAGGATAAGTTAAAAATTGATGATTGTATAAGATCTAAAATCGATTAAATTGTCACTCATTATTGTAATGCAATAAATTTTACGTAATATAAGCAGGATTATTTTAGTCCTGCTTCTTTGCTTCTCTCTCTCTCTCTCTCTCTCTCTCTCTCTCTCTCTCTCTCTCTCTCTCTCTCTCTCTCTCTCTCTCTCTCTCTCTCTCTCTCTCTCTCTCTCTCTCTCTCTCTCTCTTTCTCTTTCTCTCTCTCTCTCACACACACACACTCGTATGTTATATGATAAATGAAATATCAAAAATCGTAATTCACATATTACAATTACAACCATCGTTTTTGCAACTAAAAAAAAGTTTAGGAACTTCAAACATCTATGAAATAAATAAATAGACATTCCAAATATTCAATAATTATAAAATATAAAGTATTATTTTTAAGAAAGTACAATATAATTAATTTAAACAAAAATTTATGTTATAATTATTTATATTGAACATGAACAAAAGATTAAAAAAAATGTATATATCATGCAAACTCCATATTAAATATTGCATAGAATTTTTTATAAATAAAATTTTTAAATTTCACATGAAAGTGAAACTTAAAAAATAATTATTACGGAATCAAGAATAAATATTTTCATAATTATTATTTGAAACATTTACTTAAGAATATATGATAAAGCATTTTTATATATATTTTGATATAAGATATTATATAAACTAGAATTTTTATAAAAACAGTTTATTTGTTTTAAAAAAATAAACTTTCATTTTATTTACATTTTTCAGTACAATTGTTTATTTAAATGATTGTCAGAATGATGAACAATGGAGTAGCCTTGATTTTAGGTCGAGAAAATTCTCATACATATTATGACCTGTTGAAGTTCTCACAAAAGTCATTATTGTAATTATAATTTTTAATTATATCTGCAAAAATATAGAGGTGAGTCATAATATATTTTTATTTAAAAAATAATAATATAATAAAACAACAACAAAAAACGAGTTTTAACTTTTTAACCAAAAATGTATATTATATTTTTTTTAAAGAAACTACTTTGCTTCATCACATTTTTTAATTACGTAGCTTTTTTTCTCTATTTTTAATATGCTAAAAACATTATTAGCATTTCATCCTTGCAGAAGAAAAGCTTAGCAAAGAATATTATTATACCAATACAATATGTTAAAAATATGCAAAATATTCTGTTTATTTTAAAATTGGTTTTATTTCTTAGCGTATTTTTGAATAATTTCTGAAAGAAACTCTGAATTATTTATTAAAAAAAATTATTAATACTTATTACCAACTAAAATTGTTCTTTTTTAATTTTTAAAAATACCAGAGTTTTTAAAGTTTTTGAATTTTTTGTTCATTTTTATTATTTTTTATTATTTATTATTATTATTTTTTTTTTTTTGCTCCTCGACCCCTAACAAATTCAATATAATACTTATAGAAAAAATACACAAAATAAATTACAGTATTAACGCTGCACAGAATAATTATGTAAATCATATAGAATAAATGTTAGCAATATGGAACAGCATAAATATATATATATGCTGTACAACATACTACTTAATATAGCATAAATTATCTATGAATAAATGTTACTGGAATTGAAGTAGCATAATTATTACGTATTTTATTTTATCCGGTGCAAACTCATTTTCTTAATCATAATACTTACACATATACCGGTACATCAGCTTATAGGTTCTATTATTATGCTATTTACAAATTTAACTAATAGAGATTATTATGGTGTTGATTTTTTTTTTTTTTTTTAATTTCTACTAGCTTAAAACACGTAAAGGCGTATCTCTCATTTAAATGTTACCAGTTTCGGCGCAGTAGTTGTCCCAAAAATATATAATATGCTAAAAGGATAGAAAATTAGGGGGGAAAATTAGCTTTTCGCAACCTATTGATAACCTCTAATGTACACGCACAATGACTATGTACAAATTAGTTTTATATTAACATGCAAATATTTCATATTGTATAATATACGCTCTATATAAACAAATATCTGATTATATATAGTATAATCTTACAAGTGTTTTTAGAGACTTATTATGTAAGTTTTGAGGCTATAAGTTTATTATCGTATTGCATGGTTGCGTGCAAAGGAAGCCTATATTATATTATACGTGTTTATTACATAATATGTGATTGATTTAACATGTAAAACTTATTACTATGAGGTACTTTGTTATTTTCTTATATTAATTACTTTTTATATTATACTTGTATATAATATTATATAAGCAGACACGAACCCTGATTTATTCTGGAAAGCGTTACATAATAAAAAAAAAATATACATATAGTTTTAGTAATTTATAAAGGAATCTATACAGCTCTTGTAAGTGTTAATTATATCAAAAGAAATTTGTTTAGACAATCTAATGTTTTAAGTACATAAATATTTTTAAGATATAAAAAAATTATTAATTGTTAAGTGTTGTTACAACTTAATTTTTTTTTATATATCTTCAATTGAAAAGGCATTGCATTTTTACAGTTTTTATATTACTTTTTCCCATTTACTATTTCTATATACTTTGTATGTATATTTACTCTCCATATTATTTATTTAAATATAATAAAATTAAGTATGAAATTATATAATGTCCAACCGACTGCCAAATACTGATAACTATATATAATACTGTATAAGTATCCACATACGATTATGATATAATATAATTTATCTTTCCGATTCAAACATGCGTTAAATTTTCAATGTTAATTAAAAAACAAGCACTGAAAATAAATATTTGAGTAGATTATAAAAAAAAAATCGTATGTACTTTAAAAGTACAGTTATAGATACTTAAATTAGAACAAATATATATATATATATATATATATATATATATATATATATATATATATATATATATATATATATATATATATATATATATATATAATTTACATAAAATTTAAATTATTAGAGCATTCCATATACTTCTAAGAACGTTATAGAATAAACACAGTTTTTATATCATATAAAATTAATTTAATGAAACAGATGTAAAATTGGCCAGTCTTCAAAAAAAAAAAAAAAAAAATGGATATATATTTTTTTCTACTATTTTTGCAAATTTTACGCAGCAATATATATATAAATTTTTGCATATATAATAAAATGAGAGCGTTCTTTAAATATAGAATGAATACTATACTAAAGTATTCACGATTATAAATATGAATATTAATTTAGAATTTATTATTAGACAATAAGTACGCAGCAAAACAATAAGAATATTGTTGTTTTATTCACACGGTTCGCTGGTGGAAAATAAATATAAACATTTCAGTTTATATAGTGCAGAAATTTTAAAAACATACAAGTATGTTTTAAGTAATTCCGTTATTAATATAAATTTTATTATTTTGAACAATCTATATACAATGTAAGAAGAAGATTATTTATCAATTAAATATAATATAACAAGGAATTAAAAAATAAAAATAGTATCATGAATTACTGTTAATAAAAATGATGATACGTACATAATAGATTAATTATTTAATTAAGCAATTAAAATGGGATTTTTTTTTATGGAATCAGAACTCAGAACATTATATTGTTTAATATCTTTTACAGTGGAACTTTTTTAATTGGAGGTTATCGGTTTAGCGCGCGGGGAGACGCGGGGAAAGCTAAGGGTCCCCTAATTTAACATTATACGCTTATGGGGAAAAACACGTTTTTTGCGATTTTTGAGAAAACTACTCCACCGATTTCGGAGAAATTTATATGACAAATACTAGACATACTTATACGTGTTTTAAGCCATAGTTATTTTTAAGCATTTTTTTAAACCGATAATCGTCTCTTTAGAAAACTTTGGAAGTCATTTTTCAATTTACAAAAAAGTTTTAATTTAATTATCACTCGATTTTTTTTTTATCATAGAATTAAAAATATTTTTGCAAATGTGCCACAAAGAAAAAAGAAAAGGCATATGGACGCAATACTTTATGAATATGTATTACAAATTCAGGGTTTTTATACATTATGTATACTGATAATAATTTTAAAATACATACTCATCTCATCTGGTTTAAGTTTGGTGTCATTACTCAAACTTATCTTTAAAGTTAAATAATAAAGTTGTTCTTGAAGTTTCTATTTAAAATTACACTATTTTGAAAGATGTTGAGGTTGCGAAGTACTGTATAACATTGTAATAGTTCTAAAATTAGACAATAATCAAGCTCTCTTATAAGTATAAGTATATATAGTTTCAACATTTCAATGAAAAAACACAAGCTAAAAAATACTTTGGCAATACTATGGTTTTATTATATGAAATTTAATTAACTCTTACTCAGTGAAAAATAATCTAAATTCCAACACAATAAAATCAAGGGCAAATAATTGTTGTTATAATTATATTAATTATTGTATGATATTTAATAAAATTTATGGTATGTAAGCATGAAATTTAATATATAAAATTAAACTGTTATTGGAATTTTAAAACCAGTAATTTTGTCTGAAGATATTTTTGAGACTTAATTAAATTGTTCCTTAGCATTTTTTTCTTATAACTTATTGATTTCACTAAAACAAATTCATTCTTCATATTAAAGCTCTTTCAATGAATAAATTACAATATAAAGTAATTTAGCTTAAAGTGTATATCACTATAGAGAATGCAATAAAAAGCAATTATAGTTTAACCAGATGATATGGTTGTGGTATCTTTCTACCCAAAATAAGAAAAATTTATTAATCAAATTAATTTAACATAAAAAAAAATTGCATGTGAATTTTGTTTATTTTCTTCTAACAACAACGCGTTGCAACTTTAATTACAAAAGTTTTTTTTAAATATACTCTGTACATTGTATTCAACAAGGATCAGAATATTTATATCCGAGGGTAGGTAATAGCTTAAGAATAATTATTTGCATACTCACAACCTTCATACGTTGCCAATTTACAAACCACACAAACAAAACCATGTAAACAAAAGTCTGTGTGAATCTTTACACTAATGAGATGGATTTTAAAATTTGATTGATGTTTTTAAAACGACTTATGGGCGAGTTTAAAAAGATAAAAAAAAAATTAAGAGAATTTTAAATAATGGACTTATAATTACTTATAAGAAAAATATATTTTAAGTAAATTAAAGCTACTTATTAGTAATAAATTTTAAAGATTCCATTTATATTTATTTAAAATGTTTAAATCAATAATAAAATTCTAAAGGATCCTATTTAGTTATTTCATATATAAATTAAACCCAAACTGTTGTGTTTATATATTAAACAAACAAATAAACTTAAATGTGTTTATTTAGTAAATTGCACTTAAATCACCTTTTAATAAACAAACTTTAAAACCACATAAATGTTTTACTGAAATTATTAATGTTTACAGAACCGAAAATTTGATTTTCAAATATCTATACATTTGATTAAGTAAATTAAGTGATTATTTTCAAGTTACTTAATATTAAACATATTTTGGTAATTACTTATTTATGATTAATCTGCGCGACCTTTAACTTTGATAAATGTATTTAAAATTATATAGTTAATAACGTTTGATACTGTTCAGATACGCTTTCACGTGACATTTAAAGTTAATATTTTCATTTTGTATATAATATTATGTAAATATTTGCACTTTGTCTCTCTCTACTGCCAAGGAAAGCCGGCGTTATAATGATAACAAAAGGGCAGTGTTCTTGTAAAGTAAAGAAAGAGTTATAAGAACGGCAAGGCGAAGGAGAAATAAAAATAAACATACAACAAAACCGGGGCTTCTGGCTTTGGACAACAATACGTTTGCAAAAATAGACTCGTCGATCTAAAAGCTTTTGCTCTTAACAATATTAAGTTCAGGACCAATTCGCTCTATATTTCAAGCATTTCAACCTTTAAAACTATTTTTTATTAGGAAAAGTATTTATTTGCGGTATCACAAAATGACAGAACATTTGTAATAAGACGTTTAGAAAACTTAAAATTTTAATATATTCGTAAACTTGTTATGCCCTGAACTAATAAAGCTAAAGGGATGAAAGTTGAAATTTTGGATGCTATATAGGCATGATTATGAACTTGATGCGGTAGCATCGTAATTGCTCTCAAGTTATAATAGCTCAAAGTGCCAATAATTGCAAATCTACTTTTTTTTACATTTTCAAAAAGCCATTAGACTGCCATTAATTGAGACAGTTTCATACACAATTTTGCTGATGTGTGTTTTTTCATCTGTAGAATATACATAAAGCTTATATAATAAAAATATTTAAAAGCTTTTCAATTTAAAAGTTTATATAATCTCATGCTAAAATGAAAAATAGAGTGAGAATGCGTTGGTTTTCATGTCATATTTATTAGTTAAAATAATAAATCAATAATGTAAGGAAAATAAAAAACTTCGATTTGATGAACTTGACGAAATCTCTTTAAATTTTGTGAGAGGTAATTTTGTTACATTATTTTTCATAACAAAATAGTAATATTATATTTTACTCGAAAAATTATTTTTGAAAAAATTATATCATTGTTAAAAATGATTATTATAATGCGGATATATACTTTAAGTAGAGCCGAAAATGTGTAATTTTCAGGCCTTGAACGTCAAATTTATAATTTTAAATAATTATTGTAACAAATTATCTTTAATTTTTATAATGTGAAGAAATTTACTCTTTATTTTTTATTACAGAAATTATTTTCTAACTCTAAACTAAAGTAAATTACACAGCTTGCAGCAATTACTCTCAGCAGCATCAGCATTGTTGTTGTTGAAAAGAATAAAATTATAACTGTTCATGAATAATTAGGGGAAATTGTAATAATTTCTTTGAATGTATACATCATTATTCTGTGAGAAATTTTCAATGGAAGTTTCCATTTCAAAGCAAAAATAAAAATAAGTATTTAAAAAACAGTACTGTAATTTTTCATCTAACTCCTTTCATATCATATATTTATATCTACTATTTGAAGGATTTTAAATAGCAAATTTCGTAATTAAAATACATAAAAAGAAACATTTATCAAACAACCTAAATTTAATGCTATATATTTTATACCTTTTTTTCATTTATAATTAAGTCACCGATGATTACATTATGTATATTACGTATAGTTATGTTATGTCACATAAGACAAAAAATATTTAAAACATTATAAAATGTGTCATCTTAATTCTGTCACAGAAATACACAAGACACTGTGTCAGATTTAAATCTCTCCCTTAAAGTAAAACACGTGCATATTAAATTATTTATTTCATATATATAGGTCAAAATTCTTCTCTTTTCATATACCTTGGATCTGTATATAAGACGTTTTAAAATAATACTATGCAATTCTTTAAATATGCATTTATTATATTGTTTGCTGAATTATGACATAAAATAAATATAACTATCCAGTGAATTCTTATATAAATATTTTTCTTGAAGATATATATGCAATATTTGCATTATATTGTTGTTATATAGTTTACTTATTTTGTATCAAAAGAAAATTAAACTGAATAATTGCATTTATACGTCTCAAAAGAATAGTAATAAAAGTTTTAATTGTCTACACTTATGCTTAGTGTCGTATTTTTTTCTTTCCACTATAACAATTTATAGTGAAGTACAACAGTACTTATTATAAAGCATATTTGTTTCTCTTATTAAAAATGTATTTGATAAAAGGAGGATTGTTGCCCAGAATTAAATAAAGTAAATTCATTAAAATATAAATTTAAAACTATTTAACGTACAAACCTAATCTTCATTTTAATTTTTTGTATCTATATAAAAGTAAATTAATAACTAGAACATGATATGTATATCATAACAAGGTACACCATTGTACAATAAATTTGATTTCATGCAACCTCCATGCATATTTCTAACTATATGAAATTGTCGTGCTAGTTAATTTATTATAGTGCGAAAAAATCGCTTTGTGTGAACAGGTCATAAAATACATAAAACAGTAAAATAAATGATAAAAATGCATTAAGATCTTAATTCTTTTGGCACAAGCAACAAAAACTATATTGCAATATATTAAATTTCACAAGTCTGGAACAACAAGGATATAATTAATTATGATGATATTTTGCCAAAGATACTTGTAGTTTTACAAATACAACAAAAAATTAGCTATATTTTGGCTCTTTGTATATCTGTCATCACAAGTTAAAGATGTGAATAAAAAAAAAGTCTCAAAAACTTTAGTGTCTCTAAGCTGATAGCTTTGTCTTTACGTTAGCCAAAATTTCTTGACATTTTTCGCTTTCTTTATTCCCTTCTCCACGTGTAGTGTTTTTTAACATGTGTGTGTGTGCGTAAAAGAAGAAAAAAAAGTTGCTAATTTTAGTCTATTCCGGGATCAACTCTGATAATTAAATATTTTTTTTTTTATGGTGATTCTCACCTAATCTATACTAAAAGAATACTCAAACGTGTTTGAAAGTTATATAATTATTTATAATTTCCTAGGGATTTTTTTGTTGCAAAGTTATTTACTATTACAAAATGTGATTGCGAAGTTTTGATATAATGTCAGGATGCTATATTAGATAAGTGTGTATTTTTTTACCATTGTGGAAATAAACGGAAACCAAAATGTTTTTTATACTTTATACACGTGCAGAGTGTAATACATGAGAATAATAGTTTTCTAGAGCTTGATATCGATGATTTAAAATACTTATTTAATGTATTTAAGTCCTAATCAAAGCCTTTTTTTTAATCCATAAGTTTATTTAACATATATATATATATATATATATATATATATATTATATATATATATATATATATATATATATATATATATATATATATATATATATATATATATATTATATATAGAGAGAGAGAGAGAGAGAGAGAGAGAGAGAGAGAGAGAGAGAGAGAGTAATACTAATAATATATGCACTTTTTCATAAAACGTCAGATGCAAAAAGCAGACATTCGACATACTATTTATGCTGCATGTGTCTACATACCTGCTACACAAGCAGGTAAGAATTAAACCATGAAACAAGTGTCGAATGTATGCTTTTGCATCTGATACTTTCATATGAGTTTTATATATCATTTGTTATAAGGTCTGCTACAATTCTATTAATAAAATTACTATTTATATATATTTATATATGGCCCATTACATTTTTAATTGCCACGATTTACAATGATAATTTTATCACATTATATAATTTATCACCAAAGTCAAGGCAATATACTTTGAGGTTATTACTTGGCACCCCATAATTCTGGCTGAAAATATAAAAATAAAATAATGACGTATCTCATCGTGACGTGTATATTTTGACGACTGTGTCTCAAAAAAAAAAAAAAAAAAAAGTTTTTAACGTTTTATTATATTTAATAGATGAGTTCATATATACTTTGGAAGAAATATATATTTTGGCAATGAATTATTGGAACTTTTGACGTCAGAAAAGTTAACTTGTTAGAAATTGAAAACCTTATGTCAATCAAATAAAAATAGATCGTTGTATTATTATATTATATTATTTATATAAAATGAGGTTTCTGATATAACAGGATATTTTTATAACACGGAAGAACAAAAATAAATAATATCTTTTTATATCATGGATTTATTTTTATAGAATTCTGTGGGGTTTTGTTGGATTCCATGGGGACTGCATTTTTTCCCCTCTTTTCCCTTTTCTCTACTTTCTTTCTCACACAAAGCTTGTATTTATAATTAAAAAAGGAAAACGAAAACCAATGTCATTTTTTATGTAATTTATATATATATATATATATATATATATATATATATATATATATATATATATATATATATATATATATATATATATATATATATATATATATATATATATATATATATATATATATATATATATATATATATATATATATATATATATATATATATATATATATATATATATATATATATATATATAATATATATATATATATATTATAAAAAGTAAAATTTGATGACATTTGCAAAGGCTTAATTTGGGTACATTTAATTACTAAAGATATTTTTTTACTGTGTATACTACCATCAAATATTTTTATTAAATCTTGTAAAACAAGTTACATCAACTTTGAATGATGATCTATCGTCTAAAAATAAAATTGTTGTATAATAAAATAAGAGAGAAATTAGAAGGAAAAAAAAAAAGAGAAAAAGAAAAAAGCAATAAAAAGCAATAAAAACAACATAATTTTCAACGTACTTGAACACAATTACATCATAATTATTCAGCAAAAAAAATTTTAATTACGTAATTAGTAAGATGACCAACTATATTGAAATTTTCTTAACAAATAAAAAACAACAAACAAACATAGTATTCGAGAATAGATTATAAAGTATTTGCAATGTACGAAATAAATAAAATTAAATGCTAAAAGATACAAAAATAAGCTTAATGTTTATAATTCTGTGCTAATATTGACAACATTTTCATAGATCAGTGAACAAAACCTTGGTTTATTGCCAAAATATACACTGACAAAAAAATACAAAAAAAAATTGACAAAAATAATTTTTTTGAAATCAAAATCTCATGTTTTTCTGAAAACTAAAAAAAAAAAAGTATTTAGGTCATATTATTTATGTAATATGTTAAAAATTTCAAACATAGTTATTAAAAATACAGACATTTTTATCAGTGTAAAATATTTTAAACAAATGCACATGAGAGAGGAAAATTTTGAAATAAAATTAATTTGTCACAGTGTCTATATATTGTAATTATTATTCAATTTTATGCTCAATCTTCGCATTTACGGTTTGACGTTAGTATAAAAAAAATTTCACACTATTTTTTTATATTTTATTTTATAATAATGCTAAGCATGACGATCTATTTTTTATAGCTTTGCCATACCATGTTAAATATTTTAATTTATACCTGGAATTTATACGTAATTTCTTATATAATAACTATGATTGCCTAGAAAATACCTTTAAAAAAAAGTCCCAGTATGGAATCTAGGGAATACCCTTCCCCATACATTCGTTGTGTAAAATGTAACACCAAATTTTACAATTATTACACGTGACAAAATTTTCGTTACAAAAGTTTTAAACATGCCAAAAGTATTTCTCCACGTGTATATCTAATTGAAAAGTCTCGCAACTTTTTCATATAATTTTCTTAGAAATACAATATGACTAATAATAATTTCATATCTACTGTAAGCTTGAAAAAAAATTATATATACACCGAGTTAAAAAAAATAACATAGGAAACGAATTTCTTGAAAATTATGTATCATAATAATTTTTTCACTTCCTAAAATATTTAACCTTCAGATAATTTATTATGTATAAAAATTGTGCTAAATATTCTTTTACTCTGCTAATATCATGTTGTTTCTTTCTGTCATGGAGTCTAAATTTAAAATATATATTTATTTTTAACTTTTAGGGTTCCTCTGAAACTTTGAACAGTGAAATTGCTTAGAAATCTCCTTAGAGTATAGTAGAAGTAGATAATAAAATAATAATAATTTAATTTAAAAAAAAAAATGAACATTCGCTTTTAAATTTACCAATCATAACTTTTATTTAAATGTCCTAACTTTTATAAGTATGTATTCATTGTAATTTTTTGACAACTTTTTTTTTGGCACATCAACAATGGGTAACTATATCAACTTAATCATTACTTTACTTTTATTATTATATTATTTTATGACAGTGTATGTAGGCCTAAACCTCGCCCTTTCAATTATATTTTGTTTAATGTTGGCGATCATATATAAAATATATTATATAACATCTGTTTACGTATGAAAAGTCTGACAAACGTATACTCATATTAGTACCGAAAGTTTTATTTAATGTATTCATTAATTTATTGTGATTAAAATTATTATTTTTATTTTTTTTGCTTGCCATATTGTGTTATCGTGCTATATATATACACCAATCCCAGTCCCAGTCAAGACATTGTCTTATCGACAGGTAAGGACTTTCCAATTAATGGAAAAGCACACACAGACCGGCCATTACTTGCAGCACACCCCATGTTACTGCATGTTTCTATAGTACTACATATTGTGTGTAAGTGTTTTGAATATTGCATTCTTTTAATTATATAACCTTGACGGATACAATGTAGTACTACAATGTATATGATTGAATGAAGGAATGAAATTTAGAATTTCATTATTTCTGTAAAGTAAAACTTTTTTTTTTTTTTTTTTTTTTTTTTTTTACTTAATTACTTTAACTATTATTTCCAGTTTCCACTATCCTTAACTTTTTCAATAACTTAAAAATATGCAAATGTACTGTACATACATCAAGAACGAAAACTTTTAATCCTTCTCTTTCATTATGACAACACTACAAAAAAGGATACATTACTTCAGTTAATAATCCTTACTTATTTGAGATAAACAATTATGAGTTATTATAAACAGCTTAAAATAATGCACATTTTAGCAAATTATTAACAATAGCTACAATTTAACTTCAAATAGACGAAAATAACTCAAAGCAACTTAAAATAGCTATTGTTAATAACTTTCTAAAATGCAGTTATTTTATAGCTGCTCATAATAACTCAAAAGTGTTTATCTCAAATAAGTTAACAACTGAAATAATGCACCCTTTTTTTGTGTATGTAAAGTTATATAACTTTCAATGTTGTCTCTTACAATAATTTAAAAGTAATTTGTGTATAAAGATGTCAGATAAAAATAATTGTATGATCTCAATAATATTATATACATACTAATTACATTGATTACAACATGCATTATTTAAAATCTATAACGATATAAATAATATAATAATAACAAAAGAAATATTATAAATAATATATGGACCACTGGGTCAATGTTATAATATTATTATTGTTATAACAAATGATGTTATTATATTACTTTAAGAAATAAATCAAAATAATTTTTATATATAATTTTAATTCTTTTGATATATGATATGCTGATTATATAATAAAAAAAATAAATGTAACGATGATTTAAATTAAGATATTTTTATTATTTATGAATGTAATATTTCTATTTGAAAACATGTACCGTTTTGTATTATAAAATAAGTATTGCATTTCTCATTTCATAACAACATTTTAAACGAAATATTAAATTTATACGAAACATATTTCTTTCATAAAATTGCGTTATACTTATGTTGAAAAAATGCTTATTATTTGATATAATTATATTTATTTGATGTTATATATATCTAATATCTTTGAATGTAAGTGTCTATTTTACTTGTAAGAGTTTTAAAAATATACAATGTTGATTTTTTCCCTCAATCTCATTCCCATTTTCTATTCCATTTTCTTTCTTTTCACACTTTATCGTGCTTTATAGTATACAATCTATTATACAGAAGACTCTAAAAAGTAATCGAATAAAAGTTGAAACCACAATACTATAAATCGACTCTTTTTTGTTTCTTTTTTTGTTATATATTTTGTAGTAGGTGGTCAAGATATATTACGATTCCTTTTTTTTTTTTTTTTTTTTTTTTTTTACGTACATAAAGCGAAATCGTTTTTACCTCCTCTCATTTAAACGTTGTTGCCAGATTATAACACAACCAAACGATATAAAAATATTAAATTCAAGGATAAATTTTAATAGCGGCACTGACTGACACATGATACGATTACTAACAAGTAATTATATTACCACTTGAAGTAATTACCGTACATAATAATAATTACACCCTCATTCATACGGGCTAAAAAATTAATTGCAATTTTCAGATGACGGTTATATATGATTTAAAAATCAATGTTTTTAATTTGCAAAAAATTTCTAGAATATTTAGCCTCATGTCCATAATGCAGCCTTAAGAAAACTTTACAACAAATTAAGTTATAGCAAAGCTTAAAAAAAATTAGCTATACTTATTAAGTTATTTTAAAATACAAAAAATAATTTGCCAGAAAAAAAAAATACTTTGAGGTTCATTCCTCCTAAACGAATTTATTTTAACACCTCTTTCATATACCTAATTTACTATAATTTAATATTAATTTTGGTTTTTTTCTTAAGTATAATTTTTTTACACTTAAATGACAAAACGCAGGTGTGAATTTATCATATTTAATTACAACTCAAAACAAGTATATTTTATGCACTAATAATTTGTTTTCTTAACACTTTTTGAAGGTTACTTAAGTAATTTTTTATAATTATAGGAAAAAAACTATATATTATAATATATATAAATATAAGAGAAAAATATACCAATTTAAACCTGTTATAGAAAAAAATTAATGTATATGTAAATAAAATAATATGTAAAAATTTCTTTTTCTTAACACATAAATAACCATATGATTTTAGTGGGATTTTTTTATATTTAGCCTTGATGACCGTAACCATCATCGTTTATAGCAAGCCACTCTCTATAAATGATTATTTGATCTAGACCTAGAAATTTTAATCTATTATATAGTATTACGTTTCGTTTTTTTTCTTTTCTATAACACCCACGCCTTAAGTAACAAAATATTAGATGTTAAGAAATATCTAATTTCGTAATAAAATTTTTATTTTTTTTTTCTCTCGTATTTATTACTGACTGTTGAGTGGATTTTTCTTGTATTTTCTTGATGTGGTGTATACGTCGTTAAGGAATATTTGGAAAATTTGATTATTTTAATGAAAAACATTAATATTTTTAAAAGTCACCCTTGATGTTATGCTTTTCGTTTCTACATTTAAATATGAGTATTAAAAAAAAAATGAAGGTAAAAATATTTACTTAAGAATCTGCCAATGAACAAATTTAAGCAGTGATTGATATTTAGAACAAATTTAGTATGTGACAAATTGATGTGTCAAAAATCAAAAAAAGGAGAGAGAGAGAGAGAGAGAGAGAGAGAGAGAGAGAGAGAGAGAGAGAGAGAGAGAGAGAGAGAGAGAGAGAGAGAGAGAGAGAAGTAAAGAGCTTTCATGTCAAAAAAAATCACCCGTCTAAAAACAAAGTGCGTAAGTATATGTATAGAGAACAAAAAGATTTCAACATTCATAATATAATATATTATTTTCAAACGTTGGCGTATGTGTAAGGTTTCTGTTTATACGATATTGTCATATGTATGAAGCATAAAAAAGCACCGTATGTCAGTCTTCCAAACTCCTACTTTACCTAACTATACTTATATGTAGGTGTGAAACTTGAACATCTTCTAATAATGAAAACTGTAACAAAATCACAGACATATTGTGATTCATATTTGGGAAAGTGATTTCAAAATAACGGATTATAGAAATAATAACAAAAACAATTGAAAAATATATGTCAATAACAAACCTATATACTGTGTGATATAAAAGAAACACCTATAATTATAAATATATGAATATTAATTAATTTTACTGTGTGTGTATATTTAATTATTGTTCATTTCATTTTATAAAAACAAAATTTATGTTTTTGTTATTGAAATTATAATACTAATTTATGAACATGTATTATCGATTTCAAATCAAATTCACCATGTTATATATTTTGAATATTTATCTATTGCAAATATGTAATATATATTTTTTTAAAATCAGATTCTTGATAAAGAAATTCAAATTTTTATTTGAAAATAGCTATCTTGCATTTCTGCATTTAAAAATGCAGTAGGACAGTTATATTATAAATTTCCAATACGTTTGAAATAAATTTCTCAATATCTCCAACATAAAATGTATCAAGTAAGATATTTTTCAAAAATTGACATTTTATATATCATGAAAAACATGTTAATCAATCATATATAATATATAAATAATAATCTGCAATTTTATCAAATGGTATATAATATTTTATACATTGCTACCAATACAATAATATTAATACTATGATAGTGTAGGTGTTGTAAACACTCATAATAGTTATTTTTTATTTTATTTATTATCCAATTACATATGAGGGCGTTAACACGAAAGTCAGTAACATAATAAAAGAATGAAAATTACATTTATACACTGGAAAAAAATAATAACAGATTTGTAATAAACTTTTAACTTTTTGGCACTAAAAGCTGGCTGGTTTATTATATTATATTTAATCTACAAAAATTATTCAAATTATCAAAGATTAAAAATTTTATGTCTTTTACATAATAGAGTATAGAAAAAGTCAATACGTATTAGGATAAAAAATACTTGATAATTGACATAGAATTGGGATAAAAAATGTATTCTGTGCATCAAAATCAAGTGGAACATTTAGTCAGCAGTATTAGCTGCCAGATAGTCTGATACATTATAAAACATATTTTCTAACATGTGCTTAAGCTGAATTTTCAAGAGAATCATATATGAAAGAGGATCATGAAATATCATGATACTCAAAAAAGAGTTTTATTATTATTTTTATTATTTAACTCTTCTGTAGTCGGTTGATCCAATTAATCAATTATTAAAAATGTAATGATTTTTTTTTGTTCAGTGTAAAATCATATGAGACATGCAAAATAAGACCCAAATGACCTCATGTCATTATTAGGTACTAGCAATCAAACATTATATTTGCATAATTTACTTAATATATTTTTATCTGTGTAACTGATATATATAGTATAATATAGCTTCTATTGATTCAAAAATAGTTTCTAATTTTTTGTATCTATACACACTGTATACGGATACGCATACAAATAAAAGTTTAAAAAAATACAAATTAATCCTTCAAAAGTACACAATATTTTTACATAAAAATTTCCACTGTATTACACTGATAAATATGTAGCCTTCAAAATTATTTTCATCACAAATTATCATATCTCTTACGTACTGTATTATAATATGTTTACAAATACACACGATTATAATTAAACGTATAAACATTGTCTGTACTTGTTTTGATGAAAATTATTGAAAACTAATCCTTATTTACAAGGACGAGCAAACACCATAACGTCACTCAATATAATATCATTTTATAAAGTATGTATTACAGTATTTATTTATCAAAAAATTTACAAATCTGTGACGTTATGGAATGTTATTGTTACATATTATTTCAATATAAAATGCAATGTGAAAGTAAAAATTTCTTACTCTTTTTCCCTCTTTCTTGCTAAATGTTTCATGTATGCAAAAGAGAAGAAAATATTTTGCTTCAGTTATTTTTGATATTGCAGTAAAATACTATGGTATATAAAATGAAACAAATTTAAGTGAACTGAATTAAATTTGAGGAAATTAAAATTGAAAGTGTCTCAGCGTCAAAATTAAAAACTAAGGGACTCTCATGTATAATTTAAGAGCTGAACACATATAAAAGGAATTACGTAACTTATAAGTCGCATTTATGTCATATAGCATAAATGTTGTTATATGAAAAAAAAAAAAAAAAAATGGAAATGAAAAAAAATAATTTTGCTGTGACAGTGTAATTCATTAGCGCGTACAATTAATATTTAATGACGTTCCATGAATTTACAGTGTAGAGTATGTGAACATTACAAACATATTAAACAATAAAAAAAAAAAATACTTTTTATGTTAATTTTGTGCATAAGTGAAATCGGGCTAAAGCAAAGTGATTGTTTATTTAATGTGGTCCATATTTGTTCAAAATGTACCACAAAATATAACCTTCTTTAATTTTTTAAAATCTACATAGCAATGTCAATAACTTCTTTTTTTTCTCGGTGACATTAATTAGCATTCATTCAAACTATAACAAGTAGCTCATATACAATATAAAAAAAAAAAGACTGCGGGGAAAGTAAGGTCTTAATTAATTTAATAAGTCACATTAAAGTATTTATAAAATTAGATTTATAAAAAAAAAAAAATTAGTGCAAGGTTAACTATATAAAAAAAAACAGTATCTAATTACCAATTGTATAACTAAATTGTGTCCATCTTTATCAAATTAAGCTTCAAGATGGAAATATTCTCTTACATGAGAAGATTTAAAAATAAATCTGAAACTAATATTTTTACCTTGTTCTATATATTTAAAAATAAAAACATGAAATTCTTGTTTTTTTATGTATATAATATATATAATCTTATAATATAATTTCATTAATTCACATGATTGAAATACGATATTGGTTGACGTACGTAAAGTAATATAAGAAATAAAATAAGGGTGTAATTTTAAACCGTATTATATGAGAATCCGCTTTTATCAGCTCAGTAGCTTTTATAATGTTTTAAGATGGGGATAAAAAAAAAAGTATATAATATTATAAGACATAAACTTATAGTATCAAATTATTATTTGGATGTTGTATTATATAAAATATACAGATACACTGTGATACAAATTTTACTTATATTTACCGTATATTTATTTAGAGCATTACATCACATTAAAGCCATAGACCACATTAAACAACATGTGCTTTTTAATGAATAAACACAAAATGGGATCTTCAAAACTGTTGATAATTTTTAACAGAATGTTAATGCATCCCCACAAGAGAGCGTGAAAATACTGTAAAAGTATGCAATTTGCGTGAAAATTCATGTTTATGACATCAGAAACATGCAAAAATTAGTATGAAAATGTTGTGCGGGTTCCATAAATCGAAATTTCTGATCACTGCTACGTGGATACTGTTGGGTTTTGAGACAAACTAAAGTTGTTTATGTAAATCCCATCAAGTGTTCTGTGATATAAATGCTAATTTTTTTCTCTGGTCTATTCCTTTAAATTCTCCATAGTAATGTATATTGTATTTTCAAAATGAAATATCATAGTTTTTTTTTTTTTTTTTTTTTTTTTTTTTTTTTTTTTTTTTTACCAATCTACAAGAAGTATTAAAACTATAATTTATTATACTGTTTACTGTGTTATATAAGGTTTTTACATACATGCCAAAAATATTCAACAAGTTTTTTGTAATTATATAATAATATATCGTTTTATATAAGTTTCGTGCATGAAAATTTCAGAAGCGTTTACTTGGTGTAATTTTTGTGTTTATTATTATTATTTTTATGAGCACACCAAAAATTACATATAATTTTTAAAGACCATATAATGTAATTATTTTTTTCATGTGAACATAACATTTTATTTATCGACAGTGGTCCAGCAAAATGTCTTAACTCACTATCTTTATAAAGAAAATAACATTAAAATTAAAAAATATATTATATATATAGTTACGAATATTGGAAAGAAAAATAGTGCTATTTTTGTGAATTACTGCACTGATTTTTAATTGTTTTAGCCTAAAATAGAGTAGTTTATCTAGAATATACCTATTTAGTTCAATAACCGAATAAAAAAATATATCAAATTTCTGTTAATCTAATTACTAGAGCTCAGTAAGAGAAAAATAAGAAAACAAACCTTAGTGATCCCAAATAATATAATTTTATATTATATTTATACAATTATTAAGTAGTTTTTTTTATAACATTTTTTCCCGTTACATGTAACATAAATATTATACAAAGAAAAATAAATTGAAACCATTCTCATGTAAAATCAATAAACAAGGAAATAAAATAAACATTTTACACTTCAATTCATCTTCTTTTATTTTTTTTTTCAAATGAATAAATAAACTAGTTTTAATATTTAAACTTTTACTTTCATTAATGTCACGATGATTAAAAAGTATTTAATCAACAAAACTTTCTAAAGATTCAAGTACACAAGGACGATTGTATTTTTTTTTTTAAATTTAAATATAAATAATAAAAGTAAGAACAACGATATGTCAAGGGGAATTATTCAAGAGTAAAGTGTGTAAATGATGTGTGACAATTTTTTTATTTCATTGTCCTTTGTAGAAGTGTAAGTATATTGTTTCATTTAAATAATTTTTTACGGTATATAAGGTCAAAATAAAGGGAAAAAACATCAGACAGAATAGTTTAACACTGAGATTAAAATATTAAATTTAATTTATTTATAATCGGGTGGATCTGGGTAAGTATTGGGTTGTAGAGGGGGGAGGGTATCCCGCATTATTAATCATGAGAGGTGGTGGGTGGGTGCAATATTTGGGGGGGTTGTCCGTACCCTGATCTATCAGACCTAGTACAAGGCAGGAATATTATATTTTAAATATATATGTAAACGTTTTATTATAATTTTAAATAATTGGTCAGCAACACCACAGTCTTACGAGTTTGAAGTTTGTGAAAATTGTTTAATTGATACTTTTTTTTAACTCCTGAGAGTAAAGGCCCGCGCAGCCGTCTTCTTTTATTTAATATTAAATTAACTTAAGAAAATAGGCCTAAGCCAACTCTCAGCCAATCAAAGTGGCTTTTTTTCTTAAATTAATTTTAAAAATAAATAAAATAAGACGGCTGCGCGGGCCTTAACTGTAAATACAAGCATAAAAATGTACACTTTTAAGTATAGAAATATAAGGATAAAAAATAAAAAAAAAATAATAAAATAAAAAATAAATGAATGCGATTGCCATCAATATTATATAGTATTGAACTCATTTTTATATAATATGTTACATAATTGCTGTTCAACTACATTGTCAAATTGATTTCAATTATTAATTAACTTTTTTTTATATGTCAATAAAATGATTAATGTATAACATAATATTGAAACAGTTGTTTTAATAATATATTAATGATAAATTATTAAATATAGGGTTTTGCTATACATATTAAAATTAATTTAAATATCATTAAACATTACGTGATACATGCATATTAATATTTATAATACTTAATCAATATGATTAATTTTTTAAATATTAATTGAAACGATAATAAAATGAGAGAAATAGAATTTGTAGAATTTTCACACTTGAAATTGCATTTTTTTGTTTTGCAATACTGTTTTTTTTACAACATCATTTTTTTTTTCTATCTCTGTTTTTACGTGGGTGAAATTGTTCACCTCTCAAGTATAACAGCTGTTTCTATTTGGTTATGTTATAAAAATGCTATAAAATCGAATGATGTCGAATTATATACATTTCATTCAGATATAGTATATAATTTCAAACGTACAAAAACATATTTTTATTATTGGGCGTTGTCAAATCGTAACAAAAATATTATTATTATTAAACTTTCACAGAAAATGCTTTAATTTTTTTTTTCGTACAAAAAAGTACAATCTTGCATATTTTAATATTTAAGTTTATATATACATACATAAAAAATTGATTCTATTGTTTTTTTCTGATACGTAACCTTGAGGTATAAAATAATTTTTTGAGTGATTATTTCATATTTTCTTATATGAATATATGTAGAGATATATAACAGGATATTCCGGGTTTATTTAAAAACAAGGAAGATATTAATTTATGATTATAAAATTATATATATATATATATATATATATAAAAATGCAAAATCATTCCATTATTTTTTATATTAATTTAATAAATTAATAAATAAACAATGGTATTAAATTTTAGGTAGTTGTTTTGTTGTGATTTCCGTGATTTAAATATAAGGAAATGTTTATTTGGTGAATTATTTGATTGATGTGCTAATAATTGATGTCTATATATGGGTATAAACATTATATTGATGGTAATGGTTTTAAAACCTTATGATCTAATGAATAGTAGCTAAATTAGGTATAATATATATAAATAAATTTTATAATACATACGTCTCAAATAATATTTTAGAAAAATTACATCAAGCCAAGTTTCTTTTTCTTTCTTTCTTTTTTTTTCTTTTTTTTTTTTTTTTTTTAAGGTTTTAGCTTCTTTATTACTTGAGTTTGTATCATTATTTATTATTAACGTAACACGTTAAAAATTTACAATAAAAAAATTATTCTAAAGCAACCAATGAATTGTGAGTACAGGCAGAAATAGATAGTTTAAATTGCAATCTGCAGTATTGCTTTTAATTTACGGATTTTTTTTCTTTTTTGACCGGAAAAATATAAAAGTAGAACCTTGAAGGAAAAAAAATTAACATCCTTATTTTTTTCTTTTACTTGAACTTGAAATTCATTGTTAATTTTTATTAATATTAAATTTTAAAACAATTTATTAATAAGTGCTGATTGTAAAAAAAAAAAAAAATTATAAAAAAAAAACTAAACTATATAACCATATAACCATTCAAAAACTATAAAGTAATAATCAATGTATAATTTAAATAATTTACTATTCATTATATTAAAAGCAATTAAAAATAACCAGAGAATGAAATAAAAATTATATAAAAGGAAACGCCTTAAAAATATTAATAAATTGAATGTAACACCCAATTTTAATGACTCTCATTTAAAAAGCATTGAGAAGAAGAAAAAAAATAGTGTATTAGTGAATAATAAGTATTCTTTATAGCAGCAGTCCGCTCACACATTACTCTCTTTGTTTTAAAATCAGACGCTTCCATTGAATATAGTAAACTAATTAAATCTTAGAAGTAAGTTGTTTTGAAGGTGTATCATACACTGGCGTTAAATTTTTTCTAACACATAAATTGTTGAACATTTGTAACTTTAATTAATTTAACCAAATGTATATACCCATGTGGCGAGATAAGATAAAAAGCAGAGCAATGTTTAGTGTTGTGATTTTAAACATATCAATTTGAAGTAATTTTTAAACCAAATTCACTCTCTCTCTCTCTCTCTCTCTCTCTCTCTCTCTCTCTCTCTCTCTCTCTACGATATTTACGTATAAAAAGTACATACGATTATATTAACATATTTTACCATTCAAAATCTTGCTCTAAATTTACCATAATACAAAATACATTCTTAATTTGAATGTTAAAATATATGATCATAATTTTGTGCACTTTATCATACTAATAAAGAGTAAATCATTTGAATCATCGACTGAAATACAGTACTATAAAAGCAAAACAAAAATATTAATACTGTTTATATTACATCTAACGTTCTTTCCGTAATCAGAATACTACTTCAAAAGAATGACTAAGCGACTTATAATTCAATAATAAAAAAAAATTGTGAATGCAAATTAAAATTGTTACAAAGAGACCATGAAATGCTAACTTTTTACTGTGCATATCGTATTGTATATTGAACTCAAGATATATAAAAAGAATATGTTAAATCATGTTAATAGATTGATGATTATTTTGATAACAAAAGAAGATACGGTACTTTCTCTCACGATCAGTAGCAATAAAATAAAATTCACTTTCCCTAAAGCATCAGTATTAAAGAAGCACTATATATATATTTTTTTTTCAGGGTCATTAGAAATTAATGCCCTCAGCGTGATTTATGGTTTAATAATTTGTTTTCAACGAATTTTATTAATATTTTATTAAAATAAAGAGTGTAGTATTCCAAAATTATATTAAAACAATTTCCTTTCAAAAAAAAAAAAAAAAAAAAAAAAAAAAGGCGCACTTTTCTTTAGTCTGGTAACTTTTTTTTGGTTTGTAATGGTCAAATATTTACGTAGAAAAGAAGATAAAGTATATTTCTTTGATTTTAATATAATCCTATAAAAGCAATTCTCCAAAATTTTAAACTTATCCAATTTTTATTTACAATTTTTGCATAGTAATTTGTCAATACAACCTGTTTTATACATTACAAAAACAGTCCTAGACTATGAAGGGAGAAAAAAAATGCATCATAATGTTTTCTCAAGTTCATCACAATGTTGATGTCTAGTCTTATAGTAGTCGTGAGTGTATTATTTTATAATAGCGGCTCTTCTTGTCTGTCGCTGACTTTTTTTTTTTTTTCTCCAGTTGAAGATGACTCATACTATTAGCGGAATCATCTGTCAGTTCACGATAAACTTCTCTGTCAGTATATTCTTTGTTTATCATCCTTTATTGCTTCAACTTTCAAGTGAAAGCAATAATTAAAATGAAATTTATTTTAATCTTATCATTTTCTTAGTATGGGAGTTATTATACGATTTATGTTTTTTTGGAAAATGAAGAAATTTTGAAATTTTATAAATTTATTACTATATAATGCGTTCTATTCTTTAACATTGTTTCTTTAAAATATATATGAAAGTGTTTTATTACTATTGTTATTTAGTAAAAAACTATGAAATTTAATATTGCATTTTTATATATTATATTTTTTCTAATTCGTCTTCTTCAATATAACAGTTTTAACATTAATAACAACCAAATTTAAAAATTGATCAATAAGTATGAATATTAATAAAGAAAGACGAAGAAATATGTTTTTTCTTTCTAACCTTAGAGTTATTGTAAGTCTACTTACACAATAAGAACAAATAATACTTATTTGAATTTTGAAATATCTTTTGTTTAAAAAAGTGTTGACAACTTTTTTTGTATTACACAAGAAAGAAGCTCTTTGAAAATAATAATAATAATAACAATGTCTCATGAATATAAACGGGTTTATGAACTATGAACTGCAAAGTATTATATTATAAAACTTTCGTACTATAGTGGATAACTATCTGCTATATAGAGAACAAATGAAATATAAATTTACATAAACATATATACATATATTATATATATATAGTTTAAGCGATACATATAATAATTGTAGCAGGAAAATTGTAACAATATGCATTACAAAAGGTGGTGTTGTCAATAAACACTTTGAAATGAGGAGGAAAAAATTATAAACTTTTTTTTTCTTTCTTTTTAATAATTCCGTATCAGAGTACTGCTTTCTATGAAATTAAAACTTACTTTCAATGAAATTATAATTATTTTTAAAAGAAATATTATCTCTTATTTAAAAAATGTAGTTTTGTCTCTCTATTTTTGAATAGGTTTATTATAGGAGAAATTTGACAGAAAAAAAAGAAGCAATCAAATACTAAGCTGTACGTCTTTATATTATACTGTTTACATTATATATATAATTATATTATATATATACATATCGTTTTTTTTTTTTTTGTTTTTTTTTTTTCAAGCAGTTGAGTTTGAACAATCTGTATTTCTGGAATTTTGTTTAGTAATAAATTAATCGTTTTGTGGATTTTTATCTAAGATGATCCATATTATTTAAGCTTATATAATAAAATGTAATCCTAAACTTTCAGCTATTTTCCCTCATTTCAAGATTTTATTGCAATTTTTTTACTTCTTTAATATTTTATAAAACGCAAAAAAAAAAAAAAAAAAAAAAAGTAGTTTATGAACCAGCCCTCTGTGAAATTTTACCAAAATACTTTTAAGGTCCGGTAAGAAAAATTTTAAATTACAAATCAATATACGTATAATTACAATAATCATTTTCATCTAACAAGAAAATATTATTGTATAAATTGTAATAAATTCAAAGTGGGCGAAAAGAAATAAAAATACATACATACCCCACCTACCCAGATAACTAAAAAAGATCATACTTATTTTTATTCTCTTTGCATAAACATTAATATTATGATATTACGTATTACATATTTTAATTTTCTTTGCATCCGGGTCTAAATAATTTTATTTTCAAACTTATGTAGATGAAAAAAAAAAATAATGTTGTAATTTAATTTAAAAATATACAAATTCATGAGGCAATTTTTAAAACAAGTTACAGAGTATTTTTTTACTAAACGATTTCTGACATTCTAATGCAGAAAATTTTGAAATATTATGCATAAATACGTTTTACTTGGCTTCAAAAAAATGTAATAAATTTTAATATTCTTTACAGATGTTCGTTATACACCTACGTACTTATACATTACGTACTTTTTTTTTTTTTAATTTTAAGCCAAAATAAAAGGAAAAAGATTTCTTTATTTTGTGTACTTTTTTAATGCTATCTTATAAAATGTGTAACAAACAGATTTTATGTTCAATATTTAGTAACAGACTTTGTGATATAAAATTTTATTTTATCAATTTAAGCATATATAGAGCATTACAATAATTAAAGTCTTCATATGAATTTATTGCATTGCCATAAGGTACAATAGAATATAATTTTTTATCCAGTGTTAGTACAATAAGGTTTTTACATTTTTTTCTTATATGTTAATGAAAATAAACATTTCGTAAGAGTGACATTTGGATATTTTTCTCTATCTATTTTTCAATGTTCTTCGAATTTTAAAATAGTTTTGGTACTGTATACATTTTTGTATAAGAAAGAACCAGATTCAATCTAATTTGTTAATATTTTTATTCTATTGCCATGTATACGATATAGTATTATAATGCAAGGAGACTAACGTATATTGCTCCATAAGAATACATTGAAAGTTTCTGTTAGGCAATATATAGTACAATTTTTTCCCCACGCTGTATACCATCAAATTTATTAAATTCAAATCAAAATTTCACATATAAATTTCTGCAATTTAACCTTTTCGTTGATAAATAACAATTTCCATTACAACACCTACATGTTTCCACCGTAACATACAATATTACTGGAAATAAGTTTGTTTACTCTAATATTAGAGTAAGGGCAAACAATTCACTATGTTCTAACGTAAGACAAAGTCTGTACATACAATATGAAACAATACGTTCATCAAAGTTTCAATATAAATACAATGCATACTATTTATAAGGCAGCAAAATAAGATTTTCTATCACAGTGTGATACAGTGTATGTAAATTAAATATTTAAAATGCATCATGTAAGTATATTGTAATTGATAGAAATCAATATATATATATATATATATATATATATATATATATATATATATATATATATATATATATATATACCGTTTTTTTATAATATTAACCTACAATTTAATATTTAATTAACCGCTTTTAATTTCAAATTTCCTTATATATAAAATTATTAATTATATTTTATAAAATTATCATTCTATATATAAATATATATTTATGTCAACATTGAATATATAATATTTGAACACATAAAGATTTATCAATAACACATCTACTAATATAATATATTTATTATTACATCATTTAATGATATTGGCGATCATATTTTTATTACTGTTTGATATCCAGTGTCATATAATATAGAAATTTTATTTTCACCAATAAAAATCACTTTTAATATCATGACACCAATAATAAAAAATATAATTAGAAGTTTTTAAATAAGAGAGAGAGAGAGAGAGAGAGAGAGAGAGAGAGAGAGAGAGAGAGAGAGAGAGAGAGAGAGAGAGAGAGAGAGAGATCTTATATCAGGTATACTGTAATCGATTGCATATAAACAAATTTGCACACAAAAAAAAAAGTTTTGTTTTTGTGTAATTAATTTACAAGAGAGCAATTGAAACATTAAATGGCAACTATGTATTGACCATTGGCATATTATGTTTAGTATAGTATATATTCTTTGGGTTTTTTCCGTTAAGTTAAAATTTTTTATGCATAAATTATGAAATTTAAATACTTTATAAGTAAAATGCATTCTGAGCAAAGTCTTATATAAAGGAAGGACATTACTTTTGTTGCATAAAATTATTGCAATATACTTGAAGCAAAAAAACTGCAATATCATAATAATATTGTAGTTTTATATTACGTTTTGAATTAATCTATATTTGTTTATATATATTTTAAGTATGGAGGTGTGGATTCCATTTTATTACGTTCATATCTAAAACTTAAGTTACGTATTAAATAGAGGTATACAAAAATTTATATTTTTACTTTCAATTATAACTTTCAAACGTTAAGCAATAAATTATTTGTAAAAAAAAAAAAAAATTTGAAGGAAAATCATATGTTTACAAAAGATAATCTCTTAAGAAATTTAATGAAATTTTAAAGATTTGTTGATTTAAAAATTTTCTACTATTTATTGCATAATTATATGTAAATAAAAACATTAAAATTAGAATATCTTTTCATGGTATGATACTATAAGAGAATACAAACGTAAAATCGATAATTACCACGTGCGCTATAGTAAAACAACTAGAAGTTGTGTTCAAATATTAAAAATAAACATTATTAACTTTATTAAAAAACTGTACTTACCAAATTTGAGTCCAGTTCCAGATTGATGAATTAGAGTTCCAAAAAAATGTAAGAATCCAAAAATTCACACAAAAAATTATTATAAATTTTAAAAATTCATAATAAAAATTGTCTATAACACAAAAAATTTATATTATTTTTATTTGATATACAAAAAATCACGTAAATAAACAGTAAAAAAAAGAACTGTTTTATAAGAAGAGCTAAATTTATAGAACGACTTATCCGTTTAACTGGTCGCACGGGAATAAAATGAAAGTCCCTATACTCACACTCGCGAGTAGTGTGTTCACAGTCTCGCGTAAAATGTAAGAGAGAGAGAGAGACAGAAACAACCGCGAGAGGGGAAATTATACAGACATTATAAAGTGGGGATCTCTTCTCTCACTCTCCGTTATGTACCTGAAGATGCTATGATCTCTTTTAAAAATAATAATAAATAATAATAATAATGAAAATAAAAAACATATTAATATCTTTTCAATGTTAAGATTTATCCCAGGTAATATTATTTATTATGATGAATAAAAGCCTTTATATAATATATATTTTTTATACTATGTGTGTAAACTAGCATGGGAAATTTTTTACTACATAAGAAAAAATTCCTGTATTTTGTTATACAGGTGTTATATATTTTTTTAATGCATTCCTTTATGGAATTTTCCATTCGTGATTTTTTTTTCTTCTTATACGATATTTAATAGTATTTTATGAGACTTCTAAAGTGAAAAATTTTCAGTTTCAGATTTCATTTCGTGCAAATTTTTAGCATACTTATATGATATAAGTTTTTTTGAAATATTATACTTTAAATTTAATTTCATAAAAAATCAAAGATTTATTATTTTATAACGAAAGACATTTATACCTGTTGCATATAAATAAAGTCATGAATAGGTAAGTAGTAAGTAAATAAATAATAATAAAAAAAACTTAAATATGTCAATAATCAAAACTGATGATAATTTGACTTACAAAGCACAATTTTAGTTGGTGTGAATTAAAATTTAAAAATTTAATGATTAAAATTAAATATTATTAATATTATGTGTTGCAAATTTTAATATAATAAATAATAATCAAACTTTGAGAATAATGAGAACTTATTTTGAATAATACATGAAGTACACGGAAAAAATAAATTACGTAAATTACTCGCGTTATTACTCGCGTATAATGAATAAATTACGTAATTTAAGTTGCATTTATGTGCGATTATAGTATAAATAATGCTAAATTAGAATTTAGAATAGCATAAATATTTATTCTGCACAACATAATATTTATGCTTTGTAACAATTATGTGTACTGCAGTATAGCATAGATAATTCTGTATTGAACAAATTGCCCTATGAAAAGAGATCGGGCATAATTATTACACGTTTTTATTTTTGTCCGTGATGTTTTGAAATACCATTAATAATTATATACTAACTATTATGCTACGAAGTATAATAGCATAAATTATGATGTTATATAAGCATAAATTTTGCTCCATTGAGATTTAGCATTATAATGTATAATGTTTTGTGTATACGTGTGCATGCTCTAGAATAAAATAATATAACATTATATTATACTTTATTTACTTAGATTTACTTCCCAAATATTTTATATAATAATTTATGAGACATAACGTGGGTTAAAGACAGTGGTAGGTTGATCTGATATGTTTACTTTAGCCTTGAATATTCAGCATCACTTGTCTTGAACAAAAATTATGCTATTGTGATTGTCATCTCTCTCTCTCTCTCTCTCTCTCTCTCTCTCTCTCTCTCTCTCTCTCTCTCTCTCTCTCTCTCTCTCTCTCTCTCTCTCTCTCTCTCTCTCTCTCTCTCTCTTGTGGGAAACACTTTATTTTATTTTTCTTTATATTATAATCACGTCGCAAGAATTCAAAGTGTTTTGTCTGTTGTCATTTTTGTAGTAACTTATTTTGCTATATATAAGAAGCTTAAGATGTTTATACAGTATATAATATAGTACGCAATATTGATTCGTATAAGAAAAAAATATAATATTCAGACCAACAGTAACTTTCTATAACAATATTTATTGGGAATCAGTTGGTCAAATTTTCTCCATTGAGATGCATGAATGTTTGAAAAGTATAAACTTTAATTTACTTATTATTTCATACCATACGTGCCATGTAACGTTGTTTTGTATGTATGTACGTATAACAATAAATAATTATGCATAAAAAAACT
Source organism: Ecdyonurus torrentis (assembly GCA_949318235.1). Lineage (NCBI taxonomy): Eukaryota > Metazoa > Arthropoda > Insecta > Ephemeroptera > Heptageniidae > Ecdyonurus > Ecdyonurus torrentis. Next base: position 10,116,501 of record OX439134.1, on the reverse strand, counting down.
AATAATTTACTTGTTAGATTTTGAAGGAATTTATAATAGGGATATACCAAAATAGCCTTTAATATATACACCAATATAACGTAAAACTTTGATTTTCCATAGACAGTTTTAAAAATACACATAATTGTTTGTTATTTCTAAGCAATATAATTGATGCTAAAACTATTGTTTTGTTCTTGAAATCTTCAATTCAAATTTCCCAAAATTACGTCACGTATAGACGGAAACGCCACGGTTTTTGTGACGTCAGGGTTGATTCTATTCCTTATTGTGGACATTAATAACAATCAAGTTTTTATCTATAATATTAATTATTTTCCATTTTGGTATTCCCCCGATCATAAAATAAAAACCAATAAATTGAAGATAACAAAATTTCAAATTACTTGCGATAATTTTAAAATGGTTCTGTTTTCAATAACAATGCTATTTGTATGTTATATCCAGAATAAGATAAAATTATGATTACTTCTACAGTGCCTATAGGATTACTCACATTTGAGAGACACGGATTTAAGGCTAATAAATAAATTGATTCTTAGGTCTCTTAATATGAAATATTATTATAATTTTATATATGATATAACATATAAGATATCATGTTATTATAACTTTAATTTATATATTTTAACTTCCTATTTTTATATAGGAAGAGCTGTTTATTTATATAGCAATTTTATTTATGATTTACAATATTTAAAGTTTTCAAAAATTACACATGAAGTAATAAATCATAAATATTTATAAAACATTTTGATTTTATAATATATATATATATATATATATATATATATATATATATATATATATATATATATATATATATATATATATATATATATATATATATAGAGAGAGAGAGAGAGAGAGAGAGAGAGAGAGAGAGAGAGAGAGAGAGAGAGAGAGAGAGAGAGAGAGAGAGAGAGAGAGAGAGAGAGAGAGAGAGAGAGAGAGAGAGAGAGAGAGAGAATATTTCATATATGATATAATTGTTTTAAGAAATATTAAGTTCCTGTTTGTTTTGTATTTGTAAACATAAAGTACGTGGTATTAAAAAGAGATAAATTACTTAAAAATTATTTATGGCCTCATAAAAAAAAAAAAAAAAAAAAAGAAGAAGAAGTAAAGCACAGGTGTATAAAAATTAAGTTCTACTTAAATTCAATCTAGTTTCAATTTTCATTTCTTATTTTATACCTATAAATAATATTTTACTTTTTTTTTTAAATCTGAAATGGCAAAATTCTTGGACTTTTATCCGTTACGCTTTTAATATTTTTTTATTAGTTATATAATCGAAAGTTATCATCGCATTTCTTCGAAATTGTCCATTACATGGTATATAAAAAAAACTTGCTGTATATTTTGTGACTGTTGAAAAATTCACATCAGAAAGGAGACTGGAGAGAGAGAGAGAGAGAGAGAACAATTTTGTACAGAGATTTGAGACTTCACAACACATAAAAACATCTGTAGGTAATTGTTCTGGTTCGTTTAGTTCATTGACTTTATAACTAAGTTAAAAAAAAAAAAGCTTATATGTGTTTTCAATTTAATGGGTCATGTATTAAAAATAAAAGAGCATTACTCTATTAAAAAAATTCTGTCTACTTCAATTTTTTTAAGCCAAATTTTATTTTCCTTACCATGAAATATTTATCAAGGACTTCAATTACATTTAACATAAAATGATATGATAATTCAAATGAAATTAAATTTAAATTATTTTTTTCCGTCTTATTGTTTGTAATAACTAATAACATAAGTGTGAAAATTACTACTGAGATGATGATTTAAAAAATTTACATTTTCTGCTTTGTATTTCCTTCTTCCTATGTGGTTTGTTTGTTTACATTAACAATGCGCAACGAGTATTTACTTTTAATGTACCGTCTTAAATTTTGCCGATAACTTTTCATTTATTTATTATTATTATTATTATTTTTTTATTTGATATTTTACTGTATGTCTTACTAAGCCCCCGTATTCGAGAGGACCGTTGAGCAGTGACAGAAGGTAGCCAGGTAAGGCGCAAGCGCCCATGTTAAACCTGATCTACCCTTTGAAGGGTGAAAGGATGTAAAGGAAGAGGTAGAGTGTTGGTAGAAAGGATTGGAAGGTAGCGGCTTTATTAATTTTCTAAAAACTTATCAGTTACCGTACTTTTTAGTGATAAAAAAAATGCACAAAATTTTATAAATCAATTATTGCTATAGTTTTCCTATCATGAAAGAGACAAAAAATGCACTTTTTTAAAACAATTTTTCTTTCTGAATATTATTTTATACATCTGTTTTAATTGTATAATATTTAATTTATTACATATTTAAATATATTGTATTATATTCAATTCGTGCATATAAAGAAACAAAATATATTTGAATTAATAAATTTGAAAAAAAAAAAATAGAAGAATTGGTCTATATTTTTGTTCTCTTTTGTATTATTTTTTTTCTTAAAAAACTTTATACAAAAAGATGATTGCAAAAAAAAAAAAAATGTAAAATCAATTTTTTTAAGAACCATGTATAATTTACATAAAAATTCAATGTTTACTTATATTTTAAGTATAAAATTTAGAAAAAAAAACTATATAATTTTAAAAAATATATTCAATATTTAACATGACGCTTTTGTGCTTAACATCCTAATATTATATGGTAGTTATACTGTAGAAAGAAAGAAAAAAAACTAACAAAGTTATTTTGAGCCTGCGGAGACAATCATGTAAAATAAAATACTCAACAAGATTCGTTATAAAGAGTGAGTTTAATAAACTTTTAACCATAAGTATTATTAAGAAAGAAAAAGAAAATTGCAATAAGTATAGCAATTTATATTTGCAAACATATTTAAATTTTTTAAAATAAACTTTTGCGTTTGATATTCATATACATATATAATATATATCTTTCATTCACTTTATTCTTGACATGTTTTAAATTAGGGTGCCAGCGATAGAAATATGAAGTGTTTCTAAGAATAGTAGAAATTATAAAGTAAAATATATTATGTAATATTTATTGTTTATTGTATGTTATAAACAAACAGTTCATTATTGTGTTTGTAAACTCTTGACATTACTATGAAATTTGTATACGTATAGCAAGTTCATAAAGTATAAAAATTAATTATTATATCAACATGCCAAAGTGGAAGAAAAAAGAAAAAAAAATTATTCTAAGTTTTTGGTATGTCGCTTATAAATATAACGCTTTGATTTTGTCTTGCAGGTTACGGTTGATTAGCAATGGCGTGATATATGACGCAATTTAACCTAAAAGAAAATAGTGTAAGTTGCTCAAAAGTGGAAATAGATGTATCTAAAAAGTACAACATGTAACTACCTAACGTAATTATTAAGTTCAATTCACAATTGACAAGATACATTTATGGAAGTTGCTTGGATCTCATTATGTTAAATAGCTTTTAAAGTAATTTTTAAATTGATATACTCTTCAATCCTTTAACTATATATATAAAAAAAGAATTATTGTGCATATATATCAATAATACATAATGATATTAATGATTATTAAACCATAAAAAGCATTAACTAGAAAAATCATTTTAAATTGCTATATGTTGAAATACAATTTTGCCTCTTCCTTTTAGACTGAATGCTAAGATTTTATGCAGTAATGTGTGATTTTTAATTTATTATCCATTCATTGTATTTAATTATATGTGTATAGATTCCATAGATCTTATTGTAAAAACTATAATAGCATATTATAATAGCCATATAGAGAAATGCTCAAATTATAACGAAAATTCAAAGAATAATGTACCCTAACGTTTTTAAAGTGATAAAAAACAAGACAAAATATTGTTATTAAAAAAAAACTAAAAAAAAAAACTAAATAATTAAAAATAAAACTCAACAAATACATAGCTTGCGGTAATAATATATATGATCCAAGCAAAACTTTTGTGCCTAGTAACATATAAAAACCATCTTAGTAGGCTTAATGATGTTATAAATCTTTTTTTAGATCATGTAAGTGGGTAGAGAAACAAGCAGTTCTCTTTGGAAAATTTATATTTTTTTGGCAATGTAAAATTTGAAACATCGAACGATAAAAATTCATTTTTATTTGCATATAACAACCCCCGTAAGCTATTTTAACTATATTTTTTTATCCCATAGAGTATAGACTTCCTATTTAAGAGAATCTTGTATTCAATAAGTTTATAGGAGCTCCCACAATAATAAAATTAGTAATATGTTGATTTAACCTTCCTTTTAGAAACATTAATACCGCAGAATAAGTTATTTCTAGGAGTTTTGATTTGATTGATTTTTTTTTTAAATAAGTTAAAGTGCCTTTTTGAAAATAAGGTGGCTTAAAAGTAAGAAAAATATTGTTAAAAAAATTCACGTTTCCAATTCATGTTGGCAATTCTGTAAAAATTACTTTATATAAAGATTAAATTATAAATTATCATTGTAGAAAATTTCAAGTTTATCAAAACTTTTGGTTGTTTACAACGCAATGTTTATATAAAAATATGCATTAGAGTCAATTTGTAAAATATGTCTTCTATAACTTATAAATAAATATATACGATATTTTCAATTAAATGGTTGCATAATCATGAAATAATAATATTTTGTAGTATTTTAATTCACAAATATCGTCTTATTCGCATTTCGCATTGAATCAAATTATAAATCGTCAGGTGAATGAAGAGTACTTAAAGGAATAGACCAGAAGAAAAAAAAGTATATCACAAAACACTTGATGGGACTCACATAAATAACTTTAGTTTGTGTCAAAAACCTAACTGTAGGAGCTACAGTAACTGTAGCAGTGATCAAAAATGTCGATTAATGCAACCCGCACAACATTTTTTACTAATTTTTGCTTGTTTCTGGCATCAGAAACATGAAAAGTCACGAAAAAATGACATACTTTACAGTATTTTCATGCTCTCTTGTGGGGCTACATTTGCATTCTAGTAAAAATAATCATCAGTTTTGAAGATATCCCATTTCGTGTTTATTCATAAAAAAGCACACGTTGTTTTATGTGGTCTATGGCTTTAAGAATCACAATTTTTTTACAACAATACATTTATATATACACAACGCACAAATAATTCAATATCACACATAAATATTATTTTACTTTTATATCATGATCTAAAATCTGATATATTAAACAATAAATTTTATAATAAACGTGATCAATATGTACGTTACGTACATATTGACTTCCTATAGCATACAGCATAATATTTTGTGACGTCAATTGCGCAAGGTTACAATTATTATTGTTTTTTTCCCACCAGGTAAAACCTACATGCACGCTGAGTATACGCATATCATGCCAATAAATGAAAATAACGTCATTTTTATTATAAAGATGACGATCGAGATCTTCGTATGTGTTATAATATACATAATAATTAAAGTGTATATATATATATATATATATATATATATATATATATATAAAAGAAAATTATAATTATTCACAGAAATGACGGTTAATATTATATTTTAATTATTTATAACATATTAATTGGAATTTCTATGAAAGATCTTATTTAATTATCTTTTGTATCCCTACATGCTCAAATGATGTATCTAAAAATTCTTTTATTACAAGAGCAACCACATTATGTAATAGCTTAAATATTGATATATTTCATGATTCAAACAAAAAAATTAAAAAATCTATGCATGACACTTTAAAAATAAAGTAACATATGTGTCTTAAATTAGAAATAAATAATTTAGTTTGCATGATAGCTCTTAAATACTTATGTTGTAGTTTTAAATAATTATGATTATTGTAACTATTGTACTGTGTGTACCTCCAATGTATTGGGCGCAAGCCTGTTTTTGGATGAAACAAATAAATAAATAAATATATAAATAAATAACGTCATTTTATATTGAATAACAAAGTAAGTAGAACTATACAAATACAGTATAATAAATTTTGTTACACCAATTTTTTACCAAAATTTACAACATGGAAAGTGACAACACCAAATTGATAACTAATCGTATTGTGGAAAATAACTGTTGCTCGTATAAATGTTAGTTTTTAATTTGTCCATGACCTAGGACAACATTAAACAGCATTAAGAAATAAAATAGTAGGTTACATAATTTTAATGTTATATTGTTTAATTAAAGCTATATACCACATAAAACAACATGTGCTTTTCAATGAATAAACACGAAATAGGATCTTCAAAACTGATAACAATTTTTACCAGAATGTTAATATAGCCCCACGAGAGAGCGTGAAAAAACTGTTAAGTATGCAATTTGCGTGAAAATTTATGTTTATGGCGTCAGAAACATGCAAAAATTAGTGTGAAAATGTTAAAGAAATATTTAAAAGCTCGCTCTTGAAATTATTTTTGTTAAATTTATAGTTTAAATGCTTATAAAAGTTCTTTAGTTGTTGTATTTTTTTTTCTCCTGGACAATATTTAACTATTTTTCCTTTAATATTTACTAAAAATATCACAGTAGAATATACAGTAAGTTATCTCCTTATATGCTAAGAATGTCAGTCAGATCGAATGTGCGCCACTTCAGCACCTGGAGAAGGCTGCAAGAACTAGACGCGTGATAAGATTTGCATCAAAATCACAATTTCTTGCAGCCTTCTCCAGACGCTAAAGTGGCGCGCATTCGATCTGACATTCCCGCTATTGGAGATTAACTACTGTATAAGCTACAGGGTACAATAATAATATTATTAAAAAAAAAAAAAAAAAAAAAAAAAAAAAACACACACACACACATTAAAACTCTAAAATAATAATAGTTATGCCGAAAAAATTTTGTGTCAGTAAGTTATACAACTTTACCTCCTTTAATGTAGTGCGGGTGTAGAAACGTACAGGATACGCGAAATAATTTCAAAAATACAGTAAGTTTAGTTTGTTAGTTTGTTGTTTATAAGCTTAGCATATAAATTTAATTGTAATTTTGTAATGTAAATTCACTGAACTTTGAATATTTCTTTGATTGGTCAATATCTTGAAATCAAGTTCAAGAAAAACATTAAAACTGGTTTAAAGAAGAGATGCAAAATAAGCCTAAGGGGTTTGAAGTATTTTTAAATATATTTTATTAATATTTGAAAAGGGAAAACCTATACACAGATAACACTAACACTGTTATAGCACTGTGTGGATTTCCGTTCAATAACCTATTTGTGTCTTCATACTTTTGTGTAATTGTTATTGAGATTTTGGGAAAGTGTAATGTATTTATTTAATATAAAAACATTCATTATTATTGTTTAATGTGTTCCACTTGTTGCTTTTTAAAATACTACGAACATGCAAAATGCAAATTATACGTGCATAAAAGATATACGTGAAAATAACAATCTCATTCATATTATATAATTTAGAAATTTTTATTTTGTTGCAATTTTAATACATACAAATATTTATAATTATGTTATTGCAAATAATGAGTACAATACGTACATGCACGTCTTTTTGATCGTATGATACAGAATTCCCCCCCCCCCCCCTGACTTTTTCATAATTTTTACGTTTTTCTGTAACAATTTGTAATATAGGTTGTTGTTTTTTCAATATAAATATTCTATTTGAGTATATTAATGTCTTGCACGAAACAAATTTTACTGTTGCAAACTTAATGTTTCAATTGATTACTCAATGCTTTTCTCATTATAAAATAACTATTTTATGGTCAAAAAATTGCTAATAAGGAAAACAAAAATGCTTACTGAAGTCATCATTTATATAGTATACTAAGGAAATTTTTAAGAAAATATTTGAATTTTTGAAAATACCCTTTTAAACGACATTTTTAAAGTAAAGAAAGCTATAGAGTTACAAATTGCACATCAAATAAAAAATAAATAAGAAAGACTTGTATTCTTATTATATTAAAGGAACGTAAAAATGAATTTTAAAGTTGTATTATATTTATGTTACATTTCTTTTGTACAATATGCGGATATATGCAAATGAACAAAACTTGTATTACAAATAAAAATGGTCCATTCAGTTATGTATGAATCAATCAAAGTTCTTGAAAAAAGTTTTCAATGATTTTTTTTTATTCAAGAGCAGCAATTTGTTATAGAACACACACACTTTATGTTCACCAGTCAATACAAGTATAAAAATCAAAACAAATCACTTTACAATATAATATCGCTGTCAATATCAGCTTACCTTGAAATATAAGCCTATCAATCAAAACAATAATTTTAATATTTATAAAATCATAAATATTTTGCATGCAAAAAAGGGCGTTAACAAAAATAATATATAACAACATAGATTTCAAGCATATAAATTTTATACTTTTTTTTTTATTTTATTTTTTTTTAGTTGGTGGTAGTAAAAACCTGAGTGTATAATATAAACTTAGAAGTAGGCTTGTAAAAATCGAAAGTTAATATCGCCCATACATGTTCCAGATGGTGTTAACAATAACGATTGTGTAAGTATAATCGATTTTATAATATTATCCATAGATCGAATATAAAATGTTAGAAAAAAAAAAGGAAACCCACACTTTTCTGTAGTATTTTTCTTGTTCCATTAAAAGATTAAAAGCAAAAAAATAGTACAAAAATTGACATTTCAGCATGTTAACTTAAAAATATTAATAGTTAAGTAGCGACTTAACACACATTAAAAGAATATATAACATGGAAAACCATTTAAAATTTACAGTATTAAGTATGTTATATATAATTATACTGAAAATGTTAATAAAGTAAAGATTTTAAATAAATAATAAAGTTATAATTTAAAACATGCAGTACAAAATATATTTTAGTATTGTAATTTGAAAATTACTAAAATGTGTAATGGCTTACAAATATATCGTGTAATTTATATTCACAATTTAGTTGATATATTTTATTGATTTCTGTTTATATGTTTTTGTATATGAAAATCGTAATAGTGTTCAAAATTGCAAAATATAATGTAAAATACCAATAGTAAATTGAAATAGAAATTATTTTGGTTAAAATGACACACTGTAAGATTTCATTTATTTTCTATATTTTTTTCATTTATTTATTTACGTAAATGATTATTTAAAAACTTCTTTTTATGTTTTATGCGGTGTAATGAAAAACAATATAATTGCTTCTATAAAATTTTTATTACATTGTTACGAAGTAAAAAAAAAATCTCTATGACGCATTTCAAAACTAATTATTTTACAATAAATAAACGCGATGATTAAATCACAATACATTAATTTAACTTATACAATTAAATTGCTTCAGGTACCAATAACACTCCGTTATATCAAACTTTCTATAATAATAACAAAAGATAGAAAGAGATATTGTATACAGTATTAAATAAAATACAATCAATAATTATTATTATCAATTATTTCTACTAGATGTTAATACACACTTATGTTAATTTAATTGAAATTTATTTTATTTTATTTCTCAGTATTTATTTTCTTTTTTTTTATGTATAAATTAAAAGAAATCTCTTTCCTGGACCAAAGTTTTGAATTCCCATACAGTTAGATTTTTTAAATAAATAAAAGAAGGAAAAAAATTCCTTATTAAATCCACATATGGAGCTAGGTTTTTCCTGCAGAAATTCTTTCAGCTGGAAGAACGAGATTGCAAATTAACGTTTACTTTGTTGATCAACACAGCTGTTGTATGGCTGAACAGGTGTCAAAAGGGGGAAAACAACAATAAGGAAAATTTATATATTTAAATATAAGTAGTTGTACATGAAGTTTATATATTATGCATAATATATCTGATATATAGAATTTTATTGTACACGATATTGAATACAATTTCAATTAAGGGAGTAGGGTACCGACCTTATATCTGAAAAAACTAGAAGTGTTTGGGTCTAAATTTGATGTCATTTTCTAGCTAAGGGTCATACCTAGATGTGATAAAAATTTTAAGATGTTAGCCCATCCCGAGAAAAAGAAAAAAATTACTGAAATTAACAATGGGTCTTGAGGGCTTAAAATTTCAAAAAATCATATAAAATTAATTTGTATGGTAACCCCCCAAATTTTTATTTATTTGAAATTGTCTCAAGCTGAAGTATCATTGTGTAAAATTTCAGATTTTTTGACGAGAAAAGTTTAAGTCTAATGAACGACGTCGGTATCCTACCCCCTTAGCACAATGAAAAAATGACATTGGTAAAATAATTACGTAATTAATGTTGCATAAAGCATAAATGTTTGCTATTTAGGAATAACATGAATAATTATGATTTACACCATATAAAAGTTGCTAGAATTGAACTATAGCATACTTATTACTTATTTATTTTGGTCCATGCATTAAGTACTTAGAATATTCATTAATTAATTATGCAATATAGAATTATTTTTATTTTTTTTCCTTGAAATCTATGTGAAATTTAAAACTCACGATTATGATTCCTCCTTTGTAATAAATTTCATTGATCATAACGAAAAAAGATCAAATAAAAATACAAGTAGCATTGTATATTATTTTAAATGTTATATACTTGTATCCTTAAGTACTTTTTTTTTTAGATCTATAGTAATAACCAATCTTATTATAGTAATTTACTCTTATATGGCCTACCTACAATTTATTTTATATATAAACTATATCCTTCTGAAGCTACAATGCTCGCAGATATGCTGGTGATATAAAATTTTATTTTCTTGATTCATATATATAAAGACTTTAATTAATGTAATGCTCCATATAACAACACATGGCATTTGTGTAAGGCAACAGAATATAAAACAGATTATCACAAGTGCGTTCTGACAACTTTTTACAATAATATGGTACTCGCAAGGCTTGTAGCTTGTACGATTGATATTTTTGTACTTACATTTTTTCCAGCTAATCAACATAAGATCGGGGGGAAAAAAAAACTAAACAGAACGAGCTCCCACGTATATTCCACGTATATGACATAACCTTACTTAGCAGTCACAACTTTCTGAAAATGTACTTGTTTGAAACTACAAGACCTATTTACTTTTATGTCATCCTGGGACATGTACTTGTCCTATACTTGCAGTGTATAGGTCATGCACTTGCCAGGTACAAGAAAGGTGCATTTTGACATGTAATGTAAATTTCCAGTACATGGCACTAGAATAAACATCACTCATTTCCTCCTGCTGCATATGGCAGGCACTTGACACAAACAGAAATAACGAGACAAGTACTTGACCCAGACATAAAAACATCGGTCATGTACATTGCAAAATTGAGAAAATGCACTGGGGGTTATACATTGACAAATAACTAGGTTTGCGGACAAGTTTTGTCCATTTTTTTTCTTTGTCTTAAAGCCATAGACCACATAAAACCACATGTGCTTTTTAATGAATAAACACGAAATGGGATCTTCAAAATTGATGACAATTTTACAAGAATATTAATGTAACCCCATGAGAGAGCATGAAAAAACTGTAAAGTATGCAATTTGCGTGACTATTCATGTTTATGACGTCATGTATGTTATGACGTCGTTTATGTTTTTGCAGAAACATGCAAAAATTAGTATGAAAATGTTATGCGGGTTGCATAAATCGAATTTTCTGATCACTGCTACGGGGCTACTGTTCGTTTTTGAGACAAATTAATGTTATTTATGTAATTCCCATCAAGTGTTTGTAATATAAATGCTTATGTTTTTCTCTGGTCTATTCCTTTAAGGGTTGTATTCAGATCGCTTGCATTTCAAAATCTAAAAAGAAAACTTCGATACTTTATGATGCCATTTGAAAGTTATTAGTAGCTGTTAACAGCTACCTATAGATATGATAAAATTTTTAGAACTCATGACCATCAGATATAAGAGAAAAAAGATTATTAAAATTAACATGGCCTCTTATGGGACTAAAATTCAAATAAGTCATAATTTAAAATCTAGCATCGTGACCCCCCAAAAATTTCTCATTTTTGAAGATACCTTATCCTAATGTATCACTGTGCAAAATTTCAGATTTTGTTTTTCTTTACAACTTTTTAGTCAAATCCCGTAGTACCTGATTTCCTGCTTTTTAAAATGAACTAAATAGTTTTAAGATAAATTATTATTGTTATTTATACTGATGCACTATAAGACTCGATTCGTTTAAATGACTTAGCAAATCAAGAGCCATCACAGCTCTGACCCTACCTTGAATATAGATTATTTAAATGAATCATATTATATTGCATGCATGAATAATGCCATTATATTACAAGGTAATTAAAAAAACTTGACATTTGTTTTGTTTTTCTAAACTTCTCAATAAATAAGATGATAATGGGAAAATAAGTTAACTGTTCATTTTAATCAATTAAACATCTTACACTATAGTAAATTGTGTGAAAATTATCATTGTTGAACATCACAATAACAAATATATTTATAATTAAGTGCAGAAATCAATTAACGAACATTATATTTTAACGTTATACATTTAATAATATGCGTTTACATGCTCATGTTTCATTATATCAATATTGTTTTTGTTTTTACTTTTGATTAATGTTAATGCTATTTAGTATCTTATTGTGTTGTCATTAATACAGTTTTTATGCAATAAATTCAATTGATAACTGTTTTAATTTTCATTGTGTGTAAGTAAAATAATGATCTTTATTAACTTGTAGAGTATAAGTAATAATAAATAACTGTCAGTTTATAGATTATTTTTAATTTATATTAAACATTTTTTGATTTTTTTTTTCTAGATTTGATCATATTTTTACGTTGACTTCATTTGATTCCTATGTGAAAATGAAAAACAAACAAAGAAGTTCAAAACTTCATTTTTTTTCTCCTGTCTTTTTCTAATAACTGATTAAAAAATTTTGCAATTGAAGTTTGAATTTGAAAGTAAGTAAGTTTGAAATAAATTTTATTATTCATAGATCTGAAGTATATAGAGGAAGGGAAAGAGGGCAGGATCGAGAGAGAGAGAGAGAGAGAGAGAGAGAGAGAGAGAGAGAGAGAGAGAGAGAGAGAGAGAGAGAGAGAGAGAGAGAGAGAGAGAGAGAGAGAGAGAGAGAGAGAGAGAGAGAGAGAGAGAGAGAGAGAGAGAGAGACAGACAGAGAGAGATGAGTATCAGAGATAAAAACACCAAACTCATCTTCGTAATTAACATATTAAATAAAATATGTACTCCAGGCAAACTTTCCATTTATAATTAGTAAAACATCTGTAAAGCGAAGTAATTATAGTTTAGTCGACTTTTGTACTTTGCTTTATTAAAGGTGTTATAAAGAGAATATACAGTCATATATAATTAATGATAAAATTGCTTAGAGTATACTCAGGTTTAATTAGCGATATATTTGAATATTTTGGAGATGAATACAAATAGAAAAGTAACATACAGATTTTTGTATAAATATATGAAAAGCACGGTTAGTAAATATACATAAACACATATGAGCAGAAAATTTTATCAACCGAAAGTTGTCTAAAGAAGAAATATAAAACATTTTAAGAAGAATGAACTGCCTGGGTCAATAAAGATTCAATTCAAAATTCTTTATTCATTTCTTTCATCCTATACACATACACAAAAATATGCATCAGTCCAGGTTATTGCTTTAAAAAAAAAAAAAAAAAAAAAAAAAAAAATAGAAATGATAGTCAAACATAATAGAAAAACAATTGCACAATATAAAAATAAACACAGACAATTTTTTAAATGATTCTTATATTCTTTAGTGGACGTTTTTATTATTAAATTTATATATTTTTAGTGAACGTATACACCTGAAATTTATAATTCAGATTCATTATATGAGATATATATAATATTAGTACAATATTCAGTGCAGTGTTTGAAAACAATATCTTGGAAATATGAAGTGGTAAACCATTGCTATATGGATTCTTAACGGGATAATATCGTGGTAAACTAAAAGAACGGAAACTAAATAATAATAATAAAAATTAAATCCTCATTAAGTCAAATTAACATTTGTACATAAATAAATCATGTTGTTTATATGCAAAGTACTGTAATAAATCATTATTTCAAAATAGAAAATGAAAGTATATGAAAATAATCTTATAATATATAAAATAATGCATGTATTTTAAAACTATATTTTCTTATTCGGATGATTAATTTATTGTTACATATTCCCGTTGCTATAAATTGGCATTTGATTATTATTTATTATGAATGCGTCATATTAAAATGATTACAAATATTGTGAATGATGCATGGATAACTGTACATATACTCACACAACGCATTGCAATGTATTGCAAAGTGCATTAAAATTAGAACATAATACTGTATGCAATTCTTGTTTATATATTTTTAAATTATTTAATACAATGCTTTTTACCTGTCAAATATTTTAGTGTTAAAACATGTAATATTGTATGCGTCATTTAAATTTATTGATTCTTAAGTAGCAGCATATTGTTTCTTATATAGACCGGTTGCACTCATATTAAAGAGACGTCATTTTGTTGGTCAGGAATACATAGGTCAGCATAGGAAAAACGTCATTTTTATTTTTTTTTAATAGCAAAAAAAGCTTCAAACCTCAATCAAAGTCTTATTTCTAGCTCCTAATAAGCTCGAAGAATATGAGACAAATTCGTTCAGTTAAAATTAACTCTTTTTATTTAAAAAAAAAAAAAAAAAAAAAAAAAAAAACTGTAGGAGAAATGATGTTTTCCCTATGCTGGACAATGCATTAGGCACCACAAACATGGCGACAAAGTGCAAGGATGTGCAAGGGGTATATAATATAGTAATCACTAAAGCAGTTAATGGATGGGTCCGTAATACTAAAGGATAAGAAATTATAAGAGTCCCCTACCATTTTTATTGGTTACCACGTCACCACCGGTAACGAGCATTAGTATTCTAATCATGGTTGATTGATTTGTTGTCTGTTATTATATTATGTTATTTTAAATTTCATATTTAAATATTAACAATACTCATAACCACAAAATTTAATCAAACAAAATAATTAGGAAAAAAAAAAAAAAAAAAAAAAAAGAGGGAAGGAAGGAAGTAATTTTAAATGTTACATATATATATATAATATATATATATATATATATATATATATATATATATATATATAATATATATATATATATATATATATATATATATATATATATATAATTTCTTTTTCTGCCTTTTTTTCATATATTAGAATAATATAATATTATATTAGAATAAGATTTGACAAGACCAATGCTTTTTTTTTAAATATGTAAATTCCTCTGTTAAAATTATTTTATTTCTTGTAGTAATATTTGTTCAAGGGACTATATAAATAAAAATATATTTAAAATAAAAGGAACGTTATTAAAGTGCAGATTTCATTTAATTTAATTAAATGCATGAATGTGGGAAAGTTGTGCTTATAACTTAAATTAAATATGATATTTCATGCAAAGTTGTAAATTTATTATTTTAAAATAAATATAGTTTTTAAATGCATGTCGTGTTGATTTCTCTCTCTCTCTCTCTCTCTCTCTCTCTCTCTCTCTCTCTCTCTCTCTCTCTCTCTCTCTCTCTCTCTCTCTCTCTCTCTCTCTCTCTCTCTCTCTCTCTCTCTCTCTCTCTCTCACTCTCTCTCGCTCTCTCCCTCACGGAAAGGAAAGGATATTGCGCCAAGGATTTACATGTGAAGAGTAAACACAATTTTTTTAACGTACATGATTCATGTGTAATATATTTGAATATTCATACCATCCATAAGATAAAATAAATTAAAATGTGTAATGTACAAGAATCTAAAATTAGAAAGAGACCAAATAAGAACACCTCTTTGTATAATAATAACACACACGTGTATATAAGTAACAGACTTGTCAGTATAAATTTGACTGACACGTAATATATAAAAAATAAATGTTTAGAAATTAACCAGAAATATGTCTAAAAATATTTGCATTAATTATAAATTTAGAAAATGGGTTTTATTTTATATACGTAAAAGAAATATTCAACGAAGTAGAACTTATTGAGGTGGACATCAAGGTTTAATATGACATCATTATAATCCGGCTAGATCTTTAAGATATTCATTTTTTTCACACTTCGGTTCACTCGTCGTCACTAGGATTTTTGCATTTTAAAAATAAAGATTTAGTTACCACACTCTTTGATTTTCTTGAGTTTATATGCAAATGGGTAAACATGGAAAATAAAGTGATTGAATAATTATAATTAAAATTCATTAAACTAATTCCTTTGTCATTGAATATAAATAAATTATGTCATGAACTGTATATGAAAGTGACAGCATGCTTTCAGAGACGGTCGCTTGAAATTTTATACAAAGAATATAAACAATAATAATATAGTATGCCTCAAGTCAAGTGTTAGCATTCGGTTCCAGGGTCCCGGATTGCATCAGTCCCTACCCAAAAGAGGACCTATGTGTGGGGTTGGACTTTAGATTTGTATAGTTATAAGCTCCTTAGCATTTACGGACACGAGGTGGCCGAAGCATTAAGCCAACCTTTAAGTGCCTCGGTTTTTGTATTCGCTTCCAGCTTTATAGAGATAGCAGATAAGTGTTCCATCACATATAGCAGAAGACGTCACCCCAGAGAGGGCAGCAAGACTTAATTGTCTCAAATAACATCAAATTAGCACTCAAACTAATTAGCTACAAAGCTGGGTGGTGGTAGGTTTCTTGTATCTTGGCTTTGGGTTAACCCTGGTGCAAACAAAAGCCTACCAAATCAACGAATAAGGTGTTAAAGAACAGATGATGGTGATAATTGATGATAATAATAATACATAGGAGTGTTGGGATTTTATCAGAAATTTAAGGAAAACTTTGGGAAACTGTAAAAAAAAAAAAAGGTATACCAGCAGATGATCTGGTCTTACTAATTAATTACTTAAAAAATTAAGCTCTATTAACCTCATTTTTCTATTCTAATAAAGTATGATTAGCGATTTGATAGTAATTTGAATTTGTTAGGCGTTTTGCATTGCTGCAAACTTGACAATATCACATTTGTTTTCTCATAAGAAAAGCAAGGAGTAAATAGCCATAACTTTTCAACTTAGCACCACAGCAGTGGAAAAAAAAATAATTATTAAGACAAAAAATTATAATGCATGTTATCAATATTTGTGACAAAAATTAGTGAATAATATACAAAATAAAAATTAAACTATACAAAATAATTTTTATAAACTCATTACAATTTTAATATATTTATATACAAGATTATAATAAAATGAACTACGCCGAAGTCATGTTAAAATCGAATTTACATTTTAATAAATTATTTATATGTATACCACGCACATTTTTTTTTGTAAGTACCAAATCATATTATAAGTAAATGAATGATTTATAATAATATTTATTAATAATAAATAAATCAGTAAGTATGGTGATAAAGTCGTTGAGGTGTGAAACTGTGAAGTAATAAATCAACTTATTAATTAGTTTGATTAGCTCTTGTTTTGTCATGTCACATAAATTTTATTTTACACACTTATATATTTATTGTATTTGATAATGAGAATTGTAGGCTTTTATTTTATATAATATAATATTTAATGAATTCAAAATTTAACTTTTAAACAAAATAATATAGAAAATTCTCGATTGTTATTTTCTTTTCATATTGTTTTCTTTCTATTGCTGTATACTTGTTTTGTTTTTTGTTTTTTGTTTTTTGTTTTTTTTTTTTTAATTATATAAAATTTTGTTTGTTTGATGAAAAATCACACCAGGAAAATAAATAACAAAAATATTTGCCACACTTTCCTACGCAAAATGCAAATTGGCTGCATGATTTTACATCCTAAAAGGGGGGGGGGGGGGGGGGGAGGAGATTGTATGAAATTGCATAATTTATAATATCAATTTAAATTATTTGTTGGAGAAATAATTTTAATTCTTTATAATGATTAAAATACAATGTTTTATGTAAATTAAACTTATATACTGTTTCCATTTTCATCAAAAACTTTTTTTTCCGGTTTTTATTAGATAACTGTGTAACATAGTGACCCGAACCTTAACTATTTTAGCATATAATATGTAGTATGTAAGCCGACTGCCGGCGCCACGCCCTCCTTGGTTTTTAAGTCTAGCGCGCCCGCTTATCACAGGCAAAAAATAAGACTATCGTAGCGCGCATTTATCCTTCAAAATATAGAACAAGAGAAAAATTGTTTATTGTATAATTTGTAAGATTTAATGAAGAAAATTATGCAAATAAAGTGCGTAGGCAAAGGCAGAAGGTAGGAGAATCTTATATTTTACTAGTTTAAGGTCTATTTTATTGACTCATGCTATTGTCAAAGCAATTATATAGTATTTTTGTTCAATAAAGTTGTGTTAAAATTAGATGAAAATAATTGCTTCGACAATACATGAATCTTACGCGCAAACTTCTTTTGCACGCAACTTATGAATAATTATTATTTAAGTAAAATATAAATAATATAACATAAGCGCGGATCAATTTTGTGGTATATAATGACAGTTTATTAAATAATCATATAAAGGGGTGGGAGTTTTTTCAATCATAAAATAAACATTTTTTATATATAGTTTTTGGGACGAAAGGGTTTACATAATATCCCGTCAGGCGTCGCCGCAAGCAACAAATGCAGCGCTTGCGCACAACCCCGAGGCGATTTAACAAAAAGGATCAACAACGACGGAGAAGTCGCAGTCAGTCCAGGTTATTCGAACATGAAGCTTCTCTCTTGAGTTGTGACATACGAATAACTTGGGTTGAGTGCCTTTTTGGGACTTAGAGTCTTAAGCAATATTATTACTTGCGACTTGAAAGTTATATTGGAGGTTACGCTGCGGACGGACGAGAAGACATTACGTCTCACGAAAGTACGCAGCATAGGAAATCTCGTAGACGGACGCAGAGCAATCTATGAAAGTTAGCGAGATTTAGGGAGTAAAATCATCAGTTATTGGGGGTCACGCTGCAGACGGACGAGAAGACATTGCGTCTCACGAAAGTACGCAGCATAGAACATCTCGTAAACGGACGCAGAGAAATCTATGAAAGTTAGCGAGATTTAGGGAAAAATAATCAGAGACTTGCTAATCTCACGTGGGTTATTTGCCATTTAGCCGTGCTATTTCCGTTTTTATATATAGCAAATTCAATATTCAGATTAAAATAACAAGTAATTTTGTCATCCAATTAGAGTTTGCGAAATTGATCGCGCTTATCATAACTTTAGGTCATTTTATAATTGCCATTTACAATTTTGCTTTGTTTTAATTCAAAGGAGAGAGAATAATTAGCGATTGAAGCGCTTAAACAAATTGTAATTGTTTAAATATTTAATATAAAAAATAATAAACTTTTTTTTCCGGCAATAAAATAATAAATTATTATTTTATTTCATCATTAAAAACTTCCCTAGACTAACATTGAACCCAGAGGTTTATATTATATAGCTTGAGTCAGACCGGGTGGACATTAGACGTCTCCCCGCACCATAAGTTATATAGGAATTTAGCTATATAGCAGCCAGGTAAGGCTCAGGCTAGGTGTACTCGTCGTGAATAGGTCCAGCTTTGATTATTATATCATTCATAGGTTAAAATTCATACAGGCCAGTATAAGAAAGCTGATAAATAAAGTCAGGGCCTGTCGCGACGTGTTACAAGTGGGGGCCTGTCCGGGATTAAATCAGCTTTCAATCACATTGCGAGTTGTGAAAACCGCATAATTTTAGCTGTTTTAATACGCGCAAAAATTCAATTTTTATTTTTCTCCTCCTTCTCTCTCACGAGTAGTAAGTAGAGAGTCCCGGCACAGTAAATTTCAGTTAACGTAATAGCTTATTTCTGAACATTATAGCAGTGAATTAAAACCGTGTTACATTTAATATATTGCAATTGACAAAATATTGCGATTTTTATATAGGCGCTTAACGTTTCATTTGCACTTACGCAATTTTGTAAAAAATATATAATAGCAAATTTTGCTGATTATACATATTTTGGACAGACAAAATTACCGAAATGACATTTATAAATATGCGCGAATTGTTTCGCAAACATTATTACGCGAAATTTCGCAACTTTTAAAAGTGCGTAAAAAATGGCTTATATTGGCAAATTACCCCCGGAGGATGTGTTTATGTTCCCTCAACGACGAGGGGTACGTCAAAGAAGCCCCAGCATTGAAAGAGACCGATTCAATTATGACATTGGCCAATGGGCTCTAGCTCATTACCCAGCTCACACACCAGCAGAGTCAACCAGATTGACCCAATGGAGCGAGCGCACAACTGCATACGCCGACAATCGTGCAAAACTGAACCATAGCGCTGATAGGGTCATGACAGGTGCTACACACCACCGTAGCGATCAAGTTAGAACACCACTGGCCGAAACACCAACACCCGCTCAGCGGTATCAAGATCACAGGGGCAGACCAACCAGAGAGGCAACTGAACCACACAACTATTGTTTTGAAACAATAAATGCGGTGTTGATAGAACTTACCGTGCTATTGACCAAACTGGTATATACCCTTACACCTGACACTGAAGAAGCAGAATACAACACAATTCATCGTTCACAGAAGCAGGTGAGGACCGACCATGAAGTCAATACAAAGACCCCAGAGACAGACAGCACAGAGTATCAAGAGCCACCTGAGACACTGGGACAACAAGCAACAGGGCGACAAGATACATCTGAGCGATTCGGTACGACAGCAATAGCCAATAAAACTGACCGCACCGACCCTACCTTAGGGAGTAGGGAAGAAGAGTTGCTCTGGGAAGAAGTGCGCCAACTTAGACAAGAACAAGACGAAACCCTCTGTCAGTACATTATGGTCATTGACGAATATTTTAACATAGCAAACCCGCAAGCGTTAGATCACGTGCGCGTAGAGGATATAAAAGACAAGGCGTTACCTGAATATCAGCCGTACCTACATGACTATTATTCCACGCTACGCGACTTTGCGGAAAACGCTGTAAACATTGACGATAGAATAAGACGAATGAAAAGACATCTACAGCAAACATCAGTAGAGCAAAGTGTAGAACCAGCACTTGCATCCATTCCATCTGCCCAAGCGAAACCCAGAGTTCGTTTGCAAGCAGCAGAGGGATGCAGGGAGACAGGTCGTAGTTCTTCCTATTTTACCTCAATAGGTGATAAAGAAACAAAGGAAGGTCAAGACCAAGATACAATAGTATCTAACAAAAAAGTAACCATCATTATGCCGAGAGAACAATACGAGCATAATTTTAAAAAGCAACCTCTAGATTACAACAGTGAGAGGTATAACAATGGCAAAATGTGGTCACTTGGTCATGAGTACAGAGAGCCAATACGTGGTCATGAACCAAGCACCGAGTTGCAGCACAGACGGAGCCAATCATATGATTGCGATAGGCGCTTGAGATATGATGACTCACAAAGTGGACACAACTCACGTAACGCACAAAATGAACCATCGCAAACTAAAAGAGCAAGGGACATTTCCGCCAAAGGGTCACAGAGTCTTAAGCAATTAGACGATCCAAAAAACGGGATTGCGAATCCCTCTCGCAACTAGAAGAGGGGGATTCGAAACTAAAACCTAACGACGAAGATATCAAACCTAAAGAATGTGATGACAGGACGGCAACACTGCATGACATGGGGATAACCCAGCGGTCACAAATTAGCCGCCAGTTTACTGTCATTGCGAATAAAGAGATGCCATCATATGAACCATGCTTGAAAATAAAAATTGCTGATGAGACATATGATGCCTTATTAGACAGTGGATCACCAGATAGCATTATATCTGGGGAGCTCGCTAAATCACTGGAAACTAAAGGAATCAATATACACGAGACGAATAAAACTATCAAATTGCTCGAGTATAACTCTACCATCACAGGTGCTATAAACTGCCCATTTTCGTGGAGTAGCAGCAACGAAAATCAGCTGTTCCAGGTGCTCACAAATCTTGACGTCACAAACTTCATAAATGACGTCGAAGCCAAGACACTTCTGTTTGATGCACCAGAGTTTATCGGCACTCAAAAGCCTTGGCACGAGAACTACGACGCCAAGGTCAAAGAAAAAGGGGACATCTCTACCCCACGACGAAAGAAGCAAAGAGTTCCGGCCGATAAACCATATGATCCAGGAAAGGCTAAACTAATTAAGCCACAACTCCGAACGGTTTCCCAATTAATACATTACCTGCTTATGCAAAAGGTAATGCAAGGATCACAAAGAGCAGAGACGCCAAACAACGAACAACAAACGTCTACGCCAAAAGGCAAGAAGAGAAGCAGTTGGGACGCCGAGAAACCGAGAGCGAAACAAAACTGCCCCTACAAGAACACAGTAATTGGAGGGGAAGAGAAGACGATGACCAACGCAAGAACACGGACCAGAGATTGCCAGCAAAGTGAAATTCAAGTCTCCAAAGAAGCCTTAATGTTCACTTGTTTTAAGGGGAGGGTAATGTAACATAGTGACCCGAACCTTAACTATTTTAGCATATAATATGTAGTATGTAAGCCGACTGCCGGCGCCACGCCCTCCTTGGTTTTTAAGTCTAGCGCGCCCGCTTATCACAGGCAAAAAATAAGACTATCGTAGCGCGCATTTATCCTTCAAAATATAGAACAAGAGAAAAATTGTTTATTGTATAATTTGTAAGATTTAATGAAGAAAATTATGCAAATAAAGTGCGTAGGCAAAGGCAGAAGGTAGGAGAATCTTATATTTTACTAGTTTAAGGTCTATTTTATTGACTCATGCTATTGTCAAAGCAATTATATAGTATTTTTGTTCAATAAAGTTGTGTTAAAATTAGATGAAAATAATTGCTTCGACAATACATGAATCTTACGCGCAAACTTCTTTTGCACGCAACTTATGAATAATTATTATTTAAGTAAAATATAAATAATATAACATAAGCGCGGATCAATTTTGTGGTATATAATGACAGTTTATTAAATAATCATATAAAGGGGTGGGAGTTTTTTCAATCATAAAATAAACATTTTTTATATATAGTTTTTGGGACGAAAGGGTTTACATAATATCCCGTCAGGCGTCGCCGCAAGCAACAAATGCAGCGCTTGCGCACAACCCCGAGGCGATTTAACAAAAAGGATCAACAACGACGGAGAAGTCGCAGTCAGTCCAGGTTATTCGAACATGAAGCTTCTCTCTTGAGTTGTGACATACGAATAACTTGGGTTGAGTGCCTTTTTGGGACTTAGAGTCTTAAGCAATATTATTACTTGCGACTTGAAAGTTATATTGGAGGTTACGCTGCGGACGGACGAGAAGACATTACGTCTCACGAAAGTACGCAGCATAGGAAATCTCGTAGACGGACGCAGAGCAATCTATGAAAGTTAGCGAGATTTAGGGAGTAAAATCATCAGTTATTGGGGGTCACGCTGCAGACGGACGAGAAGACATTGCGTCTCACGAAAGTACGCAGCATAGAACATCTCGTAAACGGACGCAGAGAAATCTATGAAAGTTAGCGAGATTTAGGGAAAAATAATCAGAGACTTGCTAATCTCACGTGGGTTATTTGCCATTTAGCCGTGCTATTTCCGTTTTTATATATAGCAAATTCAATATTCAGATTAAAATAACAAGTAATTTTGTCATCCAATTAGAGTTTGCGAAATTGATCGCGCTTATCATAACTTTAGGTCATTTTATAATTGCCATTTACAATTTTGCTTTGTTTTAATTCAAAGGAGAGAGAATAATTAGCGATTGAAGCGCTTAAACAAATTGTAATTGTTTAAATATTTAATATAAAAAATAATAAACTTTTTTTTCCGGCAATAAAATAATAAATTATTATTTTATTTCATCATTAAAAACTTCCCTAGACTAACATTGAACCCAGAGGTTTATATTATATAGCTTGAGTCAGACCGGGTGGACATTAGACGTCTCCCCGCACCATAAGTTATATAGGAATTTAGCTATATAGCAGCCAGGTAAGGCTCAGGCTAGGTGTACTCGTCGTGAATAGGTCCAGCTTTGATTATTATATCATTCATAGGTTAAAATTCATACAGGCCAGTATAAGAAAGCTGATAAATAAAGTCAGGGCCTGTCGCGACGTGTTACAACTGATCTTTAAGTATAAGTAAATTTTACAATAGAACCAATTATACAATATAATATATCCACGCAATATGCGTTGTTCTTATTTATCCAGATTCTTATTTATACAAAAAATATACACATAAAAGTGACATTTGTAAAGTAAATGTCAACGCAAGTGGTGCTAATAAAAAAATAAAGAATTTCACAGGAAAAAAAAAAAAAAAAAAACTGGTTCGTTCTGCTACGAAGTGGTTCAATATGGTCATCCAATGTGTAGTAACCAAGAGTGAGGGAAAAATAAACATTGAAAGCTTACTCATCATGCGTACTACATACATTTCTGAATATGTATGCATGGGATAATGTATGTATATAGCCAAGAAAAATATTTACACTTTTTTACATTGGTATATAATTTTATTTACATTATACCTTCCAGTTAAATATTATTGTTACTATGCTTGTTTTGTTACTCTGTGTTTGATCATATTTGGATTATTATTATTATAATTAATTCTTATTATAAACTGTTATAAAAGTTTGCAACCATACCTTCAAAATTCTACTTAATTTTGCGCAACAACTTCTACTTTAAACAAGATTAAATATAAAAACAAACAATTCGTAATGAAAAACCCACATTTTTTGTATATGAAAATTGTCAATATCAACAAAAGTAGTAATAATGCATGGTCTCCATAGGCTGGGTACAAAGTTATTCTTATTACTACCTTAGCTTAAATACGAGCCTAAACTGGTGTTTGGTGTTATAAAAAAGAATAAGAAAACATATTAATAAAAATCACTGTTCATTAATTCTGTCTGTCTCTTAATTTGAATATTTATTAGATGTACAGTATACTCTTTCTACATTCCATCAGGGTAGTCAGGACGTTATAGTTTCCTTAGTGTTATACTATGTTATAACTTATAATATACAAATATATATTATAAATTTATAATACTATCTATTATTACTATAATTATTCTATTATTACTTTATATATTATTATATAATACTATGTATAATATTATGTTGGTATAACATCAATTTTTCTTTATTTCTTATCTTACTCTCTCTCTTTCTTTTTTGCCCCTTCTTCATCGTTATAAAATATAATACTTTTCTTTATTTTTTCAGAGCATATTATTATTTTTTCCTCTTTTTTTTTTTATTATTTTTGCATTACCAATGCTCTTTGTTATACAATATGTTTTGGTTTTGGTTTTTTTAAATGTATATTACCTAGTATTATTATTTTGAATTATAATCGTCAATGCGATTACTTTTTAAATTCTAACTATATGTTTGGGTTACATGTAAGAGTGGGCCAGACATTTTTCAGGATCAACATTTTCAGGCTCTTTCATTTTATTTTTATTTTTTTATTTTTATTATTATTATTATTATTATTATTTTAATATTGTTGAATAAGAATAAATATTTATTTATTCATCAGCGTCAATGAGCTAATTTCTGGCCAGTCTCTGCTAATACCGAAGTCATATATGACACACAGACACAGAAGATCATACAGAAATAAGATAACGATTACAAACAATATAATACAGTATTATAATATATAAAGGAAAATTTCAAATTATAGGAATAGACCGGAGAAAAACATAAGCATTTATATCAGAAAACACTTGATGGGATTTACATAAATAACTTCAGTTTGTCTCAAAACCCAACAGTAGCCCCGTAGCAGTGATCAGAAATTTCGATTTATACAACCCGCACAACATTTTCATACTAATTTTTGCATGCTTCTGACGTCATAAACATGAATTTTTACGCAAATTGCATACTTTACAGTTTCTTAACGTTCTCTCGTGGGGCTACATTAACATTCTGGTAAAAACTGTCATCAGTTTTGAAGATCTCATTTCGTGTTTATTCATTACAAAGCACATGTTGATTTATGTGGTCTATGGCTTTAAATGTTTTTCTTACTATTTGCAGTAAATATTTTGACCATGCAAGTAGAGTACACACAATTGCAATGTGATAATATATTTTACCATTTAAAAATTTGCACTTAATTAGCATTTTTATTCTTCTGAGAAAAGAACGAGCTGAATTTAAATGGTAAACAAATATTTACGTGGAATACTTATCAAAAAGCTGTGTGAATATAATTTTAAGAATCATTCATTCATCAATTAATTTTTTTTTCTTAAGTGCATAAAATTATGAATAATTATTAAACTCAAATGAATGGCTAACAAAGTTTAGAATTAGAAACTGACACTCTTAATTCCACAAAATATATAAATAAATAAAATGTGGAATTATATTACAACAAATACCTAACAACAAAACAACATATCATAGAACACAAAAGTTGTCATATTTTTTATGGTATTAGTTTAAAATCGATCAGGATGATATAATTGGATTATAAAAGTTGAAGTTTGACACGTGTTGACGTCACATCACGTGTCACGCCAGGAAGTGCAAACGTGATTGACACGCAAGGATTTTTTGTTAAGTTTTCAATCAAACATCTGTATCAAAATGTGACTTCTTAACTTTATTAATGGTTATATCATCGTCACATGTTTATCTATATATAGGCCACAAATTGTGTTTGATATAATATTAACTTTGAGCTTGTTTCATTGTACAGATAGAAACTTTATTATTATCTGAATAATATACATATAATGAAGTATTCTAAAAACTTAATAGCACGTTCCTATAGTAAAAATTAGAGGGCCTATTACCTCAATCAAGTAGTTCAAAACACTACTGTATTTAAGGAATATTTTAATTAAAGGAACTCAAAATCATAATGAACATTTATTATCAGATCAGCATGAACGTTATTTTGCATCACTACAAGCAGGTATCCCATCTCATTATCACAAAGATTTAGCAATTATTTTTTTCTATAGCGTATAACTTATAAAATAGTAACTTAAGTATGTGACATACTCCATTGACTTTGATTTTTTTTTTTTTTTTTTTTGCTTTAGGATGGTTTTGGTATATAAATTATAAAAGATAAAAGGATAAGGATATTAGTGACATTTTCCTGCGTGCATTTTTATACGTCACCACTGCTATATAACAAACATTAAAATTATATCGATTGTTAGGAAAGTGAGGGAGGGGGGAATTGCTAAGAGATTTTTAATTTAATTGTAATTTTTAAGAAAGTTTTATCAATATAAAACTCCTTTAACTTATTCTCCCTCTCTTTCTTTACTCCTACATACAGGAACAACATATTACGTTGTTCCCAATGAGTGACATATGAAGGTTGTCCAACTGTTAAGTTTGTGATCAAATAATGATGTTCAGGTGTTTCACACAACAACATAATATGTCACTAAATACTATATAGCAAAAAATAAGCTATATAATAGACCACCCGCACATATTATATTCTATTACGGAAGTTATTTATTATAATATAAAGTAAACAATATAATGTCTGAATGTCTCTTTAATGATGTATCGATATACCCGTATATGGATATTTAAGTATCTATTATCTCTATATTTTCTACTTTTTTTTTTTCGCATATGTGCTACCGCTACCGTTTGTATCTCACTAATAGCACAAGGAAAATTATATGAAGCTTAAACAATGATTATAACTATAACGAATGGAGAGAACAGTATACAATTCTTTGTATGTTGGATATGTGAATAATTATTTATTCATAACTTTTTCCTGTACAGTCAAGGCAAATTACTACAAAATTTGATAAAAAAAAAAAAAAAAAAAAAAAAAAAAAAAAAAAAAAAAGAGGGTTTTTTTTTTTAAACTTTATTGTGCAAATTTCCAGGGTGCTATTTTTAAGTCGCGATCTTTAGTATTCAAAATGCATACCATATACTGAACAATTTGAACATTTCATAACAGCAATCATCATCAATATCAATCCAATTATTTATTAGAATTTTATTGACTGTTATTATATTTTTTTCCCTTTATTAAACGTTGGAAGGACTTAATACCGATCAATATTAATTGTTGTTTTTTTATTCGGATCTTAACCTTAACATTACAAAAATAATAAACGTAGAACTTAATGGGGACACCCACACACAACACACAGAATTTAAAAATGTATATAATCTACTTAAGCGTAAATAATTATAAGGCAATAAATAAATAAAGAAAAAAAGAAAAAAAAAAGAATACTAGTAATTATGGTTATATATTAATTTTTAATGCTTGTATTATAACTATAGGATATAATTATTAGCAATAAATATACAGTGCTGGTTGGACTTTATTATTTGATGGTATTGTCATACGAAATATGACGTTCAAATATCAATGAAAATTCACCAATATAGGTACAGCTCTGGCCAAAAGTTTGAGAACGATTTGCATAAGCACCCCGCAATAACACTGTTATCTTTATAAGAAAACGCAGCGGCCCCGTTCTTAAACTTTTGGCCAGAGCTGTACATAAATGTGTTGTACATTTTATGTAAAGTATTATTTTTTATTAAAATAATTTTACAATAATGGCACATTATCTAAAATAAAAAAATATTGATTATTCACTGCGTAAATTTACACCATATATTATAAATTATATATTATTTACATATTATACAATAAATGTCGTCTATACAGTATACAGCTCCTCCCACAAAAACTGCTTGGTTTATCTATTCTTTATTAGTATGCACTTGCGTATCACTTTTTGTGAAGGGAGGTGTATACCAGTGTATTGTTTATTTCTATTTATAGAAACAAATTGTAATCTGTTATTTATTTATAAATACTCATTAACGGGCATTTTTACTTTTATTTCCTTTTATGGCCAGTTTAATGCAAAGATAAAAAAAAAGTACTTAATTATAATGCTAAAATAATATGAAACTCATATATTAATTAAATGTTAATTACTAAATTTATATTACTATATATAATTATCCTCACTTGATATTTCAATTATTGTTTTCATTTTGTTTTGTTTTTCTGCTACCCCCAGAAAAGAACCAAATGAAATATAATAATATATAAAAAAAAAATATATATATTATTATAGTTCATTTGGTTTTTTATTAAAAATTAAATAACGTGTGTTATAAATTTAATCTTCAGCACGTATTTTCTTAATACTTGAAGGTTAAAAAAACATGCAAATTCCTTATGCATAATAATGACAACAACAACAAAAGTTCTCCATAAATAAACAAATAATATCCGGTCATTTTGTATACATACGTATATAAAAGACTTTGCATAAAAAAAAAGATAGATAATATTTCCATAAATTGTAGTTGTTTGTAACCAATTATGCATATACATGCATGTGTATAAATGTTGACTTTTTTGATTGTTATCTTTGTTATAAACATATACGTAGTTTATGTACAATGTTTAGTTCTATATCTGGTGAAATATTATGCAATTGCACGTACAGCGATGCAATTATAAATTTATACTGATTTAGATCTATAAATATCTTAATTAAAAGTGAACTTTTTTAATTGTTTAATTGTTTAATTGAAATAAGTTTTATGGTGCTGTTTGCAATAATTTTTAAAGGGTATATGGACAGTATTACTATAAAATGTTAAAGAATAATAATAAATAAATGAAAATTGTGTTTATATTTGTATTTAAATTCAAATTAATTATTGCTTTCTATCACTTTCTTTATAAATTATATCATAGAATTTTAAAATGTTCATAATTTTTTTAATAGTATAATATGTAAAAATGTCTAGTTGTTATAAAATAAGCGTTAATTAAAATTTAAAGAAAAGTATGTACAAAAGAATAGAATAAAGTATGCAATTTTACATTTTGTAAATATTTATGCATTGAATTTTCTATGATAATTCGCTTGATTTTAATAGCTTTAAGTAATATAATTACATGCATGATGCATGATGAATATTATATGAAGTATGCTCGACCTTTTTTAAATTTTTCTCATGCAGTGCTCTGTATTAAAAAAAAAAAAAAAAAAAAAAAAAATGAATGAAAAAAAAAATCATTATATTCCTGTGACTGATGGTTTCTATTCATGCGTACTTTGCTTTTGTTTTTATGTTGAAAACGTAAAAAAAAAAAAAGAAGTGAAAATCAATATTTTTTAATTTTCAACTTTACAATAAGTTCTTTTTATTACACCTTAGAGACTTTTCATTTATATAAATGGAAATGGGGAAAAAAGAGTTACAATGTTTTCAACTTTACTCACAAATATTTCAAACTAAAATGATTTTAAGAAATATAAATAAGATTTTAATTTATACGTTCCATGTCTTTACCGTGTAGATTAAGTCAAAATATAAAAAACATAAAACAAAGTACACTACAGTAAATCATATCAATATTGACAGTATAATGAATTTACTTTTAGGAGAAGGTTTGGAATTAACACTTACTGTATGGATTGACGATCCATCCTGGACTTTTTCCATTCTCCTGATTTTAATTTACAAAATTATGTAAATTTGAGTTATTCAATATTCTATACGTATTGATGTATAAAATATCAATTATATTTAACACTATTATTTGCTAAATACTCAGATATACTGTAAAACATGTTTTCAAGAAAGTACATTTCTGTACTGTTTTTTAAAATAATGATAAATAGGGTGTGAATAGTTTTATATCAGTTGGAAGCGCATAATATACTCAAATAATATATTACGTTATGTAAATTTAAAATTTTTTTTTTTTTTGATATTACTACAATTTACATGTTTACGAGAGAGAGAGAGAGAGAGAGAGAGAGAGAGAGAGAGAGAGAGAGAGAGAGAGAGAGAGAGAGAGAGAGAGAGAGAGAGAGAGATTCCAAACTAAACTACTACCAAGTAAAATATTCATGAGACTCTTCTCTCAATACTTTACACATGTAATACCACTAATACCCAAATAACATAAAATACGTGACCATTGATAAAATTAAAGTATAAAATAGCAAGGTTTTAGCTGTTACTTTTGTGTGTTTGTGACGTCTTTATTATCGTTATAAGTTTGCCAAAATATGTAAGTGACGGTCACTTTTTATATTATAGGGTAATGAACCTTTAACCTTGGTATGAAAAAAAAAAAAAGTCACCAATATATCGCCTACATTGTATAAGTCAATTGAAATTTCTATATATTATTATTACTTTTCATGGGTTGTAGTTTCCGCTTGACAAATTTATTGAATTACTTTCTCAATGTTAATTTGACTTTCAATATAATATTTAAATTTTCTTGATCAATAATATTTCTTCGTTTTGAGAGTGATTTATGGGGTGTAATTTTACAGAACGTAGTAAAATCTCTCACTCTCTTTCTCACTATTGTCTTTATATTTTAATTTTTAATAAAAGTTCTAAAAAATTTCAAGAAAAAAAAAATCATATTTTTCTGCATTTTACGTAGATACGAAATGCCAATAAGGCGTTATAGTTTTTTAAATTTAAAAAACATAGAAAAAAATTATGAGCAAAAAGCAAAAATAATAGAAAAACACTTTTGTTTTATATTATTATGTATTTTCATATGCATTTATACTCATTTGATTAACTACAATTACTTTAGTTAAGTTTAAATTTAATGTAAAGAATTCATTAAAAAAAAAGTTGAATTAAGAGGAGAGGAGACAAAAACTTCATTTTTCCCGCATCAAATATTAAAAAATGCGTAGTCATGAATATACGTAAAATATATATATATATATATTTATATATATATATAGTAATGAAACCTTATTATTGATCAACAATGCTGCCCACGCATTTTATACCCCTTTCATATTGTCACTATGAACAAATTAAACACTTGTAATAATCATTGTGCGTCAGTAAAAAAAAAAAATAAGTTGAAAAAAAAAAAAACATTAAAATTTTCTTTAAAGTGCCAACTTATTTTTGTCATCAGTATTACGTAATATACAAAACGTTTTATATTTTTAACCATATCTGTGCGTCAGTTGTAATTAAGGCTTGTCACGCTTCTGTAACTGTGAGATGGGTTTTGTCATCAAGACTTTTGAAAAGTACTTAAAATTTTGTAGCCTTTTTGCGTCTGAGTTATATTTTTACTTTCTCTATCTCTCTCTCTCTCTCATCATCATCATTATCATCATCATCGTCTCATTTTATACATTTTACCATTGAACACCTCATAAAAATATCTAATTAGCTCCTTGAACGAGATAAAATTAAAGAACATGGCATTAAATTGACTTTGCTTTAATTTGAGAACTATACTTAAAATTTATTGTTTTGTTGGACAGTAACAAAAGTGACGAACATAATATTTCTCTAGCTATTTCACCATCGAAATTTGATTTTCAAAATAACCACTATTAATTTCAACATAATTATTTTTGATACTAATATTATATGGTTTTGAAAATCAAAATATTATTGAGTAAAAACAGCTAGTGTAAAAGGAGTTTTTTTTTTATAAGTCTATAATTCAAAGTTAATTTATTCTTTGAGAATGACAATTGTTAACTTTCTGCCCTAAAATAGCACAAATTAAGGAACTAAAGAGTTTTTTTTTTTTTTTACGTCAACTTTGGTATTATTTCAAAGCTTATATTCAATCCCAGCAGCTACTCCTGATAAAAATTTCAGGTGTTTTATCATTGATATAAGAATAAAAAAACTGTTGAAATTAATGTTGAGAGAACAAATGTAGCTGTTTATACATGTAATTTTCAAAAAACAATGTGAATGGCTCCATTTATTTACTTTGTTCCAGCTTTGTAACGCGCGTCGACGCACGTTGACGCACGTCAAATTTACGCGTCATGTGAATAATACTTCATTGTTGCAAAATAAGTGATCAAATTTACGATCCTTTTTTGATAAAAAATAAAAAATAGATGACATTGATGTCTTGATGTTCACCACCTTTACAACTTTAGAATAACACATTCATATATATAAATGTATCTATAGTTTTGTAATTCATTGTTGCAGCATGTTATATTGTAACTGTTCTATATGATTGTTATGAGTTATGATAATTATATTAATTTTATTTAAGTTATTCTGACAAGACCAATGTTTGTTGTAACTATGATTGTTACAATTAACTGCCTGCGTTAATAAGGATTATTATTCTTTTTATATAAGAAAAGTATTTAGTATTTACACGAGTAAACAATTTTATCACATGTTAGTTTGAAACAATGGAAAAAAAAAAAAAAAAAAAAAAAAAAAAAGCTAACGCAAATCACTAGTGGGTGATTACTTTTTTAAACAGTTCATTGCTATTTTTGACGACTTTCCTTTACTTTAATATATGGTAAAATATCTTATCATGGTCTTGCGTACATATTAATAGTCTTAGTTATTTATTTAATATATCTAATTTTTATAACTTGTAGTAATCTCACAAAAACCTACAATTAATTTAAAAGCATCAACATGCACTGTGTAGTGTATCAGTTTATTATATCATGTATTATTATAATACGTAATATGTAGTACAGTACATACATACTACAGTATT
This sequence comes from Ecdyonurus torrentis, assembly GCA_949318235.1. Classification (NCBI taxonomy): domain Eukaryota; kingdom Metazoa; phylum Arthropoda; class Insecta; order Ephemeroptera; family Heptageniidae; genus Ecdyonurus; species Ecdyonurus torrentis. The sequence goes on along the minus strand of OX439134.1, from coordinate 10,082,983 downwards.
TATACAGTCTCTTTCATAAAAAATTGAATTCTATTGGCTTATGGTCATACAATGCAATCAGATGGTAATTTCAGTTGATGCAAAACTCTGTCTAAATACTGGTTTATTTTACTAAAAAATGTATTTCTATTGGCATATTATATGGGAATAACATGTATTTAGATAGAGTTTTGAGTCAACTGAAATCTCCATGATTGCATTGAATGGATATAAGCCAACAGAAATTCATTTTTTAAGTACAATGACTGTACATGTTATTTCCATATACCAATGGTATTCATTTTTTTATGAAAGAAAATGTATACTGTATAATATATACTTACGTTGCAGTTTTAAAAATCCTTTTATAATATAAATTAAATATATATATATTTTTATCTTCTATATGTATATAAAATAATTTATTATAAATTAATTACATTATGAATTCCTTATTAAGAAAGTAAACACACAATAATATTACCAGACCAGGGATAAATGCAAGGATATAGTGGGTTTTAAGTTCAGTTTTTAATTATCATAACAATATGATTAATGACTGAATAATTAAGTACATACCTTGTAAAATAAATAATAATATAAAAAAAAAACTTTTTCCCATATATAATATACATGTGTACTAGATATTGAATTTAAAGAAAGGGGTCAGAAATAGCGACCACTTTTCTTTAAGAAAACAAATCATACATTCAACTAGAACTTTTTTCTTTTTCCTACTAACTAAGAAGAACTTAATATTTTAAAATGTTGCAAAAGTTGAATTTTGCAAAAGTTGAATCGGGAACATCGGGAAGGCAATAAAGCTCAAAATTAATTTCAATACTTTTTTTTTTAATGGTGATTATCCTCATGAAATTTTATTATTAAAATAAATTTTAAGAATATTTAAAAAAATTAAGTTAGGTTTTTTTGTTTCATTTTTTTCTTACACTATTGTAAAAATCCTTAAATGTACTATTAGTCGCTTAAAAAAAAAAAAAAAAAAAAAAAAAACAGTAAAGATCAATTAAATTTTATTTCTTTTCCCGCATATTTCGTCCTTGTTTCTCATTCACTTTGAAGGTACTTGTACAAAAATAATTAATAGTAATGAAAAAAAATTAAAAAACAAATAAAATATAGACAAGAGATTCATTATTATAAGTTGTATTTCCTTTTAGTTAATTACTTTTTAATTCTTATAGCCTTTAACCTATAGTATTACAGCTATAAAATGAAATGATTTATTTTTAATCTCTTTTGTATATGCGTAAATATATTTTAGATCCGTTTGTTTATAAAAAAAAAATGTAATTCGTTTGTTGTAACAGTACAATTATTATGGTTAAATTTTATAAATTTGGATTTCATACAATGTTTATTGTTTTTCATTATTCTAACATAAATTTCTTTGGTGCTCTCTCTCTCTCTCTCTCTCTCTCTCTCTCTCTCTCTTCTTTTTCTTCTACTTCGTTTCTTAAAATATAATCATATTTTCTCTTCATGTATGCATTTTTTTTTTTAATTACGCTCTACACTGTTCTTAGATTTCAATATTTTTTTTTATTATTTTGTAGATGATGTGGGAATGCACAATAAATAAATAAATAAAATCTTTAATTGCATAGAAATTTGCATAATACATAAATGCAAAATCTTGAATTAGTCATTTTTTTTATTTCTAAATTTGATGAGATCAACTGTAGGAATTAGGGTCATTAGAACATGCAAATAAATATTTCACTCATTCTAACAGTCGAACCATGAATATATAGCCTTTATTGAAACTTTTTATTTATTTTTTTTTTTTTTACAATAATATAATTTTAATTAAACGCAATGGACCTACTTTCTATAATTATTATGTCAAAGTTCTAATCTGTTTTTAATTCAAATGTATTTCATTTTTATTTATGCAAATGTAATTTTAAATATTCTTAATTTTTTATTATATATATACTCGTACCATTAATACATATCCATCCATAAGGCTAGTACAATAAAAAAATGAAACTCAATAAATTTAAAAATTATGTTACTGGTAAATAGTAAAAAATAGGGAAATATTTATTTCTATTTTTATTTTATAAAATATTACATGAAAGTAAATTTGATGTTTTATTATTTATGCATCAATGCCTTGTAACTTTGAAAATTATTCAGTTAAAGATAATTGAAGAAATAAAAATGCGATAGTGCGACTCATCAATAAAGCACTTACAAATCAAAACCATGTTTTTAACAATGCTTAAGTTAGAATCCTATCGGGTCTCAGGATTCTTGGGTCCTTTTTAGAGGTGACCTAAGAGCTGTGATGAATCGCACACTATATTACAAGTTACGATTTAGGTGTTCCCATTATAGCAGTTTATACTTCAATAAAAAATATAACTAAATTACTTATTAGCATTACTATATAGAAAACATTACACAATTTCTGGCATCATTGATTATATGGAAGTGAAATTATTTTAAACAAAATTCTCAAAAAAGCACCTAATTGAATAAAATTTTTCATATATTAAAAATGTATTTGAATATGCAAATATTATCATATAATAATAATATAATATTTTGTCCTATATATATAATTTTTTTTTCAATGATATTTCCTGGCTTTACGATCCTTGGTTGCACCTAATAAGGTTCCTCAATAAGTTACAGGTCACAAAGTGTGTGTGTGTGTGTGTGTGTGAGACGTATTAATAAAGCAAGGTCATGGGGGGTAACCTAAAGATTATTCTTTTTACTCTCTTTCTCGTTTTGAGCTGTGAACTTTCCATACTTGAAATGTAATCAATTATTATATGTTCCAACTTTACATGCTAATTATATATTTACCCCTGATTGTCAATTATACATAATATATAGGTCAATTTTATTCACTATTTTATACTATAATATAATATACACTGAAAAATGTTTTCATATAAAATAAGACAATTTATTATACTGGGGGTTTCTTTGATAAAATCAATATTTTTTATCAACAAAAATGATGTTCCCTTACCCAGAATATATAACGTTTACATAGAAGACCTTGGAAATGTAATCGTCTATTCCGTCCCTTGAGAATGCCCGATGTAGGCATGTAGGCATTTTTGTATTCTTGGAAAATTGAACTATAAAATTTAGTCAGTTAGTCAGTCAGTCAGTCAGTCAGTCTCTCTCTCTCTCTCTCTCTCTCTCTCTCTCTCTATCTCTCTCTCGTATCGTAATTGTAAAATTATATTAATCACTGCATGTAATTATCAAATATATCCTTTACAATAATTGATGGTAAATAATAACACATTACTGAATGTTATGCGATGTTACTGAATGTTCCGCATGTTATGCGATGCAATGTGTAGGAAATTTGGATGTGTAAAATAATTTTTATTTTTATTATCTTTTATTTGTATTAAACGTACGATACTTGTAAGGGGAGTTACGGGGAATATCAGAGGTATAATATATTATACAATTGTGTGGTCAAATACGACCATAATATTGATATCATTTGAAAGTTACCCCGAATAAAAATATCAGGGTTGGTCACCAACAACAATATATATATATATATATATATATATATATATATATATATATATATATATATATATATATATATATATATATATATATATATTTTTTTTTTTTTTTTGTAAAATTAACATTTACTTTTAGGGATAAAATTGCGAGACTGGTAATTCAAAATTTTGCATGGTGATACCCTGATAAGTGATAATTATTAACTACTGTATACTGACATTCTCTTTCAATGTACCCTATACAAAAAATCAGGTACAGTGGACGATCATTTATTCTTGAGCTGATCGCCATTTGCTGATCCCTCACCTTAACAAACTTTAACGTAAAAGTATTAAAAAAATAAAAAACAACAAAATAATTTTTCTTATTAGATTTAAGTTATTTTTCTCAGTGTAGCTGTTTACAAATAAAATGTACAAATAAAGTTATTGCTTTAATTGTACTACCAATCCTATTTTCTTTGTAATTATTTACTATTACATTTATATATTTGCATAAACTAATTGATTTTATTATTGACATCTGCTGATCAATGAATGCATTACGCGTGCCTCATGATCTTGACAAATAACAACGTTGTCGCATTGTTAATTGTTCGTACAACTAGAATAAGCATGAGTTATACTGTAGAATAACTGATCAATTATTTTTTCTTCTTTAGCTAATTTATAATTATTTACATTAAGTATGATTTTCAATAAAGGATACAAAAATTTAAATAGTTTAATAAAATTAATTAATTAAAAAATACAACTTAAAAAAGAAAAAAAGAAAAAAAAAACTTCTTATGGATACGAAAATGACCACAAAAATACAAGATTTGTACAAAATTAGGTTGGGTACACCTCAGATAAAATAAATTGGCTGTAATATGCAATTGAATTATAGATAAAGGCTAATTTATATTTCTCTCTTTTACAAAGACGTTTTTGTGGATTTTGCAAATTGCCAATAAAGCACATGCTAAAATAATCAAAAATTAAAGTTTAGTGAAGGAAAAATAAGTAATTAAACCTATTATTTTTAATGGATTTTTTTATTGCAATGAATTTTTTCTTACAACTGGCCAATTATGAGCTTGTTTTATTGTAATTAATAATTATTAACTACAAACTATAAGTAAATACAGATTAATTAAAAGAAAAGAAAATATTAGCACTTTAATTAACATATTATTATTTTTTTAATATTAATTAGTTTAATTATTTGTTTACTCCAATTTTTTTTTATAGTTTTAAATCTCAATAAAGCATAAAGGTTACGTTATTTATTTTAATTTATAAATATTCTAAGGTCATACTGAGAAAAAAAAATAGATTGAAAAAAAATTATTGAATGATTTCGCTTAACTTTATAATTCAAGGCTGGCAAAAAAAAAAAAAAAAAAAAAAAAAAAAAAAAAAAAAAAAAATGAAATCACAATATTTTTATACCACTGAATAATATTTCAGTGCATTTAGGCGGGTCATATCAATATTTCTAATAACTCCTTATACTTTTAACCATCTTATGAAGTACTGTATAAGTCATATTTGATATTACCCTAAGTTAAAAATAAAATAAACTACAGCAGTTCTTATTAAAATTAATGCTACCGGCATGAATAGTGACTTTGCATTAAAATAAATTGCAATAACCTCTAGTTTTTTTTTTTTTTTTTTTTTTTTTTTTTTTTTTTTTTTTTTTTTTTTTTTTTTTGCAATTTTAACTTCCTATATATTATTATTATTATTTTTTATAAATAGATATTTTATAAATTAATGTGATAATAATTGCAATTATTATTAGAAAAATATTAAAAACCTTGATCGATTGAATAAATTTTGAATGAAATTCCGGCTACTGGTGTTTTGAAATCATTTCCTTATATACATATTATTATTATATATTTTTAAATTAAACTAAAAGATTTTCGGATTATGTAATAACATTGAAAAAGAAATTGATTAATATATTTATAATATGTAAAAGAAAAAGCAATCGCGTAAACCGGATCTTTTAAATAAACTCTGACAAGGTTAAAGATCGAATTTTTTGTTTTGTTTATATTTGTGGGGGAGGAAAAGACTTTGAAATGTATATCAAGTGAATTAGATGTTTTAGAAAATTTTCCATTGCATTGATAGAATTTTTATACTCTTTTTATAAAATACGATTTAAAAATACCTTTTTTCTTTACATTTTAAGGTTTCTTTATTTATTTTGGTCTAATTAAAACCCATCTTAATTTTATGTTAATTAAGAATACATGATTAATAATTTCATTACTGAACGCTATTGAAATTTTATTTTCATATTGTATATTCAGTATAATTTGAAAATTTTTAATAATTTTTATTTCAGAACAGAGAGGGGTGCGAGGGAAAAAGATTAAAAATAAAGTTCCTTTTGTAATCCCCCTGAGCTTATATCATATATAAATTTTAATCAACCATATAAAATTAGTTTATATATTATTTGTTATGATATTAGATATAGTTAAGAGTTATTTAAAGTATATATTTTATTCATATACTTGAGATAAAATTAAGTAAATAAAATTTTAAATGGTGATACACTACATAAAAGAACGGTTGCATATTTGCGCACAATAATTAACTAATTAACACTGACTTGTAATTCTTCCCTTGTATTGACTAATTTAATTAGTGGTTATGTCTATTTACTGTAAGTGCCATGACTATATATACTTAGAATGTGAGCTTGCTCTTGTATGTAATTTGAAACAATACTTGAAATACTCTGTATACTTCCTGGTATATATACCTTTATTACCAATAAACTATACGTACTCTATATAATGTGTATGTAAGTCTATGTTATATATATAGACTAGTCTATTATTCTCTCTAATATTGATTGTAATATGATATGATGTTCATTTGACGTATCAAACACTATAAGTTGCATATTTGAAATTAAAACTTAAGGGAGTAAGGGACCGACGTCGGCCATCAGACTCAAACTTTTCTCGTTAAAAATATCTGAAATTTTGCACAATGATACTTCAGTTAGAGACAATTTCAAATATATAAAAATTTTGGGAGTCACCGTGCAAATTAATTTTATATAATTTTTTGAAATTTCAAGCCCATAAGGCCCAATGTAAAATTCAATATTTTTTTCTTTTTTTCGGGATGGTCAAACATTATGACATTTTTATCACGGCTAGTTGTGACCCTTAGCTACACAATGACATCAAATTTAGACCCAAAACATTTCTAGTTTTTAAGATACAAGGTTGGTACCCTACTCCCTTAAAATAATATGCATAGGGACAAAAATAAATACATAATAATTATGCTACCACATTTTCAGCATAATTCCTTCAATACGGCATAATTTATTTTATGCTATTATAATGCATATAATAATTATGTTATACATAGTATAGAAATATTATGATGTGCAGCAGTATTATTTAAGATGTTCTAATTTAGCAGAATTTATGCTAATATGACATAAATGCAGCATAAATTACGTAAATTGTAGAAAATAAATTAAAGCAATAAAACTCAGATTAATTTTCATAACAAATGTCAATAATTGTAGGGGGTGGGGAATGCATAATACAGTACATATATATCAACTTTTTTATTTTTTTCATTGTTATATTCACACAATTTTACTTCCCCATAATTTACTGAGTGGTACTGTACATACAGTAGTAGCAAATAACAAAATTATATTAATTTATTCATTACAATATATTTCAAATTCTACTAAAACAAACATCAACGATTTTAGTACGTATAATTATACAGGATTATTCCAAACATTCTAGAACTAATCTGTTTGTTTTACATATTTATTAGTATACAATCGATTAAATGAAAATATAACCTTTACATCAAAGTTACTCTATATGGCTTTTGATGTGTGCACTAAAATATGTTTGTGAATATCGTACTTTGAATCTACCATATTTGAGGTTATGACAGAAAAATTATATTTTCTTCTCTTATAAAATATTTTGGCCTAAATTAACTTTTGGCTAATTGTAAAATTTTTATCATCATTACTTATAATATATAAGTAATTAAAAAAAAATACATTAAAAAAAATAGAGTAATAAAAAAATAAAAGTGCCAATGACGTAATAATTAAATCCTGAGGATAATGACCTCACACAATATGAAAATTTTTCATAATCTGATGAAATAATATAATAAATTGTAAATTTATTCTGACTATATATCTTTTAGCCTCAACCACCCACATCTCATTGACTCTTGCAGACAATGACGTCACAAAATTACGCACCTGAGCTTTGAAGTTAATATACACACCATCATCATTCATGACATAGTTCAACTTATACAAAGCATGTTATGTATAGAACGTAATGAAATACGCCTACATTTTATATAATAATGGAGCACTATAGAGAAAACTCATTTAGAGTTACTTTTAATTACTATTGAAATTCATGCTTTGTTAACTGTTTTTAGTTTACATATAGTAGAGTAAAAATGTTTTAGTTAGGGGTAAAATTCAAGTTAAAATTTCAAATTTTATTTCATTTTTCTATTATACTGTATTCAATCCTTATATCCTACATTATATTGATTTCTACTACTCAAAATAAGTTACTTGATTTAGTACGCAAGCTGCATAATGCAATTTAAAGGAATAGACCAGAGAAAAACATAAGCATTTATATCACAAAATACTTGATAAGATTTACATAAATAACTTTAGTTTGTCTCAAAACCGAACAGTAGTCCTGTAACAGTGATCAAAAAATTCAATTTATGTAGCCCGTACAACATTTTCATACTAATTTTTGCATGTTTCTGACGTCATAAACATGAATTTTCAAGCAAATTGAATACTTTACAGTTTTTTCACGCTCTCTCGTGGGTTTACATTTACATTCTGGTAAAAATTATCATCAGTTTTAAAGATCCCATTTTGTGTTTATTCATTAAAAAGCACGTGTTGTTTTATGTGGTCTATGGCTTTAATGAGTGATTCTTTACAACGTAATTAAAAAGCCATCCCTTTTATACGGTTTAATTACTTGTTTGTATTTTTAATTTCACCCATTTTCATTGCAGCAGGAGCTTTCACATATCCATTTTCCAAAACTATTTTATTTATTTATTTTCCCCACTTACATCACTTGAAAATAAACTGCATTATTATATTGTGTTTTTTTTTATTTCTTATCGTACATTAAACTCAAATATTATAAGCATACCTTGATTTATAAAAATGAAAAAGGTCAATATTTTTAGTATAATTTTTTTTATCTATAATGTCAGTATATATAAATACTAATTGACAGTTGCTATATGTAATTAATCAATTCTCCTTATCAGTGAAACACGTGGCGAAGTGCATACAACATGCAGTTGCATAAATTGCATTATATTATACATATTGGAGGTGGAGTACATTGTTTTATATTGCGCCATAATGCACTTTGTATGCATAATCCAGTTTTCCATTTTTATTATATTTTTTTCTCTATGTGTATTGATTGCTTTATTTGAAAAGAAAGCAGCATCTATGACTATATTATGTTTCTTTATATATATATATATATATATATATATATATATATATATATATATATATATATATATATATATATATATATATATATATATATATATATATATATATATATATATAATATCTCAGTCGGGTTTTGTACTTGATTCGTTTGTATTTTAATAATTTTATTCTTACTTTAACTGGTTGTGTAACTTCTAATGTAAGTGTAATAAATACTATAGTACTTATACGTTGTTTTTGAAGGAAAAGAACAAAAGAAAAAGAAAAAAAAATCACCAGAACTTTGCCATATTTACTTTGAATTTGATGTAGAAGAAAAGTAAAAAGTAAGCTCAAGTTGGGGGATAATGATAATAGTAAAATTGCGCTGGGGATCACTAGTCATTACAAACTATAATGTACACCTTTTTTGGTTATTGGCACAACATTGAAGGCCTTATCAAAGTGTTACACTTTGAATTCTTTTTTTAATAACACTGAAAGTGTTCCAAGAGCTGAGCTTTATATGAATTAAAATATTACCTTAAAATAATTCAAAATTTAAGGGTAGAGGAAGGTAATCTGAAAGAGACAGACAGACTTACAGACTTAAATGTAAGACATTTTCTTTTGTTTGGAAACTTATTATATAAAGTGTCTAACACAAATTCTGGAAAAAACTCTTTTACGTAATAAGTTGAAATAAGTTGAAAATTATATTACTTGACTTGGAGACTGGTATCTACAAAGGCGTATTGAACTTTACTTTGTGTTCACAAACATTGGACAGATACCGATAGGAAAATTATTATTATTATTATTACTGTTATACACTCTGTATAGTATATACGTGCGTGTAATACGTGTACTTGTAAATTTATTGATAGACGAAGAGGATGTTTACCGGTAAAGATCAAACACGAGCTACTAAATAATTATAGTTGCTGTCAAGGCGATCATAATGTTCATATTTCGTAGTGACAGCAGAGAGAGAGAGAGAGAGAGAGAGAGAGAGAGAGAGAGAGAGAGAGCACAAAGTTCTGTACAAGGTTTAGTTATGAACAGAAGAAAATGACGTGAAAAAATTGTTGACGTTAAAAAATAAATATTAAAATTTATATATCTTTACAAGATGATCATGTTTATAAAAACTCTATAGTTTTTGTTTCCCCAACTTTGAAGAAGTATAAAAATATATGAAATCTAAATTTATTAGTAATAATTAATTTTTTCATCCATTGAGATATAAATAATTATTGGCTTTAATTTTAACATATTTTACATTTGCATATTTTTTATTAAATTTTTTTGCAGAGAGAGAGAGAGAGAGAGAGAGAGAGAGAGAGAGAGAGAGAGAGAGAGAGAGTATTCTAAACATTTGTGAAAAAAAGAAAATTTCATTTGCATTCTTCCCTAAAATTTACATTTTTCTGAGACAATGGATGCACCATGTGTCTTCATTTGTCGTATCTTAAAAACAAAGAAAAATGAGTGAAAGGAAAATCATAATAAAGATAAACAGTATGCAAAATCTTAAACATTTTTATAACCTTTGTAATCGTAAACTGTGAGAGTAAGTACACTGAGCATTGTACAGACACTGTCATAGAAAATTGTATTGTTATAGCCTTAAATAGAGTAAAAATTTTTATGACAAAGTGTGTATACTCCTTCCGAATAAATCTGACTGCAGCATTCATGTCTGATGTCTCCATATGTTAAATAATTATATTGGGAGGCTTTAAAGCAACCGTTCATATTTATTCGGGAGGAGTGTAGGTACATGTATATACATGTATACATGTTTATACATGCTCACAAAGTTTAATTAAAGCCATAGACCACATAAAACAACATGGGATTTTTAATGAATAAACACGAAATGGGATCTTCAAAACTTATGGCAATTTATACCAGAATGTTAATGTATATAGCCCCACGAGAGAGCGTAAAAATACAGTAAAGAATGCAATTTGCGTGACTATTCATGTTTCTGACGTCAGAAATATGCAAAAATTAGCAAAAAATGTTGTGCGGGTTGCATAAATCGACATTTTCTCATCACTGCTACGGAGCTACAGTTGGGTTTTGAGACAAACTATAAGGCTATTTATGTAAGTCTCACCAAGTGTTTTGTGATATAACTGCTTATGTTTTCTTCTGATCTTTTCCTTTAAGCTATAGCATAATCATTACATTTCTATATAGTACACGGAAAAAAAATTGAAACGTAATAATTATGCTAGCTCAATGCATCAACTTTTTGCAGCAGAAAGTAATTTATGCTATATTGTAAGGCGATTATACTATAATATAATAATTAATATATTAAGTATAATTACTTGTAATTACTTATAATTGTTTGTATATGTTTTGACTATATTATATTCAGTACTTGCTCTGTTGCTGAATAAATAAATAATTTGAATTTAAAATTATTCCAAAATAGCAACATTATAATGTGCTCTATACTATAAAAGAATTATTCAAATGCAGAATAAATTACGTAAATTTTTTTTTTCGCGTATAGAATAATTTTTCCATGTATTTCAATGAAATTTTAATTGCAAATTTTTCCAGTACATCACTATTATGACATATACACCATGAAATAACCAATCATATAAAAAACAATAGAATAGACTTTCTATAGCTATTTTTTTTATAATAATATATTATACAATATCGTATTAAAGTATTGGCACGTGCGGGTGTGTATACAATACAATACATGCATATAAAGTACTTCATTTTTATTTTTGCTGGATCATTGCCGTATGTTATATACATACAAATATACATGACGTTTTGAGTAATAATAGTAATAACCTAAACCTAGGCCATCATAACAAGGTTGTGAATTTTAGTGCTCCGTCACCTGTATAACTGGTGTTGTATGTATGTATATATAGAAAATTATTATAATGAAAATAAATAAATAAAATAAATGACGGTCAAATTTGTGTGGGTGCTGAAATACACCACATGCATATAAATAAATAACGATGATTTTAGAAAGTATATACTATAATAATATACAATTTTCATTAAATATGATTAATTATAATTTAAATTTAAATATATTTTACATAAAGAAAATGAAATATAAGTTTAATTTTACATAACAAGTCTATTGTGTATATTATTCTACTTGAATAAGTATAAGGTTGTTTTGATGTACTGTACTTTATTTTGTTTTATTTTATACTCGTATACTATATTATAAATAAATTTTTAATATGAATATATTTAATTTTAGAATTAAAAGGTAAAAAGGTAAAATTATATTCAATAAAAAAAATAGTTTGCTTATTTTAGATTTTATAATAAGAAATAATAATGCTAAGAGATTATTAATAGTTGCGGAATATTACTTTATGATGAAAATATAGAAAAAATTGTATGCTTAAATTTTTCTTGACTGAAAGAAATTTTAAATATCCTTTGAAACGTATAAAGTTACGTATATGTATTCAGTTACGCAGTTTCCCCCTATTCAAACTGATTTCTATTTCGATATAATAATATCATAATCCTAAATACACGTGTTCTGATATACACGTGTTCCAATTCACGTTTTATAGCACTAGACTTTTTATTAATTTTGCTTTTTCAAACATATAGAAAACTTCCAAAATATTTCCCGTAGCATCATTCAAATTTTATGACGCACTCTTTCCTGTTTTTCCTCTTTCCTCTTTTTTTTTTTTTTTTTTTTTTTTTTTGTATCATACATTTTCAAGTGCAAAAATAACTTAAAGGCATTGACAACATGAAAACACAAGCATTTACATCACAAAACACTTGATGGGACTTACATAAATAACATTAATTTGTCTCAAAACCCAACTGTAACGCCGTAGCAGTGATCAGAAAATTTCAATTTATGCAACCCGCACAACATTTTCATACTAGTTTTTGCCTGTTTCTGACGTCATAAACAGAAATATATTCATGCAAATTGCATATATTACAGTTTTTTCACGTTCTCTTGTGGGGCCACATTTACATTCTGGTAAAAATTATCATCAGCTTTGTAGATCCCATTTTGTGTTTAATGATTATATATATATATATATATATATATATATATATATATATATATATATATATATATATATATATAATATATATATATATATACACATATTCGTAATGCTATATATTTTATTGATTTAATACTTATCATTTGTCATATTAATAAACAAAGAATTATTCATAGTTTTGAACCCTTAGTTATTTATATACATTTATATAATACATATAAACATATAAAAAAAGATTATATTATTCACTTTTAAGGTATTGTAGTACTGAACAATGACTGTACAGATTAAAGCATGTTAATCTAATTTTTATGCTACGTTGGATATTTTTTATATAATATCATTAGCAGACTTTAAATTATATTGTATATGATAATAAAAGACCACCCATATACCTACCATGCCACCTCGCGAACTATTGTGAAACTGTCTCTACTGCAATACTGCATATAATTAAATTAAGCTCAATTGCATTTTTATGTTTGCATTGTATATGTAATAAAAAATCAATTATTCTATATTTGTAAAAGTTATATAAAATATAGACAGTAATAAATCAATATATATTTGTATACTACGTCAGTGCATTTGATTAAATAAAATTATAAGAATTTTTATCTTCAATAAATATTTTTTATATAAAAAAGTAGTGCAAAGCAGTTATTGGAAAAAGTGGATAAAGAAGAGATTATTGAATTATGGTTCAGTAGCTTCATCTCTCTCTCTCTCTCTCTCTCTCTCTCTCTCTCTCTCTCTCTCTCTCTCTCTCTCTCTCTCTCTCTCTCTCTCTCTCTCTCTCTCTCTCTCTCTCTCTCTCTCTCTCTCTCTCTCTCTCTCTCTCTCTCTCTCTCTCCCTCTCTCCCTCCCTCTCTACTTAAGAATGTTCAACAGAGCTGAAAATGAAAACTTTTTTATGTTTATCCTGCTCTTAATTAAAAAATTGAAAATGTGTGTGTCTCATCAATTTCTCCAACGTTTTAGATCACTTGAAATGCTTTGATCAATTCAATAATAATAATAGCACACTGCTTTAAAATAATTTCTTTTATAACTAATTGCATAAAAAAACAGATTTTTTTAACTATTTTTAGTTCATAGTAACAAGAAGCTTAAAGATTTAAAATTTGCCGCTATTTTGGTACACTGCATGCCACTATATATATTTTTTTTAACGTTTATTGTAGCTTTTGAAATTAAAGCACCCGTAAATAATTTCACATACATTTTTAAATCTATAGGGTGTATGCGGATGACGTCATATTTATTGCACTTGGAGGCCATACTGGAGTAGTGAATAACATTGATCAGCATAGAACAAACTTCATTTAAGCCAATTTTCTTTGAGAAATTGGTTCATTTTTTGTTATTGTTATTTTTCTTACATACTTTGAGATACTAATTTAACATATTTACAGCATAAATACTCTAAAAAATATTGCTTATAGTGGTTTTAAACTGGCAAAATGATTTATTTTCCTATGCCACCCATGTTAATGAGTTATCCAACATGGCGTCGACTTTAACATGAATGCATAAACCCTATAGCCATCATATTTCTGTATCAAAATCAATTAATTTTTGTACTTACATGATATTAATTTTTGTTTCGTCTCCTTTTTCGTTGCAGATAAATCTGATCTAACTCTTACTATAATATTAATAATAAAATTAATGAAAGAGCAACCATTCATACTATCATTTTGATAGTCAGGTGTCATATAGAATAAAATTAATTATATATGCAAAGAAGAAATAATAATTAAATAAAGTAACTGAAAAAAAAAAAAACTGAAAGGTATGAAAGGTATGGCTTGACATGCACTTTCATGCATTCATAATATGCAGAAAAAAAATGCATTACAAGCCAAGTTTGGAGTGTTAATTTTAAAGTAGGCGTTAATTTGACCTTACATACCACAGCGTGTACTTATACATATTATAAAAGTTGTAACGATGAATAATAATGCATTTTTTATTACAATAAGTATCAATTTTTAATAAATTAATATTATATTATGACCTTTATAAACTGTGTATATGTACGAATTTTATTTTAATTTAGTGCATTTTTGTCCATGACCTATTGGTATCATTTTTATGAGGGATATATTATTGATTTAAAAATTTTATATTGAATGAATGTTATATATAAAGGTCTAAAGTGTCATGGTCAAAATTATGATATTAAAGTTCGATGAACTTTTTTTTTTTTTTTTTTTTTTTTTCCTCCTTTTAATGTTTGTTTGCTTTCAATACCAGGTGATATTTATTGCATCAGAAAATAATGTCAATAAACTTTTGAGTGTCATTTTTTTTTTTGCTGAAGGTTTGCTTTCATTTTTTTTTTTTTTTGTAGTATTTTTTTATTTTATTTGTATAAAAAATATGAATACTGGTCAATAATTCTCAATATAAATCACGACTTATTCTTTGTGTGCAATCAATATTATATTTTTACAATGCTGTACCTCCTTATTATTTCTTAAAAAGTTTGGGTGTTTTAATTATTGACAATTACTTCAGATATTTAAAAGCTAGTCTAATATTTTTAAAATGTATTTAAAAATTTGCAATTCTTCATACCCTATAGTGTTCGTCAACAGAATTATTATTTTAATTAATAGCATTTTGACCAAATATTTTTTTTATCGTCTTTGAAATTAAGTTAATAAGTTATTAAACATACTTTTAGTACTACCAAAAATTTAACTAATAATAATCATAAATGAAATAATAATAAACTAAAATATTATATTCATTATGTTTACTGATGAAAAATTGATCTTGTCTATACTCGACTCAAAAAACCTGAGTTACCTGCCGTTCGACCTTTTACGGTATCGCCCCTTCTCCTTCAAAATGTGACAATGGGCGATAATTTAGGCATGCCCGATTTAAATCGACTGAGTTTTTTTGAGTCGAGTATAGAACCTGCAATGAAATTCGTCATATACGATATGACGACCTATATAAATATAACATATTGATACCAGTATTCAATTGAACAAAAAATATTATACATTAACATTATTAATAAATAAATAATAATAAAAATAAAAGAAGAAGAATAAATGAAACGGTAACACATACTAAGACAGCTGCATGTTTTGACGTTACATTTTGCTCTTTTTTGCTAACGAGGAAAGAACTAATGAAATAACGTAATTTATGTTACATTTACGTCAAACTTCTTAGTAGCATAATTGTTGCTAAATCGGAACAGTATAAAAAATTATGCAAATATTTATGTGAAATGTTTTACAGTTATCATGAAGTATATAGCATAAATTACTTTGTAATGAATAAATATTGCTGAAATTGAGCTATAGCATAAATTGTATATTTATTTTTGTCCGTATAAATAAATAATAAATAAATAAATAATCGTTTTTATTAAAAAAAAATGCATAGAGAAAAAAAATACACATTTTTGAAAGGGCGAGGTTTAAGCCTGACAATATTTCTGGCCCACTCTTACACCTAACCCCAACAGAAAACATTCATTAAATTATTTGATTACATTCAAAATTATAATAAGAAGGAAGTAGTAATAATACTACGTATAGCAAGGAAAAAAAAAAAAATAACAGTAACAAATATCAGAAAAAAAAGAAGATAATGATAATTTTATATCACTTTATAGAAACAGATTATGTAGAACAAGGTATGAATTTGAATAAAAAAAAATATATATACATAATTATAGTAAACATACATTATACGTATACATATAGTAAACAAAAACTTTTATATAAATAACAATGTATTGTTAACTTACACGCAATATACTATAGTGTGCATCACTTTACACGTGCATAGTATAGCTTTTGAAATAAAAAAATATTGAATGCTCGCCCATAAATCAGTATCACATGCAGACTGGTACAAAATATAATATGATCGTAGTATATGAATGTGCTGTGTGTGCACTTCATAATATCAAATAACATTTTTATGATATAAATATCTAACGTTGACTTTGAATTTACAAGGATTCCATGTGAAAATCTCATATGTAAAACAAGGGTGCAAAATATTATACAAAATAGATGATAAAATGAAATGAGATTTTAACTTAATGATACTTATGAAGTAAAGTTTATATAATGGAATACATTTGTATGCAAACCTCAAATTAATAAATGTCATGAGAATAAACGGTATAAAGGCACTCAGAAACGTATACGTGTGGTTTACTTACTATAGGGTAAGATGACGTTTCACGTATAGTAATAAATTGATGTAATATAGATGTATACCAATTTATTCATTTTTGCTATTGATGTTATACCACTAAAATAAGGGAAGCTATAAATATTCAAAGAAGGTTGATTTTTTTTAATGAATAAACCACACAAAGAAAAGATACAGACAAAAAATCTTAAAGGCGTAGAACACCTTGAACAAAAAAGTTGTGTAATATCCTAACAAACCTGAAAATTAACGTTGATTTGGCCGAAGTCACTGATTTCTAATTTATTTTCCATTCACAAATATTACTGGCGGTCACTGACGTCACAGCTCGCCCGGTTTACGCGCGCGTAAACCGGGCGAGCTGTGACGTCAGTGACCGCCAGTAGCATTTTGTGAATGGAAAATAAATTAGAAATCAATGACTTCGGCCAAATCATTAATGATTTTCAGGTTTGTTAGGATATTACACAACATTTTTGTTCAAGGTATTCTACGCCTTTAAAGAAAGCAGTAGAGTGAGTATACAAAATAATTAGGGATCTAAAACTTGAAATCATTGGTGATTTAAATAAGAAAGAACAACATATTGCCTAAAATTATATAGATATAAGTAAATCGGGCACGTTTTTTTTTTTTTTCCCCTCACTCTACATTTTTATTCTCATTTTTCTCACCTTTTTCATCTATTTTACCCTTCATTTCTAAATTCGTTAGATTTATTTTTACATCAAAAAAGGTCTAAAAATTGCTAAATTTTTCAAGTGCAAAACACATTTTTGTTAATCGTAATATATGCACAGCTCTTGAACAAATTGCATGTGCTTGAATATAACCCTGATAAATACTGTTCTTGAGAAATCTTTTATGTAAAATACACTATACATATTGACATAAAATGCATAATAATAAAATAAAATAAACAAACATTATGATGTAAAAGCTTTAAACTTGAATTTAATTTTATATGTAAACGAGAAATTTCTACATGAGTTGAGGGTGTAATCAGGTATAAATTAACACTAAGCTTTTAAGCAAGATCGACGTAATAAACTCTATTATGAGAGTTTAATGAGATGTTAAGAGGATAATAATATGTAGAGTGAAAATAAAGATCGACGCAATTTTTATTTATAAATTTCCATAGCTATTTGCTTTAATTGTTTTGAACATGGTAATTAAAATTTTATTAAATGATATAAATGTAAGCACATTATTGTAATTAGTATTTGGTGTTCTTGTATACTTTGAGAAATTATTATTTTTATGCTAGCCCAATCTCATACCTTTATTATATCAACATACCTTCCGCATTTAATCTTGAATGATGATAATTATTAATTTAACTGCAAAGACAGAAAAAGAAATGTAGCAAAGCATAATTATTTATGTAATTTCAAAATAGCATAATGACATAAATGAAGCTCAAATTACGTAATTTCTTTTATCCTCGTGCACTACAGAGCAACGAGAGAGAGAGAGAGAGAGAGAGAGAGAGAGAGAGAGAGAGAGAGAGAGAGAGAGAGAGAGAGAGAGAGAGAGAGAGAGAGAGAGAGAGAGAGAGAGAGAGAGAGAGAGAGAGAGAGAGAGAGATTTTGCAGCAAATTCTTCAGAAGTATTATAAAAGCAACTCACATTTAAATGATTTATTATTTAAGTTAATATTCTCGTTTAATTATTATTATTTTTAAACAATATTATAATTTTTAATTTTCTAAACGTTTTTTTTACTCTATGTGTACGACCAATAATGTATTGGGCAACTAAAACTGCTTGTTTTTAAAGTGGTAGTGAATATAGGCAATTTAAAACTCTATATTATATACTATTATATTTATGTATAATATGTAAACTCTAAAATATTATAAATTTATATTTATAATATAATTATTGAAGATGTAAAAACAATGCTTAAAATTGTATATATGTTAAAAATGTATATTGTGGTCAAGGTTTTGTAAAATAGGGCTGTCATGCCCTCACAACGCCTTAATAAAGTTATTATTATTATTATGTACACTCACGTCATTGACAAAATGTTCTCACCGTCCATGTGTTTTCAGTGCGTAATATAGAGCAGTAATTCATATTGTACATATAGATAGTTGTTGACGCCGTACATATATCGTAACGTTATAAAATATATATTTAAAAGGGCTGATTATTACCCAATAAAAATACAAAGTCATCACATCATACTGATGTGTGTATGTTCGTTTCATCTTTATACTCTTCGAAGAAACCATAAAACTTGAATGAGCATGCTTCATAATCAATTATAGTAACAATGACTCATTTATATATACTAATGAAGTATCCTTATAGTTTGGGAGAGATCCCGTCATATAATATTTTACATCGTGTTGTTGAAATCTACCCATGTTTCCGTGTGGCAAACCCCATGGAATCTACCTGGCCTGGAGTTACGCCCAATTTTTTTTTTCATCATTCGCAAGATCCCTATACATTAATGAATGTATGTATGTACATGTTAATTTCGATATCAATTACAGCCTTCAGTGATTTATTTTTACTAACCTGGGCACTTAATTTTATATGACACTCGTTACTCATAACCTAAGACATTTATGTAAAGACATTTCATGTGATGTTGAATTTCTTCAAGTTCTCGTTTTGAAATTCTAGAAATCACTCTTTGAAAAGGAAAAGAAGTAAATTAATGTTAATAAAAAAAATTAAAAAAAAAAAAAAAAAAAAAAAAGTATGAATCTGCTTTGTTTTCTTTCTCTCTCTCTTTTTTAAATACAAGGAAAAAGAAAATTCACAAATTATGTTCATGTTATAGCACTTACAGTATGTACGAGCTTTTAAAAAAACAGATTATTGAACGTGTAGCTACCGTAGTTATATTATGGTAAAAATAAAATACTCTAGCAGTAGCAACGGCTCTTAACTTCTTTATAGTGATGCAAAGTAACTTTGCTTTACAGCATAATTACTCCAACATAATTTTTTTTTATTAATAAAAATATGAGTACATACATAAGTCCTACCAAGACAATGAAGTCTTATCGGTGGGTGCTTAATCAACATAATATAAAAATGTTAGTAAGCATAAACAATATTACAATAGTAATTTAACAAATTGGTAATTCGCTCGTCAGTCTCTTCTCTATGTGTATTATGTGTATTATTGGCTGTTGTATAAAAAATATAATAATTTTGCGATAAAATAGAAAGTTACAGATGTAAATTATTATAATTACAAAAATCATTATCAATGACATAAGTGACTAACAATAATAATATAATACTTAATTTTATACAGTGTGTTAAATGCATTTTAGTGCACGCCCTAGCTGATATATAAACGCACGTACATTATGTTCTAATTTACTCTCTTAAAATTAAGCCGTACTAAAATGAGATATTTTGTCATTCTATTATTTCTATTTTCAAAATGTCATAATAATTACAAAATGTTAAAAAATAAATTACTTATCATTTATTATTTCAGTTTAATATACGTAAAAATGAAAGTGTTACAATTCTGACGCATGACCTTTTTATACTTTAATATTATTATTTTTTTTATTTTTTTAAAATATGTGATCATTTTTAACAACGCATAAATGAGATATTTAAATTTATATAATTGATATATATATCAATTTAACTTTAATTTAGTATGACATATGTGTAGAAAGTAAAAATTAAAACATAATAAACACAATTATGCATTATTTTATTTATACGCTATGATATGAAGTTAAAATTGAATGTCGTTTCTTTTTATTTATCTATTTATTTTATAATTAAAAAAAAGCTATAAATAAAGGCATAAATGATTAATGGGATTGCGGTGGAAATATTGTTGAAAAGTTACTTTTCGATATATTAATTTACTCATTACGTATACGCAAGGTCGTTTTTAAAACACTAAAACTTCTGATAATCTTCTCTTTAAAATCGATTAATAAAAAATCATAAATCATAAAAAATATAGTTTATGTATTTTTATGAACTTGAACATTTATAATAAAGTTAATTTAAAGTTATAAATTAGTGGACAATACATTTAAAACAATGAGTTGTCATGACACATCAATTAGCACTATAACTAAAAGTTGATGTTTAAATATTATATTTATATGTATATATTTATTATGTCTGGCATTATAACGATGCACGTTTGTGATTTCAAAGCCAGAGCCAGCTACAGAGAGCACTCGACTTTGCAGTTTAAACTTTTGTCAGGGTGAAGGCCATTTTACACCACCCACATCAGCTCTTTGCCAGATTAAAATACCCACACATTTAAATAGCGTGCATCAACGTAAAGTGACATTAAACTTGGAATTTTAAAGTTAAAAACTATTTTTTTTACAAAATAATAATAATGTCTTGGTGTAGGCTTTCACGGTTCGATGTATGTGAGTTAATGCTAGTCTCATTGACGCTTGCGGGATAAGTCAAGACAACAAGGAGAAGAACAACACCCGCCACGGTTATCCCGCAAGGGTCAATGAGACTATAGCATTAACTTACAAAAATAATAATTATAAAATATTTAAAAGATTTCGTACGAACATCATAAAATTTTAAATTTTCTTAAACCTTAACCTTATTTTGGCTGTTCCAGAAAAAAAGAATAAGAATATTGCAGATTTTTCAAGAAGCTAAGGGTACAAGGTTTCTATACGCGAACATTATTTATTTTTGTATTACGAGAATCCTAAAAACTTTCACTTTAATTGTAATTAATATAAATATTGTTGTGGAATTAACATTAACACGGTTAATATAATACATAAAAAAAATCGGTAAGCTTAGCGCCACAAATAAACACAAACGAAGATCTTTGCATTCCTTATTTTCAGTTCAAATGGTGATTAGACGTCCAAATATAAATATGCATAATATAATATACTTTTTTATGGAGCTCTGTGAATGTCGTATTTAAAATTCATAACTTGAAACCGTGTTACGTGTGTGCTTACAAAAACTATAATTCATGACTTCTGCGTTACATTACATGTTACATAATTAAATAAAAAAAAAGTTTAGTGTTACTTTAAACTAAACAAACCTCCTTGTACCAGTACTTTGTGTTTCTTTCAAGAACATAAACAATTTTCATGATGCAATTCACGTATGGGTGTAAGAAAAAATAATAATAATAACAACATTGAATGAATCTTCAATTTTATTATTTCATTCGCATAATATTTCATAACATTATTCAAATCAAATACACCCAGCTGTTCTGTTTTTTTTCTCTGTATATAATTTACTTCATTCATAAATATTTAACTCTTTTACCTTTTGATTTTTTATTATTTGTTTATTATAATCACTTAGATTAATCAAAGTATAAACAAACATATAAATTCTTACAATAAATATTTATATTTTGTCAAACAATAGTTTCTATATTTGGATAAAATGAATTTGTATAAAATATGTATTAAATAAAATAGAGAAAAAAACGTTGAATTGTATGGTTTTTAGGCATGAAATTTATTGTCTCATTTTTATGGTAAATAAAGAAATTTGAGCCTTTGTAATATTTTTCATTATCTTTTTATGCAGCTCACCAAAATGATAAATATTGCTATAGTTTTGAAATTTAAGATGTTTGTCATGTAAATATAAACAAACAAGCATATTATGCGGAAGTATTAAATAAAAATATAACAATAAAATGCATTATTATAATGCACTTGAAACTCCTGCTTTATATATATATATATATATTTTTTTTCATTTAGAGAACAGTTAAATTTATCAACTCAACTTAAAGTAAAAAATTAATAATTTGATTAAATAGTTAGAGACTTTGAAATTGAATTCCATTTAAACCAAAAAAAAAAAATTTATATTGAAGCCATATAAACAACATGTAAGAATAAGAATCTTTATTGACCCAGGCAGTTCATAGTAACAATCAAAGTTACAACAAGCATTGGTCTTGTCAAATAAATCTTAATAATAACAATAATAAAAAAAGAAAATAAAGTAATAATAATACGAACAAATAACAATAACAAGAATACAAAATAAAAAATGAATCACAAAACCATAAGAGCTCTATTAAACGATGTACATACATTATAATGAAGTTTGAGAAAATGTGTTATTATCTGTATAATATATTCCAATGTTTTATGTAGTGTTTTTTAATGATTAAACACAAAATGGGATCTCCAAAATTGATGACAATTTCTATAGAAATTGTCATTTGGTATACCAAAATGTAAAATGTAGAACTTGTTCCCACAAGAGAGCGTGAAAATGCTGTAATATATTTGACTATTCCTGTTTCTGATGTCAGAAACCGTCAAACATTAGTATGAAAATGTTGTGCGGGTTGCATAAGTCGGAAATGTCTTATCTCAGCTACGGCGCTATAGTTGGGTTTTGAGACAAACTATTTATGTAAGTCCCATCGAGTGTTTTGTGATATAAAATGCTAATATTTTCTTCTTGTATGAGGAAGAAAAGTTATTTTACTTGTCTGTGTTACATACGTATTATACATTAATTAATGGATCAGAGGGGTACATCAACTTTTTAATTCATAATAAATCATTGTGCATCCGTAAATAGCGCATACAAATACATATAAAAATGGTGTCATATTGCATCAATGCATGTATTACAATTATAAAAATGTTATTTTAAAAGGAAATACCAACAAGTTCATAATAAACCTTATTAAATGTACAACACAATATAATTATTCTTATTACAAAATAAATAAATATGAAAGAGAGAAAAAAAAAGTTATTTATGTACATTTGTTTATAATCATTATTATTATTTTGAGTAGGCAAATATAAGTTAACTTTTTTTTTTCTTTAAAATTTACATAACTAATTTTCATTTGAAGAAACTGTGACTTACTTTTTACGGTACAAGGTCTTCTTCTTCTTTATATTATTGTATATGAAATTAGAATTACATTGCATATGTTTAATTGTCTATATATACAAGTTAGCCTAGTCAGTAGACTATTCCTTGAAAAGATTACAAATATAGCTAATTTAATCCATAATAGTAAAGTACTAAAGTAATAAATCTTAGCATATAAATTCAAAATAAAATATTATATTTTTTATACACTATTAATTTAAATAATTCCTAAATTATTAGAAGATAGTATATTATATCATTTTTATTTGACATATACATAAAACTATTTATAGAAATGTAAATTAAGTAATTATTTTTGTTGAATAATAAAAAAAGAAATAATTTTAATATTTAAAAACAAAGTTTAAAGTAGTGTATTTGTTATAGGTACAAATTAAGATTTAATAATTACGCATTTAAACCATATTTGTGTCGCAACGTAATAGAATATAATGTATTATGTAAAATATTTTGATAGTTACTATATACAGAAATATACAAATTTAGCCTTCTTTTGGTACTTATAATAATAATAATTTCAAATTTCATATTTATTAACAGCTCATATAAAAATACCATTTGAAAGCCTGCATATCTTTGTGTAATAAGAGTATAACTATAAATATGGACGAAAAAAAAAATGAAAGGTGTAATAGAATTATTGCTCAATTATTTTAAATTAAAATATGAAACGTTTCTGTTTTCTGCCTATAAAATTAATACAAACGTTCCCCTTTTTTTAAGAAAATTTAATAATGAAATTATGGGTATACTAAATTAAATAAAGAAAATATTAACTTTAACTATATAAAAAAAAGAAGCTGATATCATGTTCCAATATATATAAATTACAATATAAATATTGATATTGCAAAAATATTATATAGGAAAAGACCTCCTATATTATATTTATAATAACGTCCTCTAAAAATCTTATTATTATGATTAAATTTTGATTAAGGTCAATAAGGTCACATTATGAAAGATCTCTTCATACTTTATTAATACAAAAGATTTACCGCACTTTTTCTGTGCGTTTTGTATATACCCACGTGTCTGCGGCAATGAAACTTCATTCTCATCAAATTGACTGACAAGAGAGTTTAATGCGTGGGAGGAATTTTTTAATTCATTCAGTAAGTAAAAATATCTTCTTCATTCAAAAAAATGTGGAGAGTATAAAATATAGTTTCAATGTCATTACAACGTTTTACTAAATTATTATTAGAGTTCTTTTGAATATATAGTGGGCAGTATATAGATTATCGTTATAGTAATATAATGAACTTTAATTTAAAAATATAACCACTAGAGGAAAAAAAAAATCTATAAACAATCTACACTTTAATTTAATTTTAATCCTTAGTATTAATTTAAATAATTAAATAAAGAAATACGTCTAATCTCTCAGTCACAAACCATTAACAGGTCATTTATTTCTTATATGTACAACTTTTAGCGTTGACTTTTATAATGAGACTTAAAAATAGAAAATCATATCATATATCGATCGCCTTAATTAGAATTGCTAGATTTTTATTCCAACTATTTAAATTATAGTTAGTGAAAATGTCAATTTTAGTTACTCTCAAAATGAATTTATTCTATCATCATAATTGGTTGCCCGATAAAATACTCACGGTCACGAAAAAAAATTAATTGTGTAATTTATGTTACCATAAATAGTAATTATGCCAAATAGCATAAATGCTGCTAAATTGGAAAATGCATGGAATAATTATGCTGTTTTTCAAATAATTATCATGCTTAATCAACATACAACACAGAAAAAATTATGATGTATTATTGAATGAATGTATCTGAATTTGAACTAACATAATTATAATGAATTTGTTTTTAATTCATACTTTATGAAGACTAATATAGTCTACTTATGGCTTATAATTCAGTAGTTTTGCGTATAAATTTATAATTTGATATCCATATTATATGACATTGACCTTGTTTTTACATACATAGTATAATATAAAGTTCATTAAGAAATCTATGTTAATTAATGACTTAATTATATAGGTGGGTATATATGTAAAAATATTTTAAGTTATATTATTAATTACTAACTTATAAGACAATAGCATGTAAATGTCAAATAGGAAATTTGTTAACTTAATTTATTTTAAAGTTCAATATCATCTTGATTACAAAGCCTTGTCCTTAAAAAATAGAAAATTTATGATAGATGACCGCATCAACTCATGACGTGTTAGAATTATTTTTAAGTAATTTTAAATTTGAATTTAACAAGAAATTGAGCTAAATTAAGATACAGAAAAATATTTATAATAAAATGATTCAACAAATAAATAAATAAAATAATAATTTTAATAAAAAAAAAACGTGCGCATTAAATTCTTAATGGGGGGTCTTTCTTATTCACGAGATATTAAAACAATTAATGTAAAATTTACGTCTATATCAATTAATATTTAATTATAAATACAGCTTATTATATTTAAAATTTGCATAATTATATACTTACAATGAGATTATTTGAATTTTATTTCACAAAAAATAAATAAAAAAAACCTTTAAACAATACTCTATACTCACACCTACATAATGACCAACATTATTTGCATATAAATAGTTTATATAAATACAGCTCGGTCAAAAACTTCAAAATGTCATATAATTAAAAAAAAAAAAAAAAAAAAAAAAAAAACGTAATAGTTGTACAAATATTTTTCAATTAAAGAACTTTATTAATTTCAAATCTATGTCATGGTAAAAACGTAGGAAATAAAAAAAAAAGTAGAATATTAAATACGTGAACAATAATGCATAATATAAAAATTTAAATTAAAATTATTTAAAGGTTAACTGTATTACTTTTCAGTGCAAAATCAACCTTCGTATCGTAAATTGCATTTTAATATTTAACATCGCAATAATATATTTTAACATCCTCCGCAAATCTAAAACCAACGCTTCACTTTTTTTTTATCTATAAAGATTGTCTTTGCGTATAAAGATTTTTTATTTACATCAAACAAGATAATTTCAAAGCTTGATTTATATATATTATTTATTTTGTTTTAGAATATAAATCAGGGACACACCTCTCTTGTTTTTTATATGTCTGTTTTTTTTTATGTAGATGTGATCATGTATATGCAATTTTTAAATTTATCTGTAATATAATATTATTGCTTTCGTTATATAAGTTGTTTATAACATTATAGGTGAGACGATTTCCGGAATGGAATTTTTTTATAAACAGTATTTTATTTTTGTTATTGCTATTTTTTTTTCTTTTGTAATTTGCATATTGCATTATTTTACTTGTCTTAGAAGTGAAATTTATTTATTTGCAATATGAGCTTTATTATTTATTTACTCATTTCTTTGAGTATTTAAAGGTATAGACAACATGAAAACATTAGCATTTACATCACAAAACAATTGATGAGACTTACATAAATAACATTAATTGGTCTCAAAACCCAACTGTAGCGCCGTAGCAGTGATCAGAATATTTTGATTTAGGCAACCCGCACAACATTTTTATATTAGTTTTTGCCTGTTTCTGACGTCATAAACAGAAATATTCACGCAAATTGCATACTTTACAGTTTTTTTACGCTCTCTTGTGGGGCCACATTTACATTCTGGTAAAAATTATCATCAGTTTGTGAATACCATTTTGTTTTTAAAGAACATGTTGTTTCATGTTTTCTATGCCTTTAAATATATAATATACCTACTGTATATAAAACAGCAAAAAGGAAGGGAATTGTTCATACTAATTAGAAAAACTGC
This sequence comes from Ecdyonurus torrentis, assembly GCA_949318235.1. Classification (NCBI taxonomy): domain Eukaryota; kingdom Metazoa; phylum Arthropoda; class Insecta; order Ephemeroptera; family Heptageniidae; genus Ecdyonurus; species Ecdyonurus torrentis. The sequence goes on along the minus strand of OX439134.1, from coordinate 10,055,075 downwards.
CAAGACTGTAATATAGGTAAAGAAATTATACTCCCTGCATTTTTTTTAGAACTTAATTCTTTTATGCAAAAACATTTAGATATTTTTCAGGGCTAAACAAATTAAAAACAATTGATTATGCCTAATAAAAATTATTATTTTTACATATAATTATGAAGACAATGCAATAATTTTCAATGATAAGTTGTATAATTTTGTCTCTAAAATATTTTGTGGGCACTAAAAATGTAATGAGAGAGAAGAGAGAGAAGAGAGAGAGAGAGAGAGAGAGAGAGAGAGAGAGAGAGAGAGAGAGAGAGAGAGAGAGAGAGAGAGAGAGAGAGAGAGAGAGAGTGGGATCAGTGAAAACAATTACAGCAAATCTTGTGTATATAACCTTGAGGGATAAACTGAGGATCATCTAATATGTACTAAAGAGGTTATACTACGTGTCTCATAACTTTGAGGATTTTTATTTACTTCCGAACAATTAAGTGAAATTAAAACCGTGGGCTGCAATACTAGAAAGTCACATGTATTTTATTATTATTTGGTTTACCGATTTTTTTTTTTTTTTTTTTTTTTTTTTTTTTTTTTTTTTTAGATTTAACGGTAAACGGCAGGCTTGCTTTAATTTTTTTAACATTCAAAATTTTTTAAGTATATAAACTACAAAAATATTTAGAAATAAAATTTTGGTTATCTTATCTTGTATAATATAAAGTCTATAAGGTTTTTAATGATTGAAGTGTCCAAATTTTATAAAATCTACCCCTTTACAACTTTGGTCACAGCTCCATTTTTTTATACAGCTCTGTTTTTCAGTACTATTTTAATTAAACATTTAAAAAAATAAGCAATTTTTTTTTAACGAGGCATTTTGTGCCAAAGACTTTCTTGATCACACAGTAAAGTTTTTATACGCAACACTATTCTTGACATCTATAATAAATTCCCCCTACAGCTAAAAAATATAAGGGAGCAAATCAACAACTCTTTTTAACCTTATGGTAAAAACTCAATTTTTGACAGGACGTTTCCATAACCTAATTTTGTATTTGATTTACATATTACATCAAAATTCTAACAAAAATCAACAATCGATTTTTTTACTTGCAAAATCAAATATTCACGACGGAAATTTTTTTTAAAAAGAAGGCTTTGCAAATTAAGGGAATAAGGTACCAACCTTATATCTAAAAAAAAACTAGAAGTGTTTTGGGTCTAAATTTGGTGTCATTGTGTAGCTAAGGGTCATACACCTAGCCGTGATAAAAATTTCATGATATTTAACCATCCTTAAAAAAAGAAAAAAATTATTGAAATTAACATTGGGCCTTATGGGTTTAAAATTACAAAAGATCATATAAAATTAATTTGCAAGGTGACCCCCCAAAATTTTTATATATTTGAAATTGTCTCAAGCTGAAGTATCATTGTGCAAAATTTCAGCTTTTTTTGACGAGAAAAGTTTGAGTTTTATGGCCGACGTCGGTACCTTACTTCTTTAAAGGTAAATGCATCTGTATGTGGTTATTTCCTGAATCAAAGTTAGGATTACATGAGTATAATGAGTGAAGACTGGCAGTGATCTCCTACACGTAATGTGTGACATTTATTAGTGACATTGACACTGACATTAACAACGAACGCTTCCCCGCCGACACGTATATAAGACGTCGCTTGTCGTAAAGGAAGTTAATTAAATAGCAAAGATAAAAACAATATCAACATTAAATGACAGCTATTAGCTAAATTGTTATTGATTAAATTTATATACTTACCTTAATTGGTTGCTACATGATGGTACAATAGAAATTTCAATATATATATATATATATATATATATATATATATATATATATATATATATATATATATATATATATATATATATATATATATATATATATTTCTGACACAAAATTAAATTTAAAAAAAAAGCATAATTATATATTTGTAGTTTGTATCCGCGTTAGTAGGTTATTCAGAGTCAAATCAGAGTTCAAAGGTATACAGTTCATGTGGTTTTATAATATGTTTAAAATAAGATGCAAGTTCAAGTATAAATTAGGTTAAACAAATTTGCAATAAATATTATTATATATTTTTCATAATATTAAGTGATGAAATATTGCACTTAACTTTAATCAATCAATCAATCATGAAAATTATCTTTATCTTATGAAATACCAATACATGTCAGGAAACATATGAGTGGCAAGTGAGATATTCAATCTTTGTGTACCTATAGGTATTTTATATATATCTCCCGCCTACACATTTAAAATTAAAGGAGAGGTACATTAATTTTTTTTTGTACTACAGTACATATATTTATAAACAGATTTCCTAGACAATAATATAAATACTTTGTGTTTATTAAATGATAACAAATTAAGTATAATATAAATATATATGTTATTGAATTTTGAAGAACTTTAATACTTTTGGTTTTAGTATTGAACTCCTTCAGAAGAAATTTTTAAAAATGGTTAAAACTGTGAGAAGAAAAGTAGAGTACACAATTATACTATAAGATAAGATTTAAATTTTTTTATTGACCCCAGCTATAGTAGCAAAAGGTTACAACAAGCGTTGGTCTTTGTCATATGTTATATGTATTAAAATTTAATCTAATGTAAAAATTAAATTCATAAAAAAAAAGTCGGAAGAGGTTCCGTATAAAAAAACAAAAACAAAATATAATAATACTAATAAAAAAAATAGTAAAAATAGCACCATTAGGTTAGAAAAACGATTAAATTTTAAATAATGATTTCTGCTTCCTAATCAACGATATTTAAATTGGCACTCACCATTAAAGTAATATAATTTAAACGATTTTTCATCTCATACATATAAACAGGGATGAACTTGGGTGGGAAAATAGTAAAGGTTATCGAACCTTATCCCTTAGAACGCCAATTTGCAGTTTACAATAAGTACCCTCTGCCTCCCATGCGCATTGCGGGATAGATAGCCAAATCTCTCCCTGTGGATATAACTGTAGGTGTGACAAAAGTATTTATATTAAATTTCAAGACAAAATTTAACCTATAATTATGTTAAATTGTAAAAAATAAGAGAATGAAATGCTTTTCTGATATTATTATACATAAAATATGGCGTATAATATTTCTTAGACCGTACCTTCAATATTATGCGGTACATGGTGCTTATACAAAGCAAACGTTGAGTGGCAATGAAAGTGCTCAATCTCTACTTCACAAAACGCCCCCACACACCATATACCACATAACAAAAAAAAAAAAAAAAAAAAAAAAAACTTTGAAGAGAGAAGTATATAAGAGGGAAGGTCTATCTTATGCGAAACATTTGTTTTTGTTATTTTAACAACGTAGTGAATTCGCAATATAAATATACCTTGATCCAATTTACTTATATTACATCAGAAGAAAAAAACATACAAACACTCTTCTCATATTATAATTTAAATTAATTGTCAAGAAATATCATTTCTCATATTCAAGGTCTTTTCAAGAGCATCTGATTTTACTTTAGAAAATATATATTTTTGAAGATATAAATATTTGTTGAGTGATATTATTTTTGTTCAAGTATACTCATAAAATTTATGGATGAAATGTGTAGATTTTTTTTTTATGTTATATTAGAGTTGGCAGATGAAAGTTGTAGCATATTGCATCAAGCACTTCTTATAAATATAATTATGTTAATTTCAAAACTCCCACAGTAACTAACATGTCAATATTGTTTAATATTTACTGTACACTTGAATCACTAAAATTTAAACTTTTCTTTTCATACTTCTATTTTTCGAGAACGTCAACTTTTTTTTTTGTTTCTTTTTACAAGAAAAAAAAAAAAAGCAAAAAGCTTGTTTTGCATATTTTTTTAATGATAGCGAGAAAACAATTTCTAATCCCTAACACATTATACAGAGAACAACCTGTGGACATCATGAATTTAGTTTAATCATGAATATATAATAATAATACGAGAGTTTGTTTAATTTACTGTTGATTTAAGAATACGAATGGAAATTGATATTTCGTTTACGTTTTTACGAAACGATAAAACGTCAAATTATTTTGCGCAATAGTAAAATTTTTAAATCAGCACATCTTTTTTTTTTTTTTTTTTTTTTTTTTTTTTTTTTTTAAATTTACTATTATTTTGCGTAAATAATAAATAAATCTGACATCCTGACCTCGCTTTATGTTTGTGTATGTATTACAAGTAAGTAATGTTTCCAAGCATACATGACGATAATCCTTGGTAATCGACGTCATTTTGACGTCTCAATCGTCGTAATTCGTATAATATCGTCAACAGAAAATTATAAACAAAGACACGCATTCATGCGGGAATTATTTATAGCAATTCCATTTGTGGACATAATCTTCTATTTACGTATGATGATGGCCAGTTTCAGGACACGTGGACTTTTTTTTTTTTTTTTTTAATTGAATTATGTGTTCCATTTTTTAATTGTATGAATATTAATATATGTTAATGTGATTCACAAGGCAGAGAATATAAACAAATATGCTAATTCTATTATATTTTTAAAACTAACCAAACTAAAGTTTAATTAAAGTGCCATAATATATAAATATATATATATATATATATATATATATATATATATATATATATATATATATATATATTATATATATAGTACTCTTTATGGGTAGTATATTCAGGACCATCTTTAGAAGGTGCCTGAGTATATTTATAAATATTATATGAGCTTCAAAAAAATATATATAATTTACATAGACAGCATAAATTTAAGTTTTTTCTTTTCAAAATGAATATTCGTATATAAAAAATGTGAAAATTAATTATGGTTATATTCAAAGTATTATATATAACTTGTATAAAAATGTTTTAACCTTACGATTTAGTTGCTTTGGTCAAGTTGTATCTGCTTAAAGAAATTCTTAAAATCAGCAAAAATGTAATTTAAAAAAAAAATGATACCATTAACAAAATTATAAAGCAATATATGAGTTAATAATCAATGACTATATTTAATGGAATGGAAGTAATCTAACAAATTTTTTGCAACAAATACCAAATAAAGTAGAACTACATTAAAGAATTAAATTTGCGTGGGATATGAAATTAATTTTCATGTTTTTTCATGACATGTGATAAATGATCAACATTTATTGATAAGACAAGGTCATGGTCATTATTTTGCATATTTTCATGATGCACAAATTTAGACATAAAGGTTGCATAAGTAGGAAATCATTGAATTTGATTATAATAAAGTATAATGCTTTATTAATAGTGATGTAAGCTATATCTTTATTTACATATCAAATCAAGTTGTTTTTCCATAACAAATTTTTTTAACCAATAAAATAAATTTTCCATGTTTTTTTTTTTTTTTTTTTTTTTTTTTAATTTTTATATAATAACTTTTTTTTTTAAATGATATACATTATTTTAAAAGTAAAAATAAAGGTTCTTTAACTTTCTTATGTAACGTCTTAAATTGATACTCATTAAAGTAGTATCATAAACTAATATACTATAAACGATTTCGTTTAAATACTTGTTCGAAAACGTAATACGGAAAAAAGTAAATACACAATAATTATCGTAAAACCTGCTTTCAGCAACATTATCAGCAAAATCATACAGTTTATGCAATATATCCAATAAGAATTATCATGCTTGTATAATTGTATAAAAAATATGCTGTTCATCAAAATCACGTATGTAATTCTAATATAGTGACATTTATGCTTTTTCACATAAATTTAGCATTAATTACGTATTTGTGTTTGCATACATAATGAAAACTGTTCTTACGTGATTTTTACATTTTAAATATTTCTGAGTTTGTGACTTATTTTAAATTACAGCCCATCCAAAACAATATACAATAAGTTATAAACAAAACCAGATCAATACAAACAATTGTCAGTTTGTAATTACCATATCGAAGTTATTATTTATACAAATTTTATCTTTACAATGGGCTGTAGAGTATTATTTAAAAACATAAAATATTATTTTTCAATACAACTTCAAAACTGTGAGAATTATATCCGTTTGCTCGAAAAATGAATCAAAATATTGTACAAGCTCAAATTAATAAACTCTGAAATCAGTGAAATCATGTAAAATTGTGTAACGAACATCAAGTATCGTAAAATTACACACACTATACGCAATCATATATTAAATCAAACATATAGGCCATATAATTTATTCAAAATTTTGAGGTTAACATAATAAAGAGATTAAAATTCCAAGTACATGTCATTGTATTTTAGGTTTTATTGATATTATAAAATAATGTTGATGTAATTTCAATGTACCAAAATATTCTTAGAATCTATTTTCATTATTGGAAACTCTAAACTTAATTTTAGTAAAGTAGGTGTAGATAATAATATGATATCAAAGTCATAGAGAGAGAGAGAGAGAGAGAGAGAGAGAGAGAGAGAGAGAGAGAGAGAGAGAGAGAGAGAGAGAGAGAGAGAGAGAGTTTTACCTAGAACTAATTTTAATTAAAAATTTATTGTTCAATGGGTGGGCAGCTTTAAAAAGAGAGAAAATTTCTATTGTAATCATAAAAAGAGACCATATGGTATTATATAAAATGAAATATGAGTAATATATTATTTTAAATATACATTTGTTAATTATATATAATTTGGAAACAATTAGCAGTAAAAGTAATTAATTGAGCAATCATGACATATATTTTATTTCAACATTTAAATAATATTATACAGCTGTAAAAAAAAAAAAAAAAAAAAAAAAAACTATAAATATTATCTTTTTTTTTTTAATTAAGTGCAATTATAGATTCAATTTATAGTATAATATTTAAAAACAAATTTAATATTTAATTCTGATATCTTTATTAGTATAAAAATAGGTCTATATAAATTACTAAATAAGTATAAACACAGAAGATATTATTAATTGACCCAGATTTTATTTGCTAAATTCACCTTTTTTTTATTTTTTATTGTTATAATTTTTTTTTTATATATTTATTTTCAATGAAATATTTTGTTATTAAAAAGTTAAAGATGTAACATAATATTAACTTTAGAAAATTTCATACATTCAATACATTCATTGGGGTTTGTGAATTAATTAAAATCTCCTTACAAATTTGATGCGTCTTTGTTCTATTTTCTTTTTAGCGTTGTAAGTTGCAACGCAAAATACAAAGCATAAAAACTATGTTGCATAAAATAATTATTCATGTTACTTTAATTTAATATGAATGCTATTTGAACATAAAACCAGCATAAATTACGAAATTACTTCTATCTGTAAAACTGGACTTATTTCAAAATTCCTCACATGGAAAATAATTCCTTATATTTGCATTTCTGATCGGGGAAAAAATGTATAATATATCACATTAAATAATCTATACAGAAATTAATCTACGAACTAGTAAAATAGTACAAAAAATATATATTATATTATTTTCTCATATTCTGACTCTTCAGTTTAATTTGCGTAGGTTGCATTAAATATAGTAGAAGGAAAAATAATACGAAATAAGCAAAATATAAATATGAAAAACACTCACACTTTTTTTTTTGTCATGCGCAAAGTAGAAGTATTAAAAAAAAGTACTATAGTGATAAAATATTTTTTTATGTTTTTGTCCTAGTTTTCTAGCTTCGTATTTTTTCCAGAACTCACAACTACGAGCTACTAAAAATAAATAAATGTAAACATAAATAAGTGCAGCTTTTTAATTTTAACAAGTATCGTAGAGTGTAAAAAAAATCAGTCATTGAGCTGAAAATGAAGAAGGAAATGTAAATAAATAGTTTAAATTTGACTCTTAATAAATGAAGTTTTAAACGTACACCCACGTATACCTGTTTATATACAGTATATTATAACGATATTAGTTTCTAAAGGTCGTGCGGGTTGCATAACTAGTAAAAAAAATATGTGAAGTGGGGCTTTTTTTTCTCTCTGTAATTAGTAATTAAATTGTAGTGCATATTCAGTATAGTTTCAAAATAATTGCTAGTTGTCGTTTGTCGTGTACTTATTTAAATCTAGATTTTTCATTATTAAGTTGCTATACAAATATCAAGCATCACAACAAGGAAAAAATAAAAAAATTAAGATTTCCTATAACAATAATTTCCATATGCAAAAATTATATTAAAAGTAACAGTTTTTTCTTTTCTTTCCTTTATAACCACATTATAAATATGTGACTTCTGTAATTCTATTTTTCATATTATAAATTTAGAGATTTTGTAATATATTCTTTCAAGTAAAATTAAAGAAAAAAATGGGCGTAAAATTAATTAATTAGTTATTATTATTAATTAATTAGTCAATTATTGTAACAATAAAATTAAATTGATTTACGCAAAAAAAAAAAATATATATACTTACGTCCGTTTTGAAAGCTACTTTAATCATTGCAAACAATGATATTGATTGCAAAAGTCATCTGTTGCAAAATTTTATTTTGATTTTGTCGACCTTAATCATTGAAAATGGAATAATGTATTGTAAAAAATTGAATTGAATAATTTTATCTACATTTACTCATAACAAATTAATTCAATATTTAAATTCTTTGCGTGGGAGAAAAATCAATTATGTAAAGCACGCATAGGAATCTTAAACAGAAAAGGTCAGTTGAATAAGTAAAAGGTCAAATGTCATATCACGGACCAAAAATATATAATATTATTTCAATAATTTTTTGTAGAGTGTATATAGCAAGGAAATTTTTAAATAAAAATTAACCTCTAGAGCAATAAATTTTTTAAAAAAATAATATTAAATTTAATTCCTTTTTTTTCTCACTTTTTCCTCACTTTTTTTTTACAGTCTTTGTTAAAAAAAAAAAAAAAAAGTTTTGGAGCAGGAGTTTTTATACAATTTTAACTGTTTCATCATCAAACTCTTGAAATCTTGTTGTTAATAAATTAAAAGTAAGAAGTTTTATAAATTAAAAATGTAGCGAGAAGTTAAATGTATAAATTAGAGAGAGAGAGAGAGAGAGAGAGAGAGAGAGAGAGAGAGAATTCTGTATAATATTATTTCCGATTTGAAGGCAGTGTGTTTATTTTATTTATTTATTTATTTCTTCTTAATAAACAACTACAACAAGGAAAATAAGTTCAATATTATTTATTACTTAATTTCCTACAAAGTTCAATAACTTTTATATTTCACGTTCAGTCTGTTCTGTATATGCAAAAATCTTACTCTTACAGTTGGCATAAATTCAAACCTAAGCCAATATGGAGATAAAAAAAAAATAATAATAATAAAAAAAAGCCATACTAATCGTTTTTGTTAACTGTTTATCCTATGATATATAATTTGAATAATAAAATATCCTACGCATCAATTTATTTTATTACTTTTACTTTATACTATATGAATTTTAAATATAATGCATTAAAGAATTACAGTTTTATTGTGATTGTGTTTTGTATTGTGATTATATTTATCATATTAAGTTAAAGTATACTTTATATTTTTGATTTGCAATTGATTTATTTAATATATTTATATTAAAAGTGATTCAATGGTTATTAGTGTTATTACCCTTATTTGAGCTGGAAATCTAATTAGTTAAAATTAAAAAAAAAAAAATCCAGCAGGAGATTAAATCTGCTTACAATTTACTTGGGGTAATAACTTTTCCAGGCTGATTTTTTCTTCTTCTAATTTTCTCAGAAATATCCACTTTTATTTTGTTTAAAGTTTTTGCCATGATGCGTGTAGCTTATTTTATCTGCAATGCAACCCAATATACTTCTTTGATTATTTGATATTTCTGACTTCTATCCTGTCCTTTTCTTTTAATGAATTCAAATAAATAAATAAATATATATATATATATATATATATATATATATATATATATATATATATATATATATATATATATATATATATATATATATATATATATATATATATATATATATATTAAAGATTTGTACTATCAACACGACACTTATTGTTACACACTTATGAATATATAATTTGGTCATAAGAAACCTCTTTATTTTAAATTCAATATCACCCACAAGATTATTTTTAGTAGATTTCTATTCCTAGAATTAAAAATTAAAATGATAGATATTTATTATTTTTATTGTTTTCAATACTTATGTTGTTTTTATTTTTTTTATTTATCACCAAACTTCATAGAATTAAGTTCATAAATTTTATGTGCAATTGAAGTTCTTCAAATTAATTACTATTATTGTTTTACATTAGAAATTACTCATGTGGCTAACTTCTTGGAAATATCACAAAAAAATAAAAATTAATAAATAATAAAATATAATACACTGAATACACACAATATATTATTTAAAAATATATGTTGTAATATCATGAAATCACACCATACTTTGTAAGATGTAAGACTATACTATTTATAATACTTGATCAATAATATAACTTATATATTAAAGGCATAGATAACATGAAAACATTAGCATTTACATCACAAAACGCTTGATGGGACTTACATAAATAACATTAATTGGTCTCAAGTGCCGTAGCAGTGATCAGAAAATTTCGATTTATGCAACCCGCGCAATATTTTCATTCTAGTTTTTGCATGTTTCTGACGTCATAAACAGAAATATTCATGCAATTTCATACTTTACTCTTTTTTTTTTTCATGCTCTCTCATGGGGTTACATTAACATTCTGGTAAAAATAATCATCTATTTTGTAGATCCCATTGTGTGTTTAATCATTAAAAAGAACGTGTTGTTTTATGTTTTCTATGCCTTTAACAATTTGTATATTATACTAATGATTTTATGGGTGTAATAAATAATTACTTATTTACTATTCACGTAATCTCCGCAGTAACAATTTGTTGTAATCAATAATTATTGTTGATCATAAATTGTAAAATTTACTACAGCTTATACAAAACAAATATGAAATACTTGCAATAACGTAATAAATCTTTAAAATCAATATCATAAACCGCCAATCTAATAAATTATCAATTAAACTAATGATTCTATACAGCAAATCATAACGGGAAATATTTACAAATGTATTACTTTCTCATTTACGTGGAAGTAATTATATAACAAAATTACGAAATAATTTATTTACTTAATAAATATCAAAAATTGAATAATAATAAACAAATGACTAGAAATGAGTTTAAAACAATATTAAGAAAATGGTAGAGATAATGACGTTGTGTATAATTATAATATTTTAAAATTTCGTTTGTTTGTTTATTTGTTATTATGTTTTGTGTAAACTGAAGCAGTTTCAGTGTTGTTTATAATACAAACAAAAATGGAAGCATAACATTTGTTTTGATTTTGGTTTGGTATGAATAATAATAAGTTCTATACTATTTTGTGGATGATTAATTGTTTTAATTTTGCACACTCGGATATGACAAAGTCTTGGCAGGACATTTATAATGCATATAAAGTTTTATTTGAATAATAATAAATAAATGGATATCCGGCCTCGAGTCGAATGGTAAGTGGTACTGCTCGATTCCATGGCTCATGGTCGCGTCCAATCCCGCCCAAGAGAGGGTCTAGGTAAGGGGGTGGATTTAAGACATGTAGCCCCTTTAGCCTAGCTTACATTTACGGTCACGAGTCGCGATTCGGTCGATACAGTGGTTTGGGGGGCAAAGTGCCAACCTATCTTTAAGTGCCTTGATTTTTATGGGCATCCAGCTCTAACTTGTAAGAGCTCGCGGAATATATACTCGACTCAAAAAAGCTGAGTTACCTGCCGTTCGACCTTTTACTGTATCGCCCAGCCGCCCCCCTTCTCCTCAAATGTGACAATGGGCGATACTTTAGGCATGCCCGATTTAAATCGACTGAGGTTTTTTGAGTCGAGTATATATACGTACTGTATTGATATTTTGAAATTGATATTGAAATATTCAACATTTTTTTAATTGGTTTCTGAAGAGAGTTGCATTCTAGTTTTAGATAAAAGTCCTAAAGTTAATCTGATCATGCCCCACCGCGCCCAGGAAGGACATCACTCCAGACTTTTGTTTCAAATAACATCAATTAGCCTTCAAGCTAAATAACCTCAAAGCTACGTGGTATCTTTGGCACTAGGTTGGCATGGTGCATGCGTAAGTCTCCCATATCAATAAACTTGGTGTTTAAAATAATAGTAATAATAAAAAGATAATAATAATTATATATAAAAAACTTCTTGAAATATAATATAATATATAAAAAAAAATCTATTTATATTTGACATAGATTTTCAATAATCACTCATGTACGTGTCAAAATAAAGGACAACGTTGTCCAGAGATCATGGAATAAATATTTTAAAATAAAAATCCTTGCTTCATATACCTAAGTACTTGAAACACTCATCACCAGAAAACTTAAAGTATACACACTATCATCATATAGCAAAAATCTACATGACGATGTGTCCTACTTTTTCTATATCGTAAATCATAAAATTTTATTAATTTTTTTTTTGAGTGTGCGTATAGTGCGTTTAGTATTTTTACTATTATAATATATAATATACTTATTTTCAATTGGGGTACTTTGAAAGTACAAACTGCGTATTTCCATTTTTTTTTTAATAATGATAATTTTAATTAAATCTTTGATTTAAATATTGTTTGTTTGCTTGTGTGTGTGTGTGATGTGTGTGTGTGTGTGTGTGTGTGTGTGTGTGTGTGTGTGTGTGTGTGTGTGTGTGTGTGTGTGTGTGTGTGTGTGTGTGTGTGTGTGTGTGTGTGTGTGTGTGTGTGTGTGTGTGTGTGTGTGAAAAAGAGAGAGAGAGAGAGAGAGTATTCTAATATAATCAAATGTATTAACTTATTCTTATGACATATAATTATATATTTAAATACATACAAAATGTAATTTATTATTCAAATCTAGAAATGAAGAGTTTTCAGTTAATTATAAAAAAATAAAACTCTAAATTTTGCACTTACTCTTTACCTTAAAACTAGCAAAAAAAAAAAAAAATAAAATAAAATAAAATAAAATGTAAGTTATAAGTTAGGCATTATCATACCCTTCAACTTAGGAATTTAAAATTGACTTCACAGGGATTTAATTGATTTTAAAATTTCGATATTATTTAATATTTGTGGCAATACAGCTCACACTATAAATAAGTTCATTTATTTCTATATTATCCCTTATTTGCTCAAAAATATCCCAAGTTAAGGCATACACAGTATAGGGGTTTTATTTGCAAATATACATAAATCGAAGTGTTCAAAATAAATTTATGGATAGAAGTTTATAAAATTTAGTATGTGTGTTCTCCGAGACCCTAAAACTATGCCTTGAAAAATGTTAAAAAAAATTTCATCAAAACTTACGTATTTTCTCATTAAAACTATTAAGGTTTCTGGATGTTCTCCCTTATACTTTATATACTTACAAGTAAAAACTGTTCCTTGTTTATTTTCAACCATGGCTTATGCAAATTTCCTATAGTATTATACGACGATAAAGCTCTATATATAAATAGCTTGAATTTTGCAAGTTTGATCTATTTTATTCTAATCTTGATGATTTTCCATTATTTTTCTCACATAAATTACATCAGATATTTGTTCCATTCACTCCATCAATTGATTGACATTACTATATTTATTTATTTGTTTTACAGTATATATATATAAAGAAAAGATGATTAAGCAGATAAAACCTTGTTTTTTTTTCTTTATTCCTGTTTTATAATTATTACCATGAAAGTAAAAAGGGGATAAAAATAATTTATTCTAAAAGTGCTACGCCTGCTTATATATCAATATAATGACTGCATTATTTGCAATAATATGTTTATTATGTGTATATGTATGTAAAATTAGAATGGGAAATATTTAAATAATATAATTTATATTCCAGTGAGATGCACTTTTTTTCAATATAGCTTACTTTTACACTGAAAAAAGCACATAGATATACATAGATGTACATAGATGTACATAGATAAAAATAAAAACGTATTGTGCAATCCCGATTCCACAAACACTTCTTCAGAAGAACGTAATTTATACCATGTTCTATATGCGTAATAATTATACACAGCATAATAATTATCAATTAATATGCTTTACACAGCATATTTATTTATTTAATTCTAAAATATAGCAAAATTTATGCTTTGTATCACGTAAATGTAGCATAAATTACGTAATTTATTTTACCCAGTGGCGTATGCAAATTTTAGTTTAAATTATGTTACCAAAGCGGTCGCTGAGTACAAAAGGAGCATCTTAAAAAATGATAGTTTACTGGTGAAGCAGATATCCAGCCAGGTAATGCACCAAACAAACTTTCACCGTACAGAAGTCGATATTATTTCCCTGCATTGGTCGCAAGTATAATTTATATATCTAGATACCATAGATATTATGTTATCACAGTGTATGTGAGTCTAAAAATTTATTGAAACAAAAATTCATTTTGTTTTTCTGTGCATATAATATATTGTCTTTTGTTTTAACTAAATATATATTGCATGCTGTATAATAGAAGCATGAAGAATTGAACATCCTTCATAAAATTGAGAAATTTTTATTACTTAAAATTACCCTTAACCATTGCAGAATACAAATTGTCAAATAATGAACCTTTTTTTTATAATAATTTTTCATACATTATACTTTAAATACAATGAAGGCCAATACATGCATAAAAAATAAAAATCTGCGTGTAATAATAATATAACTTGAAGAATCTATAAGTATGGAAAAAAAATTGTAATAAGAATTTCAATGTCAAGGTATAATTTAAAGTGTATGTATTTCTGCAAAGCCCACGCCCTTTATTTTGCAGTTCATTGCCAGACTTCTTCTCTCACTATATCTCGCCTCTTCTTTTACTACTGATGTCAATTTTATATTTAGAATATTACATACAACCACTGTATAGAAATTTAAGAATCAGCCTTATCATTAAAAAAAAAAAAAAAAAAAAAAAAAAAAAAAGAGAGGCTTCTTATATATTATTTTAATAATAATAAAAAGCATGATATACAGCAGAAAATATTGCAAACAGAAAACAACTATTATTTATTACTGATTTTTGCAATCAATAATCAATAGAAAGTAACAAATAAAGAAAGAAATATAACGTATAGAGTGAATATAAGTACATGAATCCTGTAGTTAATTGGTTGTCAATATTCTTCAATTTGCAATGATTAATTGGACCATATTAATATAGCATGTTTCAGTTACATATTAATTCTCTCTCTCTCTCTCTCTCTCTCTCTCTCTCTCTCTCTCTCTCTCTCTCTCTCTCTCTCTCTCTCTCTCTTACAAATCTCTCAATTTAAGCTTGCAAGTTTTTACAGCGTGTGCAATTAAAATATGTACCGGAAAAAAAATGGTAAAATTATTTTACTCGCAATTTTGATGCGTTGGTAAAATATCTTCATTCTGACTGCAGAAGTTTTCTATAACAAAAAATGGCTTTAAGAGAAATTTAGGGATATACTCATCTCATTATCTATACATGCATATCACCACCGGACTAACAATGAAGTAATTTGCACCGAAATAGCAGCTTTTTTAAGCTAGAAAAGGAATCGATATTTTCATTACATGAGAAAAATAAAATAGGTCGTATAGATTATACATCCTTTTATTAAAAACTCTTTGCTACAAAGTGCTAAATTTAAACATTTTGTCACACTTTATATATATATATATATATATATATATATATATATATATATATATATATATATATATATATATATATATAACATATATATATATCATATTATATAAAGTAATGATTCTTTAATATTGCATAAGAAAAAACGTGATTTTCAATGTAAAAAACGCTCCAATTTCATCATTTTAATATATAGCTTATTTATAATATGTTTACAACTTTATTATAATTGTTGATCATGTCATCTCAAGTGCAAAGATCAAATTCAGCAAAAATTACAGTCAGTCAGATATATTACATTGAATAATAATTTTTATAATTATACTAATTACGTAAATATTATCTTATGCACTGTCATTAATTTATTAACAGATGTTCTTTTATGTTATGAAAATATCAAATATCATACGATATTATCTGATATCATCATTATGAAATTTGACACAGAAATGTATATTTTATATCTGTTTGCTTAATTTTATATGAAGTCTTGGATTTTTATAGCGTGTATATAATATGTTTAGTTTTTGAACTTAAAAATATATAATATGATATATTTTTAAATATTATATAATTTCATAATATAATGCTATTTATTTTATACTAAAAAAAAAAAGAAAAAAAAAAGGATGTAAATATTAATTATTAATGATGCAAAATTTGCTATTCTTCCTATAATAAATTAAAATATAATCAATATTTAACTCTAATAAACCATAATTTTAGTATAAATCTAATATTATTACACCATTATACTATATTTATATACGCTATATATACCTACACAACACCTTTATATTATATAATTAATTTTATTCTAAAATATAATTAACTCCAATACTCCAATTCACTACAATTTTATGACCTGTATATACTATAAACAACAAGGAGGAAAAAATAAATAATAAAACTGCGTAGACACACAAACTTAAAAAAAAATTATTATGTATAAATTCACCTACATATACTATATACATACACCATGTGTTATACAGTACACATAATTACACGTAAACAAAATTAACATTGACTACGTGTATTAAATATTTTTTCTTATATATATGATGATTACAGCAAGAAAAGAAATAAATAAATATTAAATAAAAAAAACAGGCTTTTTACGAGACTGCATGTCGCCTGATGTTTCTATATAAGTACAGAAAAATACCTCATAATAATTCCATCTCTGTCTTATAATATGTATGTATGTATGTATGTATGTATGCTGTCAATCAGGAAAGTTTCATATTATCTATTGATCGCTAATATATGTTGATGAAATCATGTCATATTTACCTTCTAATATAATGTGTGTGTAGGTGTAAAATAGAAATTGATTTTAATTGATTGATATAGACATTGAAGTATTATAAATACCAATGTTAAATATATTATGTTTTCTATATATAAAATAAAAATAATGCAATATTTGTTTACATAATACGTATATTATATACCTTATTGTAAGTAATAATAAACAATAATGGAATTGTTTGATATAATTAATTATTAATTACTATAGGATATTACTAGTAAAAAATATTACTATGAGGAATATATATTATATATATATATATATATATATATATATATATATATATATATATATATATATATATATATATATATATATATATATATATATATATATATATATATATATATATATATATATATATATTTCATATTCTAAAAGAGAACATTTTTCTAAATCGATGGATATGCGATTTTATAATTTTTGAGTTTATTGGGTATTATAAATTTATATTTACAAATCGAAAAATATCGTCATGGAAGGCAACTTATGCACCCCCATAAGATAAGAATTTCGCATATGCGCATATCTATCGATTCAGGACGATGTACTGATTTGGAATATGCAATAAAATTACCCCCTTTTTTAAGATTTCCTCATTACTTACTTAGATTTAGTGATTGATTTGCTTGCTGCAATAATAATGACAATATGCAAAACTCCAATTAAGGGAATTGTATTTAGATGACTTGTATCTCAAAATCTAAAAAGAAAACTCACACGCTTTATGATGACATTTGAAAGTTAATTGTAAATATATAACAACTACCAATGATAAAATTTTTAGAACCCATGACTATCAGATAGAGAAAATAATTATTAAAATTAACATGGGCTCTTATGGGACTAAACTGTTAAAAAATCATAATTTAAAATCTAGCATGGTGACCCCCCAATTTTTTTTTTTTTTTACATTATTGAAGACACCTTATCCTAATGTATCACTGTGCGTAATTTCAGATTTTTCTATCTTTTCAATTTTTTAGTCAAATCCAGCAGTACCTGATTTCCCGCCTTTATTTTTGGGGTGTGGGGGGGATGGTTCAAAGATTTTTAATTTATGGTGTATAATAAACACCCGCGATTGTTAACACAGATTACGCAGGGTGTAAAAAAATTACAAAATTTTCATAATAACTGGTCTGCAAATCTGCAAGCTAAAGAGAGGATGCTTTTTCCCATTTTTATGGCAAACGACTTTAAAAATTGCAAACTATTTCTTTACAATTTTTTTTATAAGTAAATTTATTAAAACACATTCCTAAATTTGCCATTGAGTTTTGAAACTGCTATATCGAAATAAAAAAGACATTATAATAAGTTATTATTATACGACAGTATATAAATGATTTTTTTAAAAGCAATTTTATACTATTGAAGAGACATTAAAATTTAATGCGTGATTTTATTATTTGATATTATTATTTATTATATTTGACGTCATAGAAAAAATTCAAGACATTCAGTATTCTTTCGTGCGAAGTAAAAGTGATCCACTTTATTTATTTTTCTGACTGCTACGTGAGCAGCACGTCAAGTATTAGGACGACAGATGCGATTACAGCTAAAAGCGCGGAGCAAAAGTATAAATAAAATTTTATTTATTATATTTTTTTAATGTGCACTTACGTCGAATTAAATATTTAATATCAATTTTCCAGTAATTTTTGTAATTAAATACCATATTTAGGCATGATTGAGTTTATATTGAATTTTTTCATTTGACTTGCGCAGCTTTCTTTAAAAATACTTGAAATGATTTTTTTTTTTTTTTTTTTTTTTTTTTGCAATAAGCAGGCATAACCAGCCTTTTTTTCCCTCTACAGTTTTTTGTTTATCATTATTAATCAATAATCAGCATACTTAAAAAAAATCAATATAATAATTTTTTCCTTTAATATCTTTTTTTTTTTTTTTGTTTTTTAATGGTTTTTTTTTCTTAAATCTTTGCAGTTGCAGTAAATTAATATAATCGGGTAGTAAAAATTTCAGTATTTTTTTTTTTTGAAACTTTGAATAAATAGCGCACGTAGATCCAAAAAGATTATTGACGCCCACATAGCAGTTAAATTTGTAAAGATAACCAAAGGTGCGGTAAGGAAAAATTGAAGTCAAAATTTAAAATTATAGTAATTATTATTTACAGCAGGTATATATGCTTTGGTGCATATACGTAACAATAATTTTATGTCTATCAATATTCAATACCAGTAAATAATAATAATTTCAAAAATCTAGCCTTTTGCACTTATCTGTAATTTAATTTCTAATTTTCGCCATATGTTCATAGAATTTTTGATAATAAATAGCAAACACAACAAATACTCGTCGATCATTCACATTTCGTATATCAACAACAGCTTTTCCGAGTATTCATGTTGATAAATTAAATAATACAATATAATATACAATATAATATACAATTATAATGACGGAAAAAAAAAAAAAAAAAGATTTAGTGTCCCTTAAAATATTAAAAGACACTTGTGGAGAATTTTGTAGGTATGGCATATATATATATACTATTTTATAAACTGAAATTCAAGAGGCTCCAATCCAATACTTGATATTTTAATTATAATTTGTATAATTATTTTATTTTAAAAGCTATATAATATATTATGTATGTACGCTTATCCTATAAAGGTCATAGTGCCATCCATATACGACGCACTTGCGTGTTGGTCGTGTTACTACAAAATTTGTCTTTGTCTAAAAAGCAGCCTTAAATTCCAATCTACTGTACAGTATTTTATTTTTTATTACAAAGCAATTATATTTTAGCAGCAACACATACAATTTTATTTTTACCTCATGGTTATAATTACATATGCATGGAAACAGTAAATTTACTAAATTATAAAAAAAGAAAGAATGAAAAAAAAAAAAAAAAAAAAGTTTTGTTTTCAGCTAAGAGCTTGAATTTTGTGTAGTTGCGCTGTTTGCGTTTTAAATTCTGTGTCCTGTAATTTTCATATTTTAAAATCGATGGAGAAGTTCCCTCAAATTTTCGGCAAAAACTACCTAATCTGCCATCTTTTGAAAATTTATACAACTATTTGATGCAAGTTTAAAACGGACTATAAATTGTATTTCATTGAAATTGTTATGACGCACAGTTCAATAATCTTTGAAAATAAAGCTGAACTTCTAATAAGTATCAATATTGTAACTTTTTAATACCAAAAATTTTATATGTATTTACTTTTCGATGTATTAAATACTGAAGTACTCCACTTTTAATTCTAAAAGCAGCTTAATGTATTTATGACGTCATAGCTTTTTTATTGCCTTCGACTACAAAAGAAAAACAGCTGCGTGCAGAGCAACAACAGAAAAACTCAGGCCGCGAGGCCTGGGTTATTTCTTCAATTTCTTTATGTTTAGTGAGAATATTTGGGTTAATTTAAGTTATTATTCAGTAACTGAAATCTAAAAAATATATGTATACATTATTTATAATGGTTTTATACACCAATGTCTAAATAGCAATGTTTTAAATTTACACATCGACATTCTCCCATGTACAAGCGAAGCAGTTTTTATTATATCTTTTTTTAACTTAATTGGGATTTGGATTGCATATAGGTAAGCATAATTAATTATGAATAAAAGTATATGCTAAATAGTTCATAATTATTTATATTTATAACAATATTTATGATTTATTTTGCGTTCGCCACATGTATACACCGGTGACCGGTGTGATCATTCTCAAGCTGGCTGTCACAAATTTATTGTATTACATACATAATAGGGCTATGATTTTCAATTTAGATTTAGGATACTGTTTATCCTCTATATTTTAAATCCCCTGTGCATAAACTCAAAAAACTATTTGAAAAGATGATATTAAAATGACAGTCTTGGGGTCGATTATCGAAAACACGATAACTATAAGATAACTATAACTATAGTTCGTTATAGATATAGTATAGATTAACACTTTTGCAAAAACTATCGTTATAGTTATAGATTAACATTTATTTCTACGATTATCGTCCAATTCGATAACGATACTTTTAAAAATTTACTCACTCAAAAAAGCAAAAAGGCTAAAAAAAAAAAAAAAAAAAAAAAAAAAAAGAAAAAAAACAAGAAAAAGAGAAAAACCAGATACAGAGTATGATTATGAATAGCAGGTACAGACCAATATCACACCTGCTCACAGACAGTCAGTAGACAAAACGCACAAAACTGTCTTTCATAAACATATTGTTTGGAAAGTACTAAAAATAGATTTTCTAGGAATCACTTTATATAAAATATAAAACAAATACAGTTACATTTTTATAATCTATGCCGAAATGTATATTAAAAAAAAAAGGGGAAAAAAAAAGAAGAAGAAAAGCTACTAGAATTCGTTTTTTTTTTTTTTTTTTTTTTTTTCATTTTTCAATTGCTTTTATAGTATTTATCCCCCCCCCTTTTTTTTTTCAATAATGAGAACTACATTGTTTAAATCAATGAAATTTGCCGCGGCGCCAAGTTGATTGACATTCAGCTACGTACAATATGTCCAAAGTATTTTTGTTATATTGTCTGAGTTTAAAGTAAATTTTTTGAATACACTATATTGTATATATAGTATAAGTGCTGATTTCTAACTGGATTTGCTATTAGATTTATTTGTACTTATTGTACAATAAAATATTTCCTAAAAACAAATTAAAGTAAAATTCTTGAAAATTAGGGGAAATACTGGGCAGAGTACGGGGCAACATTTCTCCCTCTTCTATAAAATTTTTTACGATCTCACATTATTAAAATTTTGAGTTTCGTATTAGAAGTAATTTTTAAATCATAACATATTGTCTCTCCACACCGATTTTGTATTTATCTATTTTAAGTTGCAAAGTTATTCATATGTGATATAAAATCTAAAACGTACAGTACAACTTATCAGTGCAATTTTATCATTTTATTAGTATTCTATAAAAAATTCTATAAAAAAAATGATGTTATTAAAAATTTGGAAAATATAGTATCGTTATCGTGAAATTATCGTTATAGTTATAGTATCGTTATAGTTTTCAAAAAAATAAAAAGTATCGATATCGTTATAGTTATAGTGCGAGGCTAGAATATAGTATCGTTATCGTTATAGAAATTCTGGGTATCGAACCCAAGACTGAAAATGAATGATTAAGAATTGGTGGTAAATATGCAAAAGACCTTTGACCTTATATTATACATATAATATTATAATATGCTCGATCGTCTGATTGATACTAGCATTATGCGCTTACAAACCGTCGTAAGTTGTAACATTTAATCTCTAGTTAAACCTTAATTAAGTTAAAACTTTAAAGTTTAAAAAACAACTAAGACTTAACTACAGGTTACAACTTACAGCAGTTAGAGTTTATTATCCATATACCGTAGCGCGGTGTAACTTTAGACCAGGGGTGTAACTTTATACCACTTTTTAAATTGCAATAACTCTGAAACTTTTTCAGTTACAACAATTATACCCAAATTTCTAAAAGCTCAACTATATAAGCTTTCCAGCATATTTGGTATTATCATTCAAACTGAAAAAGTTTCAGAGTTAAAGCAATTTAAAAAATGGTCCAAAGTTACACCCCTGGTCTAAAGTTACACCACGCTACGGTAGTTAACGTACCGATAGTAAATCTAAAAAGTTCCTTTTATGAGAATGCATTACAACACTGCATGGTATTCCCTCTCTTTCACTGTAGCCTCATGTGCCCCACTCTCATCCACTACTGTTGTAATGGAATTTTTGCCAAATATATACTGTAATACATATTCCCATAAGCCTAATGCAAGGAACGTTTAACATTTAGTATTGGTACCTTGCATTAATGGCACTATTGTTACCAGCAGGCCATGATTACACATAATTTCACTGTGTTATCTTACTGCATTACCATTGCATTTTCATGTAATAAAATTTATTGCTGTAGGAACAGCATATTCAAGTGTATATACTGTATCCTCTGCATGTATTAAAATCTGTCTTTGACTTAGCGTAGCAATGCAAAAGGGATGGTGTCTTACTTCACTCATTTACGTTGTCACTATTAATATATTAATAGTCCGTAAAAAATATCAGTATAGTATTACCTAGTATTTTCTATGTACTTTAGTGGACAGTATGAAATAAGCAATGACATCACCATGAGCATATGTGTCTTCTTGCAGGTGAATGTCATCAACTTTTAAGTTTCGTATTGATGTATTGTTGAAAACAAGTTTTACTTAAGTTTTTATCATTGATGTAGGTAGGCATTGTTTCAATAAAAGTAGATGGGAAAGTTTTAAAAGAAGCAAATGATTATAAATACTGTACTTAGGAATTATTTTAGATGCTGAACTTTGATACAGGGATAGTGAGTGTTCATAGGCACATTGGGCTTCTTTACATGAATTTGATAATATGCAGTTAAGAGAGTTTGGAGAACCGAGAATAGGGGATAAAAATCTGCTAGCCAGTTGAAATGGCAGCAGGGTTGGACTAGCACTCAAGGGGCCTCATCCGCAAAAGGGGTGTAACACCCTCTCTAGGGGCAACAAAAGGGGCGTAACACCCTGGTTATGCCCCATTTAGGGCCTCCAAACAGTGGGGGTTGGGGCCTCGTCTGCCATGGCAGACTTACTCTTATGGCCAATCCGAGCCTGGATGGCAGCAGTTGGGCATAAAAACTTAGATAGACGTTGTATTCTGTGCAATAAGGGAAGAATTTAAAGTATAAAAATTAAAATGTACTTTACCATAAGATGTAAAATGCATGTTTTAAGACTAATTACAGATCTGATGTTGGAAGTATGCCCTTCCTAAATAAGACTTTTTCGAGTTTGGAACAAATTTAATAGTGATGAATTATGAAAAAGAAGAAAAAAAAAATTAAAATAGGATATTGATTAGAAAAAATTAGGTGTAATAGTTCATTATTAAACTGTTTTTCAAGAACAAGCTAGCCACTGTACTTGATTATACACTTGTTGCTATAAATAATTAGGAGATGTTTTCTCGCTCAGTTTATAGCATTAAATTTTATAATAAATGTTCTATGTTTAAAAATGTTACATATCGTTGCTGTGGCGGCTAAAGTGCCGATCTGCATAATCAACAAGGCTCATTATCAATACAAAAACATAGAAAAATGACCTTTGTTAATTTTGCTGATCGGCACTTTAGCCGCCACAGTGACGATATACAGTATTATGTTTACACAAGTGTTACATTTTTATCCTATTGATTATCATTTCTAATTGTATCAACTGATACAATAACCTAAGCTGACATGCATTTTGTATATTGTGATTAATGGTGTTCGTAAACCCAGTTCCCTTGCTCCAAAAACATGCGCAATGCCATTTAAAAATCACTAGGTGATCGTCATTTTTTTTTTGTGCTTTTGGGCACACAAAAACAGGGTTTACGAACATTCATTATTGTAGGATGAAAGGAATAAATAAATATATATATTTTTTTATTTGAATTGAATTGAAAAAAAGTTGGCGTTGTCATGTCAGAAATTTATTTTGTAATAGATAGTTGGAATAGATATTAGAGTACGTTAATTTGAAAAATAATAAAACGCGAAGTTTCTCTAATTCTCGACTTGCTCATACAGCGCCACCATGGTCCGTGGCAAAAAATAGGGCCACAAGTTAACATGTAAGGTATAGGCCAATCCAGCTATTTTCGCTATTTTTTCTGCCTCAATGGTTAAATCCTGTAAATTTTTTTACTGAATAGTCAGTTTGAGGGCTTTGTGCATCTTTTTTATTAAGAAAATTTTTTCCTAGGTGCAAGAATTATAGCAGAACTAGCCATATTGGCCTATACCTTACATGTTAATTTGTGGGCCTATTTTTCGCCACGGACCATGGTGGCGCTGTAAGAGCAAGTCGCGAATTTATATAGTTAATGCATCAGGTACTTAAGATCAGATATTTCAGCATAGACAAGTGCTTGATATATTTTGATAAAATGGATATTATAGGGATAAGAATACTGTATCAATAAAATACAATAATACTTAAAGTATCTCACGTTCTCACACTACATCAAAGGCACAAAACTATAATACAGCATCACATTTAGAATGGTTTGTCCTTTACCTAGGACTCATCAGTCATCAGTAAGGCTGAGCAGTTGCTACATTTTATTATTTTTAAGTATAAGTCCCTAAATTACTTTGTTTTAAGTATTACCTATACTTACTTATATATATTTTTTAACATTTAGAGTAGGATTTACTCTAACGATGAAGAAAAAAAAAAGTAATAAATAAAAAACTTAAATATTGTTTGTTTGTTTATTTGTTATAGATTAGCTGTGGACCATGTAACTTCAGAACTATGCAGGAACGTAATAAATGACGAAGGCAAAGTAAAGAGCATGGCGCTCCACTAGCATTCTGATGATATACGTACCTACAAGATATACTGCAGAGGCATTGGTCCCTGTGTGCTGGAATATATTTCTTGATCCTATGATGTTACATCACCGCAGTGATTTTCTTTGCTGTGCCGGAGCTACAAATTAAAGTGTGCCTGATTTGTATCTTCGTTTTTGTTGTAACTTCTGAGCATTGAGATTGATATGTAAGAATATGTGTTGGACAATAAAAATTATTTTTGGGGTTAAAATAATTTTTTTATAAATTTCATTGTAAATAATATTTCCCTTTTTATATTCCCTTAAAATATAATAGGTAAGTAAAAACTGTTATATGTAGCAAATTCTAAATTCAATTGTATCATAATCTTTATTTTTGAGTGAAATAAAAAGCAATGTAATTAATTTGGTGCTTTAATTCAAAATTATACATGCTGCAAGAGCTTTTAAAGAAACACACTAGATGGCATAAGCATATCAAAAATTTGAAAAATGCTATTTTTTATTTGATGCGCTCGTTTTCTATTACATCGTACTTTTATATGTGCGCACAAATAAATTTTTCATTCGTGCGCAAACATTAAACAAGTGAGTTGGAATAAACGAACGTCATTCTAGCTTTGTAAACGGAGCAAAGAGGTCGCGCACCTTTTGGACAACAAGAAGGGAGCCGACATTTTCTATCGTATTTTATTATTAAAAACAGACTTAAGTCATCATTTGTATTTATTTATTGTAAATATTAATTTTTAATTCGTGATATTATAGTTGTAATAATTTTTATTGTAATTTATATCTAGTTCAGGTTGTGATTTTGTGCGTGTTTTAAGCTCTAATCTGTGATAATAAACAATAACATTTTTGAACGTTACCCCTTGAAAAAAAACGTCAATATTTGCGAATTTCTATTGAATTTTAGCATATAAATAACTTTAGGAGTGAATTAAGATGTCTGAGGAGGGTTCTACGATAACTGAAGAAAACAATTCTAGCCTGTCTGAGGGTAATTATTTTAAAATTTTACTGTTATGATTTCAGCTTCTGGAAACCTAGAATTTTTTTTTTCATGGCTCCCCACGCAGCTGTCGAAAACTACGTCATCAAAATGGCAAAAATCTTTTGTTATGTTTTTGCAGACAAAAGTATCATGGAAAAATACATATTTTGAACTATAGAAATGTTGCTAATGATGATAAAACATATTCTATTTTATCTGATGCGGAGTTTTGAGAACTGAAAGCAGTTCTATAAGCTGATAAATAAGAAAAAATTATTCTTAACATATTTTAGATTCCAGCATTTTAGACTTCCTATAGCTGTATGCTATGATTTTGGAATAGAAATTTAAATACTGCAGTGCAGGATATGCATATTATACTAGGTATAATTGTAATTTAAATTTATGCAAATGCATGTAAAGGATCTAAGCAATTAAATGTCAAAGGTGAAGTGAGAGGTTAATATATAATTATAGAGATTTAATGCTATTCTGAATGCTACAGTATAGCAGGTTTCTACTTACTAAAAATCGTATTATTTTGGCGTGAATTAAAATGTTAAAGTGAAAATGAACATGATATGTATATTTAAAGAAAAAAGTATGGCGTAACAAATAATTTGGAATAGAGGTCCCTCTCAGTTTTTAAACGATTCGTTGACCTACATATTACTCTGTTACTGGTATGCACAAACCTGTTAGGTGCATCTTCCATAATATGTACTTTTATTATGTATGTACAGTCAACCGGGATGAAATTGAACGCTTGCCTATTTTAACTTTAAACCCTTGTTTCTCAGTAGTGGGTTGTGCCACTAACTTAATTTTTTTTTTTGTGTGCCTAGTGCACATGTCCATATTTAATTTTTCTGGCTTTTTGAGTTCCCTTAATATTTTGTTTTTCCAGAATAAAATACTTTCCAAGAAGTGGGAAAGTTAACAATAAACAAACAACCTTAAAATTTCTACTCTGGAGAGTGGTGGGGTGAAAGATAGCATGTGAATCTGGTAGCATCCTATCAAATATAGCTTCCTGACTTTGCATTCCAAATTTTATTGCAATTAGGCAAGAGGTCTATTTTTAATAGCCTAATTTATTCTCCGGGGTGAAATTGAACACCTACCCAGGATGACTTTGAACACATTTCCCATGCTAAGTATAGGCCTTAAAATTTAATTTAGGTAGCTGCATCATTCTGAAACTTCAACATTTTGTATATTAGAGGCTTTAAAATGCAATAATGAGTACCATAATTATTATCTGACCCTGACCCTTAAGTGACCCTGAAAATGTTTTCCTTGCCTTTTAGCAAAGTTATAACCTCACCACTGGATTGCTTGCCCCAAAAAACCTACATATCAACACATTGACGAAATATCTCAACCCTTTCCCAGGTTAAGACTATTTTGAAAATAGGGTCTGTCCGCAGGAAAGGGTCAGGACCCTCTCCTACAAAGTATGATTTTTGACATGTGAATGACCAAGGTGTCGATTCTTAGGTTTTGAGGGTCTAGGAATTTATTGGTGCTGTTGGATTTCCTCTAAATTAAAAATTTAAAGAAGACAGGGTCATTTCAGGTTCAAGGGTGCTAGGTAGCCAAAAATCAGGGACACCATCTCTTTAAGTACTAATAGATATACAATACACATAAACAAAAATTCAGATGGAAAATCAAATATTAATTTTTTCCCCTATCTTTAACATTGAGTTTTTGCAATCTAGTAAAAAAATTACAAATTGACATTAATTAAGGGTGAAACTATCAAATACCATTCAGACAATATCGTAAATTTTTTGAAATTAGGTTGCTTGAATAGAAAAATTGACTTCATTTTGTTTAAATATGCATCGATTTCCTACTGAAAATATTAAATCTTAAAGCGACTTTTTGGGAAATAAAGTTAAAAAAAAAAAAAAAAATTGTGGTTTGGGGGTGGACTTGGAGTTGTTACATCATATAACAAGACCCCTAGTAATTAGTACCATGGTAGTTTATGACATAAAATTCAACCCAAGGCCAGTAATAATTTTTTAAAACTAAGTGTTCAATTTCACCCCATAGCCGGGGTGAAATTGAACACACCTATTTTGATTTTTTTTTTCTGTGGTGTGAAATGAAATTTTAAATATTGGACTTGATTTACCTAGTACTAAGTAAGTTACACCACCATAATTTTTTGTTTTCCTGATTTTTTTTTTTATTTGCTAAGATATGTTATAATTAGAGTACTCTAGAAGGGGGGAGTATACGCGATCCAGCAGAATTTTTAAAGCCATTTTATTGGTTGTTGAAATCGAGAATATTCAAATCTGATTGGCTGACGTGCCCAAAATTTTCATTGTTGTCAGTCAATGTTATTTAAATGGGGGTTTTTTGGTTCTGAAAATGACCGTAAGTAATGGGAAAAAATGATATTTTGAAGACTCATAAAATTGTACCTAAACGTTGTCAAGTTATGAAATTTTCACAGATGAAACTTTATTATTTGGCGAAAAAAATAACATAAATTCAAAAGTCGCAATAATTCGCAAATACCGTTATTTAGTGTTCAATTTTGCACGCTTTTTTGAAAACGCTGTATTTTTGACGAAGCTATTTTATCGTGATAACAATGGCAAGTATTTTTTTTAAATCGTTTTATTTTTATTATATTTACTATAAATGTTCATAAATTTGATTTAAGCGATATTAAATTACGTTTTCTTTATAAGTATATGGAATTAGGTTGTTTATCGATATTAAAACATCATCAGTATATCGATTTTACGTAAATATAGTAGGCATAATATACACGAAACATCTCGTTTTTTTAACCTTTTCCCTAGTCCAGCTAGAGTAATGAAATTTGCGCTTTTTTTTTCATAAAAATAATTAGCATAAAAGTAGATTTAATCTTTTATCTCTATACCAGCAGTGTCGATTTTTGAAACTACGCTCGATCGCGAAACATAGATCAAAAATTAATAAGTTGCACGTGTTTTTACTTATTTCTCCGCACTTAATTAATGTTTATTTTTTATTTACAATAACTTTTCATCATTCGTATACTTTTTTTTTTTTTTTCTTCTTCTTCATTTATTGCATAGAATGATGTAATTACGCCCTATTTTCATGGCAAAATAAGATGATTAATAAATGCGGTTTCTCCCAATATGATCTTTATACCCCTGAAGTGAATACTGGAGTGTGCAGAGAGATGTAGAATGTATGCAAAATAAACTTTTTACCTAAATTAGTAATTATCTTTTGAAATACATCTTAAAATATTTAGAGCCATCGACCGTCCATACTTTGAAAAAGTACTATACTTTAGAGCTCGGAATAGACCGTGACCCCGCGCGTAGTCCAAAAGTAGCGTTCAATATAAAACTTTGAAATATCTTATATTTAAAATATCTCCTTGAGCTTGAGCGCTATTTAGATGCGCTATTTTACCTCTAGATAAGCAAGATGTTTAACCTTTTTGTCATGCCTATGCGATTTTCAACCCTTAGGTTTTTTTACCCTTCAAGGGTTAAAGACCAAAAACACGATTTTCAATATTATAACCTTTGCTATATGCTTTTATTTATTATTTATTATTATTATTTTTTGTGAATTTCATTTCTGTGGTGTCTGAAAGTCATGTAGTACCTCCTATTAAAACAATACGAAAAGAAATCTTTAAAAACCATACCAATAGAAAATAGGGCGTAAAAATGATAAGAAAAAGAAGAAGAAGAAAAAAAAAAAAAAAAAAGTGAATAACACGGAAAAGCAAAGCTTACCCAAAATAAATATTTGGTGCTGAAATCTTATTGCCAGGACCTTTCTCATAGGGCACATTGCGTTTTAGCTCTATATGACCCCCTGGAGGGTGTTTGGGGTGGGGTTTTCCACCCTATCATGATTCTAAAAACTTAAGTAAAAGTATTCGTGTCAGATATCGCTCTAGGCAAAATCGACCCCGCTGAGCTCGAATCCGTTGTCAGATTTTTGGTAGATGCCACCCCTATGGCGATAGGGGTGGGTTTTTATTCTCAAAACCGGGAAATTTTTGGAAAATAAAGCAACATTAAATTGTAATAAAATGCAATATTTTCGTTAATCTAATTGCATATTCCAGTACCTCTGGTATGTTTTTAACATGAATCCTATGCATTTCCAGTTTATATTACTTTAAAGACGGTTGCAGGGTGCATTTTTCACCTTTATTTTATTATATATTTTTTAATTAAATGATTGGGTTACTTTAATTAAGAATGATATCTCACCAATCACCTAATTTAGAAAAAAAGGTAAAAACAACAACCCCAGCTACCCTCTTTAAAGTGATTTAAACTGGAAATGCATAGGATTCATGTTAAAACCATACCAGAGGTACTGGAATATGCAATTAGATTAACGAAAATATTGCATTTTATTACAATTCAATGTTGCTTTATTTTCCAAAAAATTACCTCTTTTGAGGATAAAACCCCACCCCTATCTCCTTAGGGGTGGCATCTACCAAAAATCTGACAACGGATTCGAGCTCAGCGGGGTCGATTTTGCCTAGAGCGATATCTGACACGAATACTTTTACTTAAGTTTTTAGAATCATAATAGGGTGGAAAACCCCACCCCAAACACCCTCCAGGGGGTCATATAGAGCTAAAACGCAATGTGCCCTATGAGAAAGGTCCTGGCAATAAGATTTCAGCACCAAATATTTATTTTGGGTAAGCTTTGCTTTTCCGTGTTATTCACTTTTTTTTTTTTTTTTTCTTCTTCTTCTTTTTCTTATCATTTTTACGCCCTATTTTCTATTGGCATGGTTTTTAAAGATTTCTTTTCATATTGTTTTAATAGGAGGTACTACATGACTTTCAGACACCACAGAAATGAAATTCACAAAAAATAATAATAATAATAATAAATAAAAGCATATAGCAAAGGTTATAATATTGAAAATCGTGTTTTTGGTCTTTAACCCTTGAAGGGTAAAAAAACCTAAGGGTTGAAAATCGCATAGGCATGACAAAAAGGTTAAACATCTTGCTTATCTATAGAGGTAAAATAGCGCATCTAAATGGCGCTCAAACTCAAGGAGATATTGAAAGTTTTATATTGAACGCTACTTTTGGACCACGCGCGGGTTCACGGTCTATTCAGAGCTCTAGTACTTTTCCAAAGTATGGACGGTCGAATATGGCTCTAAATATTTTAATATGTTTTTCAAAAAGATAATTAGGTAGAAAGTTCCAGAGGTTCGGACCCGTCAAAAAATTGTCGGGTCCGAAGACCCGGGTCCTGGACCCGTGATTTTTTTTTCGGGTCCGGGACCCGGGTCCGGACCCCTCAAAAATCTTCATCGGGTCTGGGTTCAGGTTTTCAATTAATCAATTAAATAATTTTTTATAAGTTCAATAAGTAAGAGCAGATTAAATTTTTTTGAAATAGAATTTAAAAAAATTGCAGCAAGTTAAAAAAGAATGCAAATAATAATAATAATAAATAATCAATGTTTTGATTTGCTACATCTTGTCAATTAGCCAAATAAGAAACTTAGTATTATTGCCTGTATATATTCATATTAATAAAATAATAATAATAAAAAAAAGTCATCATACAAGCTGTAAGTCAGCAACATTATTAATTTTAAAAAAATGCAGCTCCTACAAGCTTTATAATTCAGGCGTATATTAATTTTTCTTCTTTCGGAACATAATGTTTTTAACATAATTTGAGGTATATAATTGAAAATTTTTTTTTTTTTTTTAGTTTTTTTTAACGTACTGAAAGTTTAGAAAGAAGGTTTTATTGAAATTGCATAAAAATCTGGATAACTAGACTAAAACCTACTCTTATACACATAGTTAAAAAAATAAAATTTAAATAAAAAATCTTTCCAGATATTTAAACAAATTAAAATTTGTGTTGTATGCATGTATAATTATGTTTCTGTGGCAAAAAAAAAAAAAAAAAAAAAAAAATCTAATACTAAACAAATTTACTTTTTATTTTTTCATGTTTATGTACATTTCTTAATATTTCAATCAAAAAATTTTCAAACTCAACGAAAATTAGGGCTCGGGTTTTTGAACCCGTATTTTTCAAATGGGTCCCAAAAACCCGCCAAAAATCTCGGGTTTTGGAAGGTTTCGGGTCCGGGTCCGAACCCCTGAAAAGTTAATTTTGCCTACATTCTACATCTCTCTGCAAAAACTCCAGTCTTCACTGCAGGGGTATAAAAATCAACATGTTATATTGGGAGAAACTACATTTCTTATCATCTTATTTTACCATCAAATAATGTATTTATTTCTTTCATGTATAATATTTCCTTTTCATGTGTTTAATGAATTAGTACCTTTTATTAATAAGTATTGTATTGCAATAAAATTAAATATTTAGTATACACAACAAAAGTCTTTAGTTTAGCTTTCCAAACTGTGCCAGAGTCCAGACTTTCTATTGAAAATGGCTTTTTCTATAGAAATTATAAAGTAAATTTTAATTTACATAAAAGAATTAATAATGTATTCAATTTATTAAGTATATTTCTTACACAATAAGTGTATTTTACGAATAGCATCTTTTAAAATAAAAGTTAAAACAAACTCTCAAGTTTTATTAAGTTGATGCGTATAGTTGACTGTATATAAAAATGTTTCCTCAAAATAGCAAAAAATTGCATTTCTATGGTATATTATGTAAAGTAAAGGAAATAATAATCTATTTTTAATAAATACTTGTCGAGTTGTTAAAAATCAAATGTTAAAAATTTAACAAATTATTATTTTTTTGATTATAATGTATAATAAACTTTTAAATTATTAATGAAATATTGATCAAATAATTTCATTTTTTTTTCTTTTACAGATATTAAGAATAATAGAAACATTGATTCAAGTTATAACACTAAAACAATAATTTAAGATACATAAACTTGAGATTATCATTTTTAATCGAAGTATGTATACTTGTTGTGTATTTATAAACAGTGGACAGCAAGCACAAGAGCGTTGAGTTTGTTTACTTTTTATTTTTCATTGTTGGAGCGCATTAGCCAATGAGCGTCGAGTATTGATTTTCAAAATATGATATTTTTAAAGCTATAATAAATTAAATTTATAACACACTGAGAGTTTTGAAAATTTAAACATAAAATTGCCATAAAATGAAGTTTGTTCTGTGAAAATTTCAATGCTGTAACTTCCTTTGTTCAATAGTTATGATGTTTCAAAATCGCGATTTTTCCCATTACTTACGCGATTTTTCGTGATCAAAAAACCCCAACAAAGGGTGCGCGTATACTCCCCCCTTCTAGAGTACTCTAGTTATAATATACAACCAAAAGCGTTCAATTTCACCCCGGTTGACTGTATGTATTAGAGCAATATTTCAATTATATAGTAATTTTATGCTGCATGAATGATCTATTCTATGCAGCAAATTTGCTAATACATAATTTATATATATTAGTTATATTACACATACGTATACAACATGTATGTATAATTTGATATGATTTTTATACCGCAACTGGGTCTGCATTTTTTTTACTTAAAAATACCGGTACTTATTATTTATATATATCCTATTTTACTAAAAATTATAATTAAAAAAAAAAAAAAAAAAAAAAAAAAAAAGCGGTAAAAACCAAGTACCGTACATACTCAGTTTTAAAGTCATGAATAATAATTATGCTTATTACTATTACTTGGTTAAAGTTTGGGAATAATGATTCATTTTTAACTAAAAGAGGCTTGCCTAATACAATGATGGCATGGCATTATGGCATACGCATTTACAGGTTACAGGCAACAATATCATTTATAAATTTAAAAATGACACTCATTGTCAGTCTACGAGTCGCTACCTAAACCCTTCTAGCAATGCAGTCCTAAAAAATAAATAGATGCAATAAATACAGTAAAATTATTAGTAACATAATGCTGCTAGTAATATACTTGAACATTTTTTTGTTAAGAGGCTATTTGTTATATCATATAATATATTCTTTATTATATGGTTATATTGGTACCTATATACTGCTTTTCAAAGCCAAGTTTCCACAGTACACTTGGTCACTTGGTAGATGCCAGTAACAAAAAAAAAAAAAAAAAAGAAGTTTTCTTTTATACATTAAATGTTATACAGTATACTGCTGCTCCCTAAAACAACAATTATTAATTAAAGGCATAGAAAACATGAAACAACATGTTCTAAACACAGAATGGGATCTACAAAACTGATGATAATTTTTACCATAATATAAATGTGGCCCCACAAAAGTGCTTAAAAAAATGTAAAGTATGCAATTTGCGTGAATATTTCTGTTTATGACGTCAGAAACATGCAAAAACTAGTATGAAAATGTGCGGTTTGCATAAATCAACATTTTCTGATCACTGCTACGGCGCTACAGTTGGGTTTTGAGACTAACGTTATTTATGTAAGTCCCGTCAAGTGTTTTGTAATGTAAATGCTTATGTTTTCATGTTTTCTATGCCTTTTTATTATAGTTAACAGCTTTTTATGCAAATAGTTTTCTGGTTGAATAAATTTGTTGATCAATCGATTACATATATAAAATAGTATGATTGATTTTGTCAATGTAGAGAATGAATCCACAAAGCTAGTAGGAATTGTTATTATTTTACTGATATCCTATACCTATACATACCATAATTTTAGCCAATCAATTTTACCAGCATTGCTAAGGTAATAGAATCCATCATTAAAAAAAAAAAAAAAAAAAAAGGTCATTTCCAATTTCCTTCAAATTTAGCTCCATAATAATATACGTACGTAGACATGCATTACGATGCATTACTCCAGTTTTTTTAATCGATTTGTCGTAAGTCATAACATCCATGGTCTTACATAACTAATATGTAATATAGGTATAATCATTTAGTTTGCATTTTACTGTCCTACCCGTTCCCTACCGATTGCCGATAGAAAAACAACAACAACAAACAAACATTATGTGACTATTTTACCAAAATAAAAATTATTGATCGGCCAGGAGTGGGGAGGGGGAGGAGATTAGCAAAAAAATGTAGATGACGTTGGATATAATTGCAATCTGAATTCTTAAATTATAGACATTTAGTCAAATTTAAGAAATATGCATGCTGTAAAAAAAACAACAACAAAAAAAAACAAAACAATAATAATGATAAAAAAATTGTTTGGTTCAAAATTTTATAAACAGCGGTAATTTTATGTTGATATTTATTTGCCAATCAAAATACTTGAACGACATTGCAGCATCCAATCATAATAGGCTTTGTACCTGGATCGGCTGGTTTGCGCAATACGCAGCTCGTCTTGCGCACCACGTCTTTTTCAATATTTTTTCTCAGTCAGTCAGTCGTGTCGAGTGTTCGCCTGTTGCAGCAGTGTGAGTTTGCAAAATTTGCGTTCACCGAGTATTTCTGTGTTTTATATCTAGTCGTTTTACAATTTGTTTTGTGAGTTGTTAGTGTATTTTTCCCATAAACATAGTAGTTAATTAATTTTCAAGATATTTAGTAATATTTTGACGTCTCAGCTAAAATTTTACGTGTGATACATTTTAAAACTTTAAAAATATTACGTTTTAAGTTTTTTTTTTTTTTTTTTTTTTTCTTTCGTTTTTTATTCTGGAATATTTAAATGGAGAACAAAATTCATCAAAATAAACCAGCTATTGGTGTAAAACGTTCTCGTAGCCGTATCGAGAGTACAGGCTCCACGTTAAAAGCCAAAAAAGCTACTCCAATGGTTACTAAAAAGGTCCCGTCGAAGGCTGCATGGAAAAATGTCGAAGATCCTAAGCCGTCTGTTACTAGTTCTGCAAGTAAAATTATTGAACCTCAAGTGCAATCAAATCGTACGAGATGGGCTCGTACACGTAATCAAAGACGACGGGCACGATGTGAGAAAATCATTTCATTATTTCAATTCTTAATACAGTTTCCTACGGTTATTTTTTTTAAAAATATAATCGCTGGAATGTTCATCATTTCGGTTTTGTTATTTAAGCATATAACCACATAATATTGTGCAATTTAATAGTTTTATTATTATTAATTACTCTTATAACATTATGTACATTTCTTAATATTTAATTCGACATTATTTTATACTAAAGTGTGATTCATGGGAACAGGGGACAAAAAAAAAAGTTTTGCAACAAGTTGAAACACATCCTAAATACACCACATACATACGTTCCTTTCGTCACCGGCAAGTAGGTAGTTGTTTTGCTGGTTGAAGGACGTTTCAGAGCAAACGTTCACCTGCGTGTTTCACGTGTATGCATATTATTATATCGTCGTGTCTGCACTATAGTTGGTCTTGTCACAGAGAGAGAGAGAGAGAGAGAGAAAAAAGCTCGTGCTTTCTCTCCTTTTACAAGCTTGACTTTTGCATTTCATGTCATATAATTTTGTACTTTTTTTTTTTTTTTTAATAAACGTAAAACCTGCAGCAAAATTAATATATCACATAATATCATACACTATAGTACTAATTAATATTCCTACACCTATAGGAATATTAATTAATACTGCAATACCTAAATAAAGTATTCTTGTACCTAATGTATTTTTATCTGCACAGGAGAGCTGATTACCAGGATATACGTAATATAAAATAAACATAATGTTGATATAGTTTTCAAATTTTTCTTAAATATTTCTTGTTTATTAATTAATACATCGATATAAAATACAAAGATGCATGCACCTAATCGTTTTGATGTTGTTGTAACTGCGCAGCAAAATAATTATTCCCGTTTAAAACAATAAGATCAATGATATCCATGATATAAAAGATCATATGAATATGTGTGAATGCACCATTATATAGAGTAAACGATTGTTTTATATAACATTAAAGCTACGTATTATGAATCGCCATACATGCAAGTGAAAACATATTTAGCAATTTAAATTTACCGCGTTTTACTCATTAAATAACGTTGAACGCGTTGACTAGCATTAAATATAGCTCAATTTTTTGAATGATAAAATATGTTATCACATTATTATCAATTATCACAATCGCGTGTACAATGCCGAAACACGCAAACATAATTTGTATCTGTACATTATGAAGTAAACGAGTATAAAGAGTACACGCGTTTGAAATACTTTGGATGGGTATACAGTAACGTTGCATTAATGTGTTTGCCAGGTGTGATACCCGTAGAGATAAAAGACGATGCCGCGATGTCAAGTGGCGGGGGTGAAAGCAGTGGAGACGCAGATGGCGATGACCAGCCAGACGATCCTCCGCGTACTATCGTTCGTTTCAAGTACTCAAGGGTAAGTTATGTGTGCGAAAACAAATTCCAAGACAAACAACCAGTTTAGGTTTGAAAAATTAAGTTTGTTTATCTTTTAACATTGTAAAGTAGCTTTCGTAATAGACATTATACGCTTCTGCGTAAATTTGCGTAATTTCATTGAAAAAGAACATTAAAAATGCAATAATAATAATAACATTAAAAATGAACGTGGATTTATGCAGAATTTTTTGTCCATTGTGAAAGTTACTTTAGAAAGAGAAAAACAAAATTCCTTCAACTAGGAAACTTTGTGAAGTTTTGCGATTTTGAAGTAGACAGGCCTAGACAATTAAAATAATATATTACTTTTTCTTTATTACAAACTGTTATATTATTATATATTTTACCAATTATTATTTTAATACGATAAATTAATGAAGTATACTTAATTTTTAAAGGGGTCATAAAACTTTGCTGTAAAATAAATTGATTTTTTTTCCACGCTGAATTACTAAATACATATAACTGACTTTTAATCAGCGTGCAACTTTACAACTGTACATTATTTTTTTTACTATACAATTCAGTATATGATTGTCATTAAATAGTTAATTAACCTCAATCATATTCTCTCTAGGATGAACTACTATCTCTGAAGTGCCATCCTTTGTCCATCCTACGTCCGGAATGCTTTGACCCTAATAAGAACAAGTAAGTGTTGACAATAATATTAGTAAATTACAGCAATACTTGTTTATTATTAATGAGTATTGCTTTTGTTCTTGTACATTATAATGTTGAAGACACACTTAAACCTAAAAATAAGTATTTTTTATTCTTCTTCAAAACATTTCAATTGAAAATAGTTGTTTATTTGACTATTCTAGCCCATGAGATAAGCCAAGGTCTATATATAAGTTAGATGCTCCGGGAAAAGTTTTGGCCAAGGTCGCGCAACTTAAAGGAATTCACCAAAGACGTCATATCACCGGGTGTATTTTTATTCACCTTATCAGTGACGTAACTGGTGAACGCTGGCGAACGGCATCGTATTGGCTTAGAATCAAGTACATCCACCACAAAATAAAATCAACTGCGCGAGTTTTGTGCTGCGCTCAACCTCTTTATTATATGAACCTTGGAGATAAGCAAGCCCCGTGAGGCTAACAGGGGGAATTGTGATATAGTACTCCCCCCCCCCCCCCCTACTGTGTGAGTAAAAAGTCTGTACAACTTCTTAGGTAGAGCAAAATCACATATTTTTTCCTCTGATAGTAGAGGGGTGTGAACTATATCTTATTACCCTCGTGGAGCTCGCTTATCCTGCAGGCTAGAAAAGTCAAATAAACAACTCATTTCTATTGAATTGTATTTTAGAAGAATAAAAAATACTTATTTTTAGGGTCAAGTGTGTCTTCAATTATCTTTTACTTTTTGAGACACTGTGTTTTGTCATGTGTTAGAAAAAATGTCACCTGACAACGTAATTTGTCTTAAATATTTGTTGAGTTTGATTGGACAACAATGGGATATACAGTATACCATGTTGTGAATACACCTTAAAAAAGAAGTTAAAATTAAAAGCAACATCTGTCCTGTATGTTTGAAAGATATTATTTAATTATTTAGCATTAAAACAAGTACTGAAAAGTCTTGATACTAAAGAAACTACAAAATTGTTATTTTTAAGTCTAAATATTATTTTTGTTTGAATTTTTGCAGGAAGATTGCTGCTCTGAGTGTGGTGAAGGAGTTTGGGGGTGGTAGTGGAGGTAGCAGTGGAAATGGTAGTAGTGGTAACCAGGAGAGGGGGAGAGGGAACTGGGAACCTGGAGAACGTTGGAATCAGGAGAAGAGGGGTAAACCTGACTCTCCTCCTCCTTCAACTCAAGAGGAACCTGCTAGTGGCTTGGTGCTAGGTCCTGAAAAGGTATGTATCCATACTTTTTTATATTTTTTATTCATTCTATATTTATATTTTCCTGGTTCCGAAAGAATCTGACTGATTGCGTTTAAGTTTCCATGTATATATTATGTTATTTAAAGACATAAAAATTGAGATATTTTCCCTCTCTTTCAGGACCATTGCATGTAATTATTGCATTGAATAAGTAAGTTATTACATTTATATTTTTTTATAGCGCAAAATTGGTGATCCACGAGAACGTATTCGTAAGGAGAATGATGGTATAGTTCTCAGTCCTCAGCGACGTAGCTTCAACTCTGGTTGCTTTGTGACTGGACTAGCTGCTGGGTGTGGTATGGGAGCTCCTCCTGCAACTAGTGCTCCAAGGCGGCCTGACAGTCCACTTGGTAAACCAGAACTGAGGTGAGTGTTCTGAAAGTCTTCTTACGTACAATTTATGAAGACTCTGACAAGCCTGCCAAAATATTAATATAAAATGTAAGCAATTTCATTCATGTATTACTGCTTTCATTGAATTACTCATAAATAAATACTTTATATAAAAATAATAATATACAAAACTATGCTTAATGCTTCCCCAACCCCCATTTTAAAGAAACTGTAACTTGTGATGGCTATTCTTGCAAATGTTTTTGAAATAGTGGACAGGAAGAAAATATTGTGTCAAATTGGGAATTATTAACATTTTGTTTTTCTTAGTTATAAATTTTATTTGATGTTGCTGTTTTATTATACAAATGCTGTAATTTGATCAGTATTTTTGCTTCTTCTTTTGGGTACACACATATAATGTGGGGTTAAATAGCTATGACAAATCTTGAATGCTCTTAACTTCATGCTCTTGCACATGATTCCTAACCATGTTTCCATTGGTTTGTTTTACAGGGAGACTCAGCCTCATAGAGAGATACCAACTCGTCGTATTGGCTCTGGTCGTATTCTTACCCGTGATCGAGATACTGAACGTACTTCTGGCAGTGGCTGGGACTTTGAGAGAGGTGCTGGTCGTGCTGATAAAGAGAATGACTTCCAAGCTTTCAGAGGTTTACGAGAGAGGGATAGGGATCGTGATCGTGATGAGAGGTAACTGGAATGGCATTTTATATTAGATGTGTATATATTTATTGAGTTGTTTCTCTAGATATGATCCCCGAGAGCGCAGATCATTTGGTCGAGAGTATGAGAGAAATGATAAGGAGAGACGAGGTGGAGCTAGGTATGGCAATGATCGGAGGAGGGAGAGAGATGAAGAACCAGAGTGGTTCTCAGGTGTGTAAACACGCTTATATTTGTTACTTGGCATGACAAACATTTTGTGTCCTTGAGAGCAAATAAAATTTGTGTTTGTTACATTTCAGGAGGGCCAACTTCTCAACATGATACCATTGAACTGCATGGCTTTGATGATGCAGGAGAAGAAGGAGGTCGAAAGAGTAAAAAAACAACTCCAGTCAAGCCTAACAAGTCAGGTAGGTTACCTCATTGCTTTTTATTTAGAAAAATCATAAGTCAAAACAACTATTAGGCTGTTCTGTTAATTTTTGTTGGCTCACTTATTATTTGTTATGTTTGAGCAGCCACAGCTGCTTCTGCCAAAGATGCTAAAAAAGTGGAAGAAAAAGAGAGGCCTAAGTCACCATCCAAACCAGCAGAAGCTAAAAAATCTGCACAGAAGCCTGCAGAAACTAAGGAGAAAACTGAGCAGCCATCTAAGTCTGAGGAGACAAAGTCCAACGAAACCAAAGTCACCAATGAAGCTCCACCTGACGATGACTTCAATCTGGAAGATTTCCTTAAGTTAGACCAAGACTTCTCAGATATTACCAATCTCTTGGTAAGTTAAAATTTAACCTCACTGTACCTTTTAAATTACATGGTTAATTTTCTTGTTGCAGACACCAGTGTTTAGTAAACCTGAGCAACCAAATGCTGATACTTCAGTAGGCTCTCGTTTTAGTCGTTGGTTCAAACGAGATTCTCCACCAGCAGAGAAACTTAATGAGGATAGCAGACGTTCATCCATTCAAGATGAACTATTGGGTAGCATTATAAAAGGTATGTAAAAAAAATTAAAATTAAATAAAAGTAACTTAAAAAATAAAACTAAGCAATAAACATTCAGTTTGAAACAACGTTGTGTTTCTATTGCAGATTTGACTGAGCCTAATGTGAGTATTCCATCAGTTGGTAGCACAGAGGCCTACTTTGCTCCCATATCTCCTGCAGCCTCAAGTGTTGCTTCAGAAATGAAGGCAGCCTCTGGGTCTCTACTGGAGATGTTACAACGCGGTACACCTCAACCTCCACAAATGGCAGAAGCTGCCAAGGCACCTAGTATCAAAGATTTGGGTCAGTGTCCTACTTTACAATACTCTCTTGGTTTATATATTTTTTTGTACTCTTACTCTGTTAGGTACAGTTGAAGAAGTTTGTATTATTTTTAGAAGTAGACGAGAGTTTTTTTCTTTCTAAGATACAAATTGTCCTAATGACATTAAAGATTTTTCTACAATTAAAATACTATTTTACTTCTATAAAATCTTTTAACTGAGAGTATCAATGTGACAAATGTGAATTGTTTTTAAGGGATTCGTGATTTGATTCCAGAAGGTTCAGGGCGTATCCACAGTGTAGAGGAACTTGAAGCTAAGATGAGGCAACAAAATATAAGTACTCCTCCTCAGCGCCACAATCAACAGCAGCAGCAGCAGCAGCAACAGCAGCAACAGCAGCAACAGCAACAACAACAGCGTGGTGATGAACAGCAGGCATTCCAGAAACTGGTACGTCACTCCTCTTGTAGCTTACTTTGGACTATGATTATTAAATATCAATACATTGTACAACAGAAACGCAATAATAAGGGGAATTAAAAGTTAAGGACATCACTGTCATCAGCTGTTGCTGGCGTGCAAAATAAATTTGACCCCCCCCCCCCCCCCTAAAAAAAGTACTTCTACAACTACTTCTTTTCTTTTTTTATTAATCTTTGCTTAATAGAGATATTAGTACAGGGTTGCAGTGTTTTTAATACACAAATATTAAGTCAAAGTTGCTATCTTTGTATTATTATATCTGTTATTGTATGTTTTATTTATTTAATTGAAAACACACAAATATTAAAGTTGTAAGCATCACTTTTTAATACAGATAATGATATAAATAGTAGTTACATTGCAATATTATATAATGATTGCGATTATGTATATCGATCTTGTTGCAAAAAAAATGCCTATCTCGTTTTTTGTCAGTGGAAGCAAAAGGCCTATCTTGTATTTTGTCAGTGGAAGCAAAAGGCCTATCTCGTATTTTGTCAGTGGAAGCAAAAGGCCTATCTCGTATTTTGTCAGTGGAAGCAAAAGGTCTATCTCGAGCGCCATCTACATAACGTTCGGGAACGAGATAGGCCTTTTGCTTCCACTGACAAAATATGAGATAGGCCTTTTGCTTCCACTGACAAAATAAGAGATAGGCCTTTTGCTTCCACTGACAAAAAAACAAGATAGGCATTTTTTTCGCAACAAGATCGATATATCATGTAATGTGTAGTATATGTGATTGATAGTAAGATTTAATTAAAAAAAAATTGATTGATTGATTGGAAAAATTGGAGAATAGGCAATACTGAGTTGTGACGAATAGGACTTATAGGACTTGGGTGCAAGGCATCGGTCAGTCAAGAGTCACTATCTGTAATGCTGTTTGTAAGCCCTGTTTTCTGCTACTAAAATTACAATCAACTATAGTTATTCATATGGAATGCATATTTTTTGGTGCACGAAAACAGGGTTTACGTGCAGCACTTCTTATTCTCCTAAATTTCAAATCTATATGTTTTCGTCTATCAAGTAATAATAATGTCGATCTTGTTGCGAAAAAAAGGCCTATCTCGTTTTTTGACAGTGGAAGCAAAAGGCCTATCTCGTATTTTGTCAGTGGAAGCAAAAGGCCTATCTCGAGCGCGATCGCCATAACATTCGGGAACGAGATAGGCCTTTTGCTTCCACTGACAAAAATCAAAATACGAGATACGCCTTTTGCTTCCACTGACAAAAAACGAGATAGGCCTTTTTTTCGCAATAAGATCGATGTATAAGAGATTACATAAATAATACAATTTAAGTTTAACAATATATATTATTTAAAAAAACTAAGTAATAATTTTAGCAGTCTTAAGTTTGGTTATTTGGATTTTTGAATGTTTTTTCTTAGCAAAAAGAAATGGCAAGTGTAAAAGATCGCAACATAGATATTTTAAGAAAAGTTAGTTTAAAATTACATTACCTATGATTTTATTACTAACATTTATCAACGTTAGAAGGAGTACACATGTTCTGTATATTTACAGCTCTGGCCAAAAGTTTCCGAACGGGGCAGCGGCAGCCGCAGCGTTTTCTCATAAAGATAGCATTGAGTGGTTGCGGGTTGCCTATGCAAATCGTTCGGGAACTTTTGGCCAGAGCTGTACCTATATTTAAAAAAAAAGTACAATATTTAGGCCTATAAGTATAAAATTAAAATTCTAGTGTGTAAGCTACAAAAATAATTAGGTACAGTACAGAGAAACCCTGCCCCTGAAACCAGAAACAGCTATTCCGCAACATAGCAATAGTATTCGCTGAGTAATTATTTTGTAAATTTTTAATTTAATGCGTTTTAGTCAGCTAAATTAATATTCAAAATCTTAGAAATTTATAGCACTGCATTTAATTTTTGTATTACTTGAAATTTTAAATTAAAAATATTGAATGACTTTAGATAGCTCTTGTTACGTCATGTAGATGTAAATAATTATGTGGTAAAAAAGAAACTGAATAAAACGTGAAATTAATGTCAAAGAACTAAAATTTAACTATCATTGAAAGTGATCAACATAATTAGAAATAGTGTTCAAAAGCTCTGAGATCACACGATTAACATTGACTAGTACATATAGGAAAAGAAATCTCAAAGCAAAGTTGGAGCCGGGCAGCAAACCAAAATTGTCACAGTACACGGTATCTAA
Organism: Ecdyonurus torrentis; assembly: GCA_949318235.1. NCBI lineage: Eukaryota > Metazoa > Arthropoda > Insecta > Ephemeroptera > Heptageniidae > Ecdyonurus > Ecdyonurus torrentis. The sequence continues at coordinate 10,010,568 of OX439134.1, read as the reverse complement.
TTATGTATAAATTTTTAAATATTATATCGCTGTTGTTTGGCTTTATTGGCCGATGTCCACTTGACCTTGAGAAATATTTTTTGCTGCAAATGACCAGAAATGCAAAAATCCAAAATTTGGGGTCGATTTTTATTTTTTCAAGGTCAAGTGGACATCAATAGAGCGGAACAACAGTGATATGCATATCAGCTGCAATATCTTGCTAGCACTGCGATGTACAATTTTATTTTATTTGTACATGAAAATAATATGTGTATTGTGTGGAGCATTACTCTAATAAAATTCTCCACTAAAATACATGTAATACGTAACTGATGTGTTTTTTTCTCCCACATTCATATTATATACTCTTAAGTGGGGTGACTTTGGTTAGCTGAGTTGACTGGCCAAATTTTCAAGAATTATTTACTCCCTAACTAAAGCCCTTAAAAACGTGAAACAGAATCTAAAGTAAAGCTTGATTTCTGCACTATCTTTTAGTTTTTGTTTCTCATATCTATGAGATTTAGTTACCTAGTAAATAATTTCTGAAAATTTGGCTTAAGTCCCCACACTTAATGGAAGGTACGGTAATAAAGTAAAATGTAATATCATGGTTTCTGAACATACATTACATACTTTAATAATAATTGGCAGATACATTTTGTGTGTGTGAGTGAAATACCATACATTCCAATTTCATACCTAAGATATCATGTTGTAATCACAATCATAATAACATAAAATACCTACTTTTTAATGAGAAATCGTATTCAGAATTAATATCTACTCTTGCCTTATGTATACTTTGTCACAATATACATTAATAAAACACGTAGAATTTGAATGTAGTTTTGAACAACAATTTTGCACTGTGGTGGAGTTACTTTTATGTTGTTATTTTTTTGTTGCTGTTTAGTTTGTTGTTCCATGTTGGTTGTCAATTTTTTCCAGCTGATGCAAGTGTCCTCTGGTCTTACTGATTCCAATGGTGCTCAACAGCCTCAAAATTTCATGCAGGTAATAATAATTAAATAAAAATGAGGCTACATATATATTTTTTTATATCATCATTATAATTTGTTTTCTATTTATATTATTAGGTGTGTTATCAGTAGCTTTTTAATTTGAAAATAAAAAATTGAGATTCATGAAGGTACTAAACTAATGATTATTTAGGTAGCTCGTAAACAAATTAATGTGTAGCTAAAAAAAACAAAAAACAAACAAAGTTAAATATTTCTGCAAAATTGTAATTCTTGCCAAGAGATATATTAAACCATAACAATGTAGAATCAACACTTGTATACAGTATTGAATTAGTAAAATGAATGGCATAAAGATGCATTGACATTAAAAGTGATTTCTTAGATTACATGATAATAAGTAGGGTAATGAGTACTGATGCACAGCGGAGATTTTTGTGTCATTTTTTTTTAAATATAAATTGACAAAAACATAGCTTAAAATTGTTATTAAGTGCAATTTAAATCCAAATATTATTGCTTAGGATTTTTTCAAAGCATGTTAATGCTAAAAAAAGCATGAAGTTGTATGGACTGCGTATCCATGAAATAAATAATAATAAAGTGGGCTAAACATAAATGTATATTACATTATAGGAAAATACACCATTACCAAAATGAGAAGATAGGTTATTACAACCGGATGCACCCTCTTTTCTCGGATTCTAATCAAGTTATAGAAATAAAATTTAACACGTGTTAACTACACTCTTACACATTGATCACCTGTAAAATCTTGGTGTTTATATGGGGAAAATTGTTTGAGAAAAAGGTGTGTAAAAATGTCTGATCTTATTTTGGCCAGGGTATAAATTGCATTGCAGAAAACTTTCTTGGCTTTCAATAATAATAAAAATGGCTAAATAATACCAAAAAAAAACAAACAACTGCCCTGTATATTTTTACAATATTATTACGATTATTATAACAAACATATTTCAATTAAATCCTACTGATAACAAGCCTTATATTTTCAGCACCATTTTCATAAAATTTCATTTTCATATTATGTATCTTAAAACATGCATGCTATGTGTTATTTTACATACTTAGCAAAATCTTTTATTATTTTTAAAATCAATGAGTAGATCAATACGTTCCAAAAGATTTTACTAATGTATCAAGTTTGAGAAAAGCATGCCATTTTAAAAAGAAAAGGAAAAAAAAAAAAAAAAAAAAAAAAAGCATCATTATTATATTAATTTTTAATTTTTCTTTGTAACCATTGTGGAACAAATAACTTTAATTTTATCATGTTTGGTGAAGGCAAGTAGCATATAGATGAACAAAAATACACATTAATGTATAGTAGAACTATTGACTATTTGTACTCATTAACTATTTTTAAATTTAAAAATTCTATCATAATGTTCTATATAATTGCAATGATATGCACTACAGTGAAGCACTTAATTTTTTTGGTGATGGTAGAATAAATGTTTAATATAAACTTATGTGTTGATGTAAATATAATCAAATCTGTATGCTATTTTCCAGGCTACTTCAAATTCAGTAAAATATTAGTTTACAGTATTTAATATCATCACTGTGTGAATTTTTTTGTGATGTAATTTAATATATTGCCCTGTACTACCTTGAAAAAATAAAGTTGCTACATTATTAAGATATTAAGGAAAATAAACTTATCACAATTAGGTATGATAAATTTGAAGAAAAAAAAAGAAAAGAAAAGAAAAAAAGATAGGATAGAATAGGGGAAAAACAACAAGGGCCTTACCATAGTAAAGAGAGTCCCATAGTTCGGTAAAGATCTAGGAAGATTTTTGCTGAACTATTGACTTCACCATGGTAAGGCTCTTACTGGTTTCTGGTACCCTTTTCTTATAAATTCATCATACTTAAAATGAGATGTTTTATTTTTTTAAACAGCTTATTGAATGAATTTGTTATAATATGAATCCAATAGGACCTTAATTAAAAAAAAAGTAACAAAAAGTGTGAATTGCTTTCCAAAATGTCAAATAAAATAACAGTAAAATTAAAACAAACTAACTAACATGCTCTAGAAACACGTATAAATACACGTCTTATCTTTGTAAAGAGAATAGGGAAACATTATAATATGCATATAATATTTTCAATGTGAAATTTGCAACAGTGTTTTGTTTTTTATTTGTTATTAGATGCTGAACAAAGGTGTTGCTAATCAGCCACCTCCACCTGCTGTCCGTCCTAACATCATCTCTCCTGGCAACACCATAGAACAAGGTAATTTTAAAAGTTATTAAGCTTGAATAATTTATAATTCTCAAGAAAAATAATTTAGAAAATTTTGAATTTATAATAAATGACTAAAGGAAATTTTCCTTATACAATGTTTTAGGTGGTATGTTCCCTCCAAGTGGTGGTTTTACTCAACAGCCTCCAGCCCAAATGAATATTCCTCAAGATCTGGTGCTGAAACTTCTGCATCTTCAACAGCAGCAACAACAGCAGATACCGGTATGTGTTGTCAAGTGGTCTTTGAAATGTTCTGTTTAAGAGAACTTCTCTTTTATAGATCACAAAGTTGAGCATGAATAATAATACTGATACCAATACATTACAATTTTAATATTAAATTAGTATTAGTAAAATAGTGCAAATGTGTTTTATTATTATTATGATTATTTTGATTGACCATTGTATGTCTATTTTATTTTAAGGTAATGTGCATTACAATTATATTTGCATTGTTGTAAGTGTTATTATACTGTGTTTCTATAGCAACAGCAGCCGCAAAGACAACCACAACAACAACATTCTCAGCCTGATGCTCTCGGCAAGCTGTTAGGTGGTAACATGGGTGGGGAACCCCAACGACCTCAGTTTGGTAGTAACTCACTGTCTCCTCTACCACACGAGGTTCAATCTTTGGTGAACCAAGTGACACCAAGTCGGGAACTACTCTCTCGTCCTGAAGCGCAGAACATCATCAAGGGTAAGTGCTTGAAATAAGATCAAGTAATGTAGGTATTAGTCAAATGTAAAGTTTTATAATTAACATTTTACTTGAATTATTGTTTGCCTTCTTGTAAAAGGAAGAGAAAATAGTAATAAGTACTTTTGATGTGTATAGGCTTACGCCGCGGTGAGCTAACATTACAGCATTTGGTACACCAGCTACATAATACTGGTATGCAACCACGTCATCGTGAAGTTGTTGCTTGTATTCTCAAGCTACAACAGCAACAACAACAGCAGCAGCAACAACAACTATCTGCTCCTCCAGCTATCTCACCTCGTGCAACCTCCCCTCACCCTGATATCTTACGTCAGCTCATGGTGCAGCAGCAACAGCAGCAGCAAATGGGAATGACTTCCCCTCTGAATGGAGGTATGTAACATATTTCTATACTTCTATGAGTAATATTAATATGAACGGTGATTTTTTTTTCCTTGTATTTAAAATGGCAATACTAACATTATAAATAATATACTTATTTAGATTTTTTTATTTGTAAATGACACTTTAAAAGTGGCAAGATTCTGCAGCAACAAAATAATAATAATAAAATATTGATCATTATACTTTGTTAAGAAGTATCCACAGCAAAGCTTTTTTTTTTTTTTTTTTTTCAATGGCATGCTGATAATAATAATAAAAGTCTCAAGTGGTGGATTGTGGGTGCTTCTGTTTGTTACTAATACTATGAAGGACCATTTACAACATTACATTTACAAAATTCTTTTTCGTGTAGATACATCATGCAGAGAAATTTGCACTTTTGAAACACAGATTTCTGTAGTCACTGGGTACAGCAACTAATTGACTAATAAAGTAGCAACTGTTATGAGGCCAACTTTAAGCGACTTTGATCACATCCTCGTACGGTTCAACGAATTGCACATGCGTACATGCGTAGTTACTTAAAATAGAAACAGAATTGGATGTGAGGGAAATTTTTGTAAGGCGGCCTGATTTATGTCGGGCTAAATTAATGTTGATTAAATCGGGACTGGCATTAATGTAGCACACTAACGCAATATAGCACGCAAGCAAGCAAAAAAAAAAAAAAAAAAAAAAGTTGATTCTTTATGGCGTTCTTACATTTTTTATTACATACACAGGTCTTTTGAAAGTGCCTTGCTTGGCTATGTTCAATACTGCACTCTCAGTAATTGTTGGAATTAAGATCATACATAACAAATGTAATGTAAATGATTCTGAATGGGTTTGCTTAAAGTGGTGTTGGTTGCTTAATTCTAGCTCTGTGTGGTACTCCAGCTGTGCTGGCACCAAGCCCTGTACCTCCTGGTGCTCTAGCAGTTCAGCATTCAGGTAAGCTGCTTTGTGCTGGATTCATAGAAATGTGAATACATATTACTAACAGCATGCTCTTGTAAATTCAGCATGGTTGTGAAAACTAAGGAAATAAATCATTTGCATGCTGATATGTGGTCAAGTCGGATTTGAGGTTTGCAATTTATAAAATTAAATCTTTTGTTCTTTTCAAGCTGTATAAAAATGATCTTCTGAATTTTTAATGCCAACATTGATACATGTTAACTATTTTTTTTTCTAAGATATAAAATAAACTTTAATACTTGTGCTACAAATCAAAATTTGCTTAATATTGTTAAATGTTACAGGCATGCAGCATCGAGTGCCATCTCCTCGTGAACTGATTGCTCATACTCAACAAATCATGCAGACTGCTCTCATCAAGAAAAAATTGGAGGAGCAACGTGAGAACTACCGCAAGAGACAGGAAATGCAGAGGTGAAATTGAATGTTGCTCAAATGTCACTGAAATATTAGCATAATTATTAAAACATTAGATCCTGGACATGGCTGACCCTAGCCATTAGAAAAATTGAGTGACATTTTATTATCTTTATCTTGGGTTCCATTTGAAATAACTTCCTGTTAGCCATGTTTGTTAATAACTAATGACATTATATGCAGAAACTATAGGCTCAGACAGCCGTCACTAGCTGAGAACTAATTTGTGATGATAGTTATGTTCTTAATAAGTTTTATGAAGTTCCTGCACATCCGTGCACTTTGTTGAGAGTTCATAAAATTAGCGCCATTAAAAAAAATCTGACTATTTCGATCAACTTTAATGCATATACTATAAATTAAGACACTAAAATGTAACTTTTTTTATTTATACTGATATATATTTCCATATTTATCTTTATTTCCTAATTTTACATTGATTGCTGTCCATTTCTGTAATCACAATGCACATTCAACTGGGCTTAACTGTGACTGCAACTATTACATCTGCTCTTTCTACATCAGAGGCTGCTTTACTTCGAGCCCTCTTATAACATTTAGGTTCTTTATTTCCCATTGTTTCAAGAAAATTACCATCCATTGCAATAACAAGTCTTTTATTTGTTTAAAACATTGAAATTTAAGGGTCTTCTATCACACGTGAACATAGTTTGTTTACCAGCTGATGCTACTAGCTTCCCGCCGCCGCAGTTTAAAAAAAAAAAGTGCACGAAACGAAATTTTCTGATTGGTCTTGGGTCTATTAGGCGGCCCGCTCTATTGAGTAGTTAGAAGTCTTCTAACTACCCAATAAGCTTAATAAGAAGTTAGTCAACTCAACAACAACTGATTAGGAGTTTGCCAAGATTTTTGACGGGCCAATCACGAAGCGCCATTAAGACTTTTTAGCAAATTAATTCTTATTGGGTGACGGCTGTCTGAGCCTTATGTTAAAAAAGCAACAATTTAGTGACTATTAGCTCAACCTAGCTCATGTATTATTTCAGATCTCATTCCCCCAATGTGAGTGGTGGAAAACCCTCATCTTCCTCTCCTCTTGCTTTTACTCCGACCTCAGTTTTACGCAAGATGACTGCTGATAAAGACTTTGAATCAGGTAAGTTATATTTAAATAAGCAATGACTTTTTAAAATTTTACAGAACACAATAAAATCATACACTTGTTCGCCATAATTTTCGTTTGATTTGCAAGGATATTTGATGATATTTGGTAATGTAATAGGGCTAGGGGAGACCAAGCCAATGCAACAAGCACCCCCAAATATGATGCCCCCTGCAGGTATGCCACCTGCTATGGCTAATATGGGTGTAGGACCTTCAGCACCAATGCAACATAGCAATTGGAAGCCTATTGAACCTTGTATGCCTAAACCTCATCAAGGTAACATTTTGATTTCATTGTAGCTATTATTGAAAGTACACAATAGCACATTTGAAACTTAACTAGTGTGTTAGTGTTTCAAATGGGCAATTATGTAAACCCAAAGTTAGTATGGTTATGCTTCTTTGGAGCTTTATAAATACTGCTATTTTTGTGCCTGGTTTTTGTGTGTTTACAATACTGTATCTGAATTGAAAAGTTTTAATTATTTACGGTATTCATTTTTGACAGTGCATTTTTCTGAAAGGCATAGAACATGTTGAACAAAAAACTTGAAATATATCTGAACATACCTAAAAATCAACGTTGATTTGGCCGGAGTCATTAAGTTCTAATTTATTTCCCATTCACGAAATGACGGATGGTCCATGCGAGCAAAAGCAAGCGAGCTGTGACGTCTTAAAACTGCATCCGTCATTTTGTGAATGGAAAATAAATAAGAAATTAATGACTGGCCAAATCAATGCTAATTTTCAGGTATGTTAGAATTTTACCTGTCATCAGACAAGTTTTTTTGTTCAATGTGTTCTATGGCTTTAATGAATGGAGTTCTACCTTTCAAAATGACACTGACATGATGGATGCTGATAATTTGTTGCCTGTATTCTTGCAGGTCGACCTATAGTGAAGGGTGGTAGTTTTCCCGGACAGCCTCCCCAGGGTCCTCAAGGACCTCCAAGTCAGGGCTATTATCCTGGTGACATGGGCCGAGGTATAATGGGTATGCAAGCTAATAATCCACCTCCACCAGCCAATATGCGTGTAGGTGTGGGTAACAAGATGCCAAATCAGATGCAACACCAGGGATATATGAATCAGCCACCACCTTCTCAGCCAAATATGATGATGCAACAACAACAACAGCAGCAGTCTGTCCGAGGTAAACAAAAATGGTGCTCTCTGCTAGGTTTATAGTAAACATTTAATTTTACTTTTACATAGGCCTATTCAATGTCAATGAAAAAAACACTGCAGCTAGGATCAATAATAACGAAAAGGGTAGAATTACCAGCAAGGGCCTTACCACAGTAGAAGGTCTATGGAGAGGTTGAGGTCTCACGTGGCACAGAGTTTTAGTTATAAAAATGATCATAACTATTTTTATCTTGAACAAGACAACACGCTGCTCAGTGATGTGCTCAAGTAAATCTCTTCTTTGATTGATAATGTCATTAATGTCAGTTGTGAATATTTTTATAACTAAAACTATGTGCCACGTGAGACATATAAGAATAAATAGGGCCTATAGAAAATATATATTAGTTGAACCATTTTTTGTGTGAATAAAATAGGAGATGGAATTGAAATAATGATTATTTGTTTGCAGGCGGCAGTGGAGCTGTGATGCCAGATAACACTGGTAACTTGAATCCCTTGCTGCAACAGCTTCTGCTAGGACAACGTTCTATCAACTCTTACACCAGCAGCTTGGCTCAGCAACAGCAGCAAGCACAACACCAGCATGGTAAAACAAATTTTATTTTATTCAATAAACACACTTGGTGTGTAACATAACTCAAATTTACATAGGTAACTTTATTAAAATTAATTAAATTAAGAAAAAAATAATAATTGAAAGGAAGATACAATTTAGTTTTCATTCCTTGAGACTAATTGCATTAAATATATGGTATGGTTTAATTTATTCATGCTTTATAAATATAAATTATTCTTTTTCTTTTCTTCTTCTCAATATCTTGTAATTTACTATGATCATATAATATTTTCCTAGTTTGTAATATGCAGATCCTAATTTTGACACTTGCAGGTCCTGGCCGAGCACTACGTCCCCAATCTATCCAGCAACACCAAATTGGCATGGGAGGAGATCCTAGCAACATATCTCAATGGTTCTCAGGTGCTGGTCAAATGGGATCAATGCCACCAATCCCTACAGCCAACACAATGAGTCTGGAAGAGATCGAACGTCGTCAGCAAGCTTCAGCAGCTACTCCAGTGCACAATTAAGACCAAAGAAACTTGCTCAATTTCCACATCAAAAATAAACTTAACAACAAAAGACAATAAGCGTTCCAAGAAAGAATGTGAATGTTTGTGAGTGTGTGCTAATTTTTCGTTTACCATTTCAAGAGAGTGAAAATATGAAGAAAAAAAAAAGTACAAGTAGCCTCTTCTTTTTTGAGTTGTAGATTAATTTATTTGTTATATGAAATGAATGAGATAAAACAAATATGCTTCCTCAGCTATTACAGGCATCTTTAATAATTATAATAATAAAATAAAAAGTATATTCCTTCATAACGTTATAAATAAAATAAAGAATATTAAATGTATAAAAATATGAAGCAAATATAATTAAATAATATTGGAAATTTTATCTTAAAATTTGTTCATATTTCAGGTTTATTTAATGCAGAATTGTTGTTGACATAAAATATTATGGTTAATGTGTTAAAAACACATAGGTAAATAATAATAATAAACTTTTGCCTCTCCGTGTACCTAGTATTTACAATTGATGAGGCCAATATATAAACATTGTGTCATAATAATTGACAATGAAACTGTATAAAAAAAAGTGGAGTTACGTCTCCTAAGTGATATATTTTTATAGTGTAAATGAATATTGAAGAAAATGATACAATGAATATTGTTAAGTGTATTAAATGGGAGTAAAATCCTTTCATTAAAATATCATTTAATTTTCTTTTTGTTTTGCTATAGTAAAACTAGTAAATTATATAAATTGGTCAAACAAGTTTCTCGAAAACCTTAATTACAAACAAATCGAAAATGAGTTGCACATAAAATACATTTATTGCTTAAAATATTTTTTTTCTCATTATATACTAGTAAGAAAATTTATTGGTCTTAACAAGTCTTTCAGTATTTTGGCAACATTGTAGAGTAGATTTCATTTGTAAAATAAGTGTGTTAAGATTTTAACAATTTCTGTAGGTTTACGATTCAAGAGTAATAATAGTCAAATTCAGCAACTTGTGTCGTAAAAGCTTCTCCTATGATTTATTTTTAAACTTTCATCCTTAAAACTACCACCACAACCACCCTTAATTACAGCATGGTTACTTAAAAAGATAGGAAATCAGGGTGCATGTTACAAACCAACTTGCTGTGCTGTTAGCAGGCAGGCTGCAATATGCACTTAGTGGATGTGATGATTTAGGAGGAGCCTGTGCGACAGAAGTTGCTGAATTTAACAATGGACACCACAGCGTCAGAGGGCTTTGACATATCGTTCCCATTTGTCTATGATCATGTAATGTCCCAACACTCTTATGAAACCAAACATGAATTAATTACATTGTAATTTCTTTTAATTTCAATTTGTGTCTAGTTGTCAAATATGATAATAAATATCATCCTATAACACAACTACACATTTCAAAATTAGGATCATTGGTGCTTTATTTGCCATTGGGGATGGCTTGAAAGCATAATAACACTCAAGCTAGCAGAAGTTGTATGAAACTTAAACACTTAACAACATGTACTTATTTTTATTGTATTTGTTTTGATATTAAATATGATCAACCGTTATGTAAAAATCTAACATAAAAAAAGTTTAGAGTAAATGTGCCTCTTTTTTTTTTTTTTTTTTTTTTTTTTTTAACATATCTTGACCAAATTTAAGATAATGATTATTTTATCTCTCATGAAATGTAGCTGTAAAAATGAAGAAGTATAAAATACAATATTATATTATTATATATAAAATATTCCTAGGTGTATATGCCTGTAATTTTTGCTTGACTCCTTCAATGGCTTGGTTGAGATTAATTATAAAAATACAGACATTTCATCGATATAATAATGTTACTCATGAATAAAATTAATGAAATAATGTTAATGTATATGCAGTACTTTTAAATGTTTGGGGGGGGGGGGGGGGGGGAGATAAAGTTGATATTCAGTATTTTGTTATTAATTTGCTTTTCAGAACCTAGTTATAACTTCTGAACATCCATCAAGATAAAAACATTCTTTGACCAAATCGTGTACTATTTAATGTTCATTCTGAGTAGATCCTGGACAATTTCTTTTTACCATTATCACAATTCCTTTGAACTTTAATAATGCAACATGTATACACTTATAAATTCAGTTTTATAACAAGAGATTTTACATTCTTTAAATGTATTTATCATTATAATTTTTGTTTCATTATATCTTTAAGAATCAAAATATTTGTATACTATATTCAAACAGATTAAAAACAAAATACTCAATATCTTTAAAAAAAAAAAAAAAAATGCTTAATATATTTTCTTTTGCTGTGCCAATATATTTAATAATAACAAAGTTGAAAATATTTTTTGAGAAAATGTTATAAAATGGGTTAAATGCTATAATATATACCTATTATGGTCTGTTCACCATGACTCGTAAATTCACATAACTCATACTTGAAGATGCAACAATCAATGTTATTTGGATTCTTATGTGAATTTTATGTATCATTGTGAACAGGCCATTTTAGTAAGTGTGTATGTGTGCTATCACTTTATACAGTTGTTGCTTAAAAAATAAATAAATAATCTAATGAAAAAAAAAATTAAATAAAATCTCAGCCATGCCAATTATTTGTGATACATTTAATTAGAATTAAGGATAAAATATAAATAAAAGAAAAGGAAAACATAAAAAAAAATTATTTGATATAATCTCTCTTGTTAAATAATTTGTAGGTAATGTGTACAAATTATTGTAAGAATGATTTTTTTTAAATGTTTATAATAATTATTAATTACATTTAAGTTTTATTATAGTCTGAATTTGTATAGGTACACCAGAGCAATGATGAATGAAACTTACATAGCCAAGCTTTTGAAAAGATTGTATCTTGTATATGTTCACGTATAGCAGAAGCTATGTGGAGAACAAGGTGAAAAAGTTATTAGCACATTACAGTACATAGCATAGGAAACATTTATGTATATTTGATTAAAAATTTAGCCGAGATTAAACTTTTTTTTTTTTTTTTTTTTTTTTTTACATTTATCTGTCATATTTTATTTTATTTGTCAGTATAAATTTAGATGTGGTTCTGTTATAATATAATGTCTGATGCCCACTTCCATTGTGTAGTCAGCAATGGCTTTTTTTAATAGCGATCATTGTTATTAAACCTCCCAAAAACGCAATCTTAAATTTTTAATTATTAACGCACTGAGAGCAAAAGCCATGCTACCCCCAACCTATGTCACAGCTACAACTTGCTCTCACGCTAGCTTGGCACGAGCTGGAGTTACTCCTATCTTTGCAAAAATCATTTTACTCCATATCTGTAGTGGTAAAAATATTTTATATACATAAAATATTATGTCAAGTAGCGAGATTCAAAATAAGAGTAACTCAAGCTTGCGTCAAACTAGTGTGAGAGCAAGTTGCAGCTGTTACACAGGTTTGGAGTTGCTAAACAGCTTTTCCTCTCAGCGTATTATTAATTACAATTTTCAGATTGCGTTTTTGGGAGGTTTAATAACACAGTAATCACTGTTAAAAAAGAAAAAAATGTTGACTATTCCTTTAAGGTTATTTGTAACAATTTTTTTTTTCAAGAATAGTGTTCCTAAATCCAGTTTTGTGTGATATAAACAACTAAAAAATTATCACCTAATGCTTTTTAAATGGAAATGCATATTTTTTGGAGCTAGGAAACAGGGTTACGAACATCATGAAGGTTAAATGGACATCGGACATTATTTCAGCACTACGAAGATATATTATCTATTTATGTATGTGCGTAAATGGATTGGTATGTAAAAGTGTTGCTTTCCTTTTTCAATTACAAATTTGACTGAACAGCATTTTTGTTGTAGTTTTCTATATAAATAAATGTGCACATATGTATTTTAGATTTTTTTTTTTTTTTTTTTTTTTTATTATTATTTTTTAGATTTGGTTCTATGAATTTTGAATATTATGGTTTATGGTCTGAAAACGCTAATATTTTGTATTATTATTTTATGTTTTATATAGCGATGATATTTTATCATGAAGTATAAATATGTGCATAACTTTTTTTTTGTTAAGTTCCTTTAAATTGTCATAAGATATTTGTGGTTTTACAAGAACAAGCGTTTTAATTATTATTATTTTGTATTCAAAATATGATAAACATTTGAAAGAAAGAAATGCTAAAATTCAGCTATTTCTAAAATTTTAGCTTTTTTTTTTTTTTTTTTTTTTCATTTACTAGAAAGATAACTAGTTTTTTTTATGTATATAAATGTTACGATACACGAGACCACAAACAAATTCTGCTGTATCTATCTTTATCTTAAACGCGACCCCCCCCCCCCCCTCCAAATTTTCCAATGCATTAGTTTCATTTCTTATAAACCTTCAAACGTTTGTGTAATAGATTGAAGAATTTTGATGTTTTATGTTTTCCTGGTGTATTTATTAGGATTTTTTTTATAACATTTTTACTATTATATTTTTTGTGACCTAGTCGACTAAAATGCTACTTGTGAAAGTGGTCCATTATTATTTCAATTTATGTGGAAAAGAATATCGATTGATGCATAAAATGTAAATTTATGTCAGTTCTGTTAACATAAAAAAATATGCATTTGAATGACTTACTTATTACTTGTAAATAGCTGCAAAAAAAATGTAGTAGAAATATATCTAACATGCTTTTTATTATTGTGTTACCATAAACGTATCAATGTATGTTTTGCTGTACCTATTATTTTCCTATGGTTAAACACAATTTAGTATTTTTTATTTGGGTGAGTGTACTATTTAAAAAAATAAAAATAACAACTCAATTAAAATAACGAGGAAAACAAATAAAGTTGTTAAAAGACAAAAATGAATTCTTCAAGAAACAAGAAAGCATGTGCATAATATGTGAAGTGAACTAAAATTAAAACTCTGTTTCTACAGTTAGTGTGAATAATACAAATGGTGCACATGAAATTAAAATGTTGTAGACATAGCATCATTCCATGTGTATAAAAAGAAATAAATAAACAAAATATAAATGAAGAGAGAAAAATTTTAAGACTGGTATTAGAATACATACGGTAATAATTTCTTTTTTTAAATATAATTTGTTAGTGCGCAGAGTTCAAAAAACAAAATAAATAAATATTGTTTCATTTTCTGTTGAAAAATATTATTCAAACCAGTGTCATGGAAATTATAAAACTCTCCAAAAAGGTTAACTTGAGTAAAGAGTAAAACAAAAATATATATAAATAAACAAATGGGAGATTCAGAAGAAAAAGAAAAAAAATAAAGTTTTTCGTAAATAATTCTAGTTTTATTTCATTATCTGTCTTGCAACTCCTTCAAAATAATACAAAACTATAACGGTCCCCACAAAAGAGAACTCATTAATGCTGTTCGTAACCCTCTTTTCTGCAATGTCCCTTACATGTCTTCCGACTCCCTGTATAAATTTGTAGCGCCGCGAATGGCAGCCAAAACTACTATATTACAAATACTGCTTTACAAAGGTTTGAGGTCTTGTTGTCACCTGAGCGCAAGAATTCCGAGTAGTTATCTCTGTTTATGACATACATTATATTGTTTCTGACCTTTAGTCAGCCTTATCAATCCTTATCATATAATAGTTCAAATTGCCCCATGCATATGCAAGTGTTCCCTAGAGAGGGAAATTTAAAACAGCGTGTCTAAAAAATCAGCCAAGAGTTGGAAGACATGCAAGTGACATTGTGTTTTCTGCTATTAAAATGACGATCAACTATGGTTATTCATGTATATAATGCGCACTTTTTGGTGCAAGATAACAGGTTTATGATGAACGACACTAACAGTGCCCTCAAATGCCAACACATTACCCAAATGTTAGATTCATCTCTGAAATTCAAATGTTGGACCACTTGCCTATCATACTATTTTATGCAAGTCGATGGCGTTAAACGGTAAGGGACGTAAGAAAGCATCAAGTCCTTTAATATCCCATTCTTATATTTGGCATTGTGGGACCAGTTCTATTAGTATATCAGTGCTGTACGTAAACCATGTTCTCTGCTCCTTGGTTATTCAAATGGAATGAGCCCTTTTTTTTTTCTTTTGGTGCAAGAAAACGGGGTTTACACACAACACTATTGTTATCTTATAAACTAAACTGCTCCAAGAAGGCAGAAAATACAAAAAAAATAATAATAACATAGATGACGCTGCAACACATTTTAAACCACCGATAACCTCCATTGTATTGTAGTAATTATAAATGTGGTTCAAAAATCAAGATCTGTAACCAACATTATTTGTATTAAGTGTCAGAGGGAGGGGGGTGGGGGAGAGAAAAAGAAATAACAAAGGTTGTTGGCTGAAAAATTGTGGCAAATGGTGTGTCCCCTCTCTTGTATATTGTAAAAAATTGTCATTTCTTGTCTTCATAAAAGTATCTGCAAAAATTTGATTTTCACAAATGCTTAATACACGAAAATCTTTTCTTTTTCTGACACTGAACAAAAGATAACATCACAAATATACAAATTCCATTTTTTATTTTTAGCAATGCGTAAATAATAATAAAAAAAAATAGTAAACATTCACAGAAGTGCAAATTTATCATCATATAAAAGGACCAATAAGTAATATAATGATATATTGTCCTATACTAGCTTGCATAAAAATGTTAGCAAAAAAAGTCATCGCGGGGTTCATGTAACTCAAAAAGAAAAGAGAGAGAAAAAAAAAAAAAAAAAAAAACGAAAGTGCAATAAAAAATTACAGCAAGACAAAGACCTAATGAAATTATGATGTAACAATATGCATACAAATCATCTTTTGCAATTTACATTTTAATAAATCAAAGAACTTTTAACGTTATAAAAGTCCCCACAAAGTCCCCATAAGTAAAATCAATAATTATAATACTGAGGGCTACCGCCCACTGCGCTGGTTCCAGTGAATTTGAAATGTACATACATATTTAAATTATACAATTACATACATTCATAAATATATTAATTTATTATAATAGTGATTAATACCTTAAATATTTTCCAAAAATTGTTATACAATCACAATCATACAGCTGCATATTACTCCAAACATAACGGAGATCTGAAAAATATGAAGACAAAAAAGTTAAAAACAAAATTTAGCCACCGGATACACGCGACTGTGAATATCGAGTACTTCGTTCGTAAGTACAATTTATTTAATACATGAACACATTAAATAGAAAGATTTATATATTAACTAAAATGAGAATGTATAATATGCGACACGAAAATAACGGCATACATATAAATCATATAATATTTATTGTGAGTAAGCAGACTGCAACATCAGACCTGCTGTAGTACAATCGCCATTTTATGATGACGTCATAAAATTTGTTGAAAATGGAAAAGAAAATATATTTTAGCGTAAGTGCTGCTCTCTGGTGGTAAAAAGTTGAAAGTGAAGTGTTGCCGCCATTTGACAGTCTTGCTGGCGTGCTTGTTAGTATTATAAATTTTGTGTTAATAAGTGGTAAATTTTATAGAGTGTAGAAATGAGATACTGCATAAAAGAATAACTATCAACATTGATTGGAAAATTACAAAATTATTGGTAAGTTATAATGTATTTCCATCAGAAACGCTATACAATCTTTGTGCTCGGGGCTCAATCTCCTTCCTGCCGCCTTGCTTCCATCATAAGTTCCATAAGAAAATAAGTGTGTATGTAATGTATTAGAATGATGCATTCGTGATCACTGATATTACTACTCAAACTAATACTTGTAAATACAGACTCTCAAGAGCTTTGTTGATAGTGACGTTTAACAATTAAATAATTGTATGGAATAATACAAACTTGTTATACCATAACCATACCACGGGGTAATATTATGTATGGGACAGGTGAATGTTCTTCGCCGACCACTGCCATCTTGCATTTCGAATCTAGTGATATGTGATTGCACGCGCATGTGCTCCATTCTAATATAATAATGTAGTGATTCGTGAACTTGGCATGAGTTTTAGTATAAAAATGGTATGTATCTGTTTCATTAACGCTTTTAACCCAGATGAAAATTTTACTTGGATATATTTGGAAAATAAAATTTTATAATTTCGTTATATGTTTGGGTGCGGCGATTAAAAATTAAAAGTGTACATTGTGGCAGGCTGAAAAGTGTTAGCGATGCCATGCCATCATGAAAACGGAAGTGGATTGGTAGCCATTTTAATTATAGGTGGCGTTACCAGCCTTTTAGAATTAAATTTGTCGAATCTTCTAGAAGAAAGCACACGAAGAAGTAGAAAAAGATTGAGCTTATGTGCGTTTTCAATTAATGGTGTTGGTAAATGTATTTATATCTGAAAGAAAGCGTGAGATATACATATTAAATATCATACCTGTCCTGTACCTTGTTAACTAGCTGCTAGTGACGTTTAAATGATAAATTATGTGTAATCGTTTTGCGTGGAGAATTAAATTTTTCAAATTTGAAAGAACAATCTACATAATGAATGAATTTACATTCTGAAAGTGGATAAAGTAGCCATTTTTTTTTCTTCGAGAATAATCGAAGAGAGGGAGAGAAAACGATCTGTTGATAACTGGTCTGCCAATGCCAATTATTATATAGTAGTACCCGAGACCAGCGAAATACTTATATAAGGCCTTTTCTCTTTGAATTTTTATTCCTATAACGGTCAAAAGTTCATTTTAACAATGTTAATTTTTCAAAGCGAAAGGGCCTTACATATGTATTTCGCTGGTCTCGGTAGTACCAGTATTATATTAAGTATTGTTAGTTTTGGATTTAGGTTTAACCTTTTATCCAATATCACGTTTGCATGCCTTACAACTGTAGGCTGTAGGCACTTTTTTTTTTTTTTTTTTTTTACATGTGTAGTGCCGCATTGTCGTTGTTATGAACTACGCGGTACTAGCGTAGGGAGTTGGGGAAAACATGTAAAGGGATATAATTAGGCTGACCAGACGTCCCGATTTTCCCGGGACAATCCCGATTTTGACCCCTTGTCCCGGCTAAAAATTGAAATGTCCCGATTTCTAATTTAGGAAAAAAAAATACAAAATGTAAGAGAATAAATAAAAAATTTATTAAAAAATCTATAAAACACGCACATAATAGGGATATATTTATTTTAATTTATAAAAATATTGTGATTTTTCAAGAACTATATCAATTAATAGCAGAGGTTAAAATCATTGGCAAGATAAATTAAAATTAATGTGCCATTCTGAAATTCTTTTTCTTCACTTTAAGGAAATTTAAGTTTTTTTTTTTTTTTTTTTTTCCTTTTTCTTCTTTGCTAAACCTTATTTGCTGGGTAGATAGTTAAAATATTAGTCACAAAAAAAAAAAAAACAAATCAATGCTATTATTTATTAAAATTACAATTTTTGGAGCAAATTTTAATAACTGTCACACAAAAAAAAAAAAAAAAAAAAAAAAAATGCCTTTGAAGCAAAAAAGTTAAATATATTTAAAATTTATATGGTTTAAAAAAAAGATGAATGTAGCTCTATAATTTTTTCTACAGAAAAAAATCATTTTTAGATTTGTATTTCAATAATGGCCATTTGAAAAAAGATCAAAATACACTTAAAAATTGGGGACCACGCCCCCTTTTATTAAAAATTTTCGCCTCCGGCGGGGCCCCTTCCCCCACGTCCCAAGGTGCCTCTCTCCTAGGGTCAAAGTGTCCCGATTTTGCCTCTAAGTAAAATGGTCAGCCTAGATATAATGAACCTTTTGCACTGTAATAACCTGTTAAGTTAAGTTGTTCGTTTTCAATTATCGGTATATTACGTATCATGGTGGTGTACGAGATTGTGGTAAACTCCCGCACAACATAAAGCACAATGCCGCTCTTCCTAAAGAAAGGGGTACATAATTGACTAATAAAGGAACAACTGTTCTGAAGCCGACTTCAAGTGATTTCGCTCACATCCGCTTCCGTTTTGAATTACTGCGCATGCGTAGTAAGGAGAAACGGAAGCGCATGTGATCGAAATCTCTTATAGTTGACCTCAAAACAGTTGTTCCTTTATTAGTCAATATACATTGTCAGGTAAAAGAGCAGCGTTGCCAAATCCCCTGAAAATCATGAATGAGTATATTCTTTTGGAAGCGGCATCGTCTTTGATGTTAACTATATTGTCCGGGAGTGCATATATTATCATGTGTCTCTTTTGGAAGTTGGAAGTATAAGCATATGGCACATTTATACTACCCTGCTCAATCACCAGCGGCGGCGGTGTGGTTTCAGAACGTTGAGTGCACGTAGCTCACAGAGCGTGACCGGCAGTAGAGATCCGAAACAGATTAAGTTACATCCCCATGTTTTAGGCAGTCCTGCGTGTGCTAAATATAAGTCCGCATATCACTTAACTGCGAGGCACTTTAAGCAGCAATGAAGAGACCATCATGAGGATCAAATGAGAGTGCGTGAAAGTGCTTGAAGAGTGTTTACGTGCTCTGATTATAAATAGTGCCTTGAAATAAATTAATTTAAGTAATGTTGGCTTACTGTTGAGCATATATGCAGAGGACTGCCTTGGCCTAAAACATGGGATGGCACTTCTGCCCCATACCGGTGCGTCAAGGAGTCAATGAATCTTGTATGTAGCAATAAATGTTATATGTAAAGCTACAAAAAAAAAATGGCGGTACCAGAAACAAACCACGTGGTGAAGAAAAAAACAGCAACAAAAAAATAAAAGATGGCTATCTTGAAGGGAGTAGGTGACCGGATGGTATCTGACAACTTGAACGGTCGCGATATGAACTTGCGTGAACTACAGAAAGTGGCCACAGTTGGAAGACATGTGAGGGACATTGCGGTTATCCAATGTCCCTTTAAAGTACAGTTTTGGCGGCTCCGCTCTATCAAGCGCTATGATTGGTGCCTCAGAATGGTCTTTTCTGGGCTGCTGTTGGTGCTTTGAATTAAAGTAATGTCTAGGTACACTGTATAACAGATACGGTTTGCCTAAAACATGGGGATGACCATGCCATATAGTTATTATAGATAGAGAGGGTAGGGCACAGAGCGCTGTGGTCCTAGCTCTTCATTGCACTTGCCGCCATCGTGTAGCTAAATCAGAATGTGTTCCGCAAAGTCACTCTTCACCCACCTGCTCAAAAACGAGTTTCTCACCTCACTCTGCTTCTGCGCATATTATTTTTCAAACGGGCCAGCTGCTTACCACAAGTGACCGCTTGGAGCAGCACTGTAAAGAGCTGGAGTTTTACGAGTGTGTGAGAACATCTTCTTTGGAGGCACAGAGAGCTCATCAATGTTATTATCATATTATCATAGGGCTTACCCAAAGAGGTTATATAACTCTATGGGCTTACCTCTCTATATAATCTCTTTGGGGATGACACGTACTTCCGTGTTAAAGTTCTCTAAGTGGGAGAAAACTTCTCCGCCAGCAGCAAGCTAGGTCTGAGCCACCTCCCACTTTTATATCACATGGTTTCCTTTCCTTTTCCGGCACTTCCTTTCACTTTTGTTATAGAGTACATAAGCGGTCAATGACTTGGTGAGTGTTTGTTGCCCCAGCTGTTTCCTTTTTTCTGGGCGGTTTTTCTCATAGAGTTATTATAGATATAGAGAGGTGAGGGCACAAAGCGCTGCGGTCCTAGCTCTTCGTTGCGCTTGCCGCCATCGTGTAGCTCTCAATCAGAATGTGTTCGCTAAATCACTCTTCAGCCACCTGCGCAAAAACGAGTTTCTCACCTCACTCTGCTTCTGCGCATATTATTTTTCGAACGGGCCAGCTGCTTACCCGTGCTTACCACAAATGACCGCTTGGAGCAGCACTGAAAAAGAGCTCAACCTTTATGCGTGTCTTTGTGAGAACATCTCTTTGGAGGCACAGAGCTCTTAATGCTATTACCGTAGGGCTTACCTCTCTATCTATATAACCTTTTTCGTTTTTCTCTGCGGATTACCACCTGCTATACCAAAATACCTTACAAGAAACCTTACATTAGATTAAACGAGACAAAGCGATACAGTTCGCGTAGGGATATCGATATACAAAAATTAATTAACATAATAAGGTGTGTTGGCTAGAGAGTGTTTGGAACTTTTGTCTCACTTTTACCCTCACGATTCCCATTTCCTTAACCCTTTTCCTTTTGTTATTGTTATTTTTTAAAAGTTTTACTATTTTTATTTAAGCACCCAAACTGATCATAAAAACCAATCAATTAAGAAAGCAACTATTTTGAGGCTGACTTTATAAGCGATTTCATCCGTGTCCGTTTCAACGTAGTGTGCATATGCATGTACGTACATGTGGAAGCGCTGGTGTACTTAAAATCGCATAAAAGTCTGCCTCAAAACAGTTGCTTCTTTATTATTAACATGACAATAAAAAAGAATATACAACTTTTTTCAGGCTGACTTTAAAGGCGTAGAACACCTTGAACAAAAAAGTTGCGTATTATCCTTACAAACCTAAAAATTTAACGTTGATTTGGCCGGAGTCATTGATTTCTAATTTATTTTCCATTCACAAAATGCCGCTGCCGGTCATTGACGTACAGCTCGCCCGGTTTACTTGCGCGTGGACCAGGCGAGATGTGATGTCAGTGACCGGCAACGGCATTTTGTGAATGGAAAATAAATTATAAATCAATGACTCCGGCCAAATCAACGTTGATTTTCAGGTTTGTTAGGATATTACGCAACTTTTTTGTTCAAGGCGTTCTAAGCCTTTAAGCAATTTTGATAACACCCGCTTCCGTTTCTACGTACTATATAGGCAGTGACGTTAAAGTAGATAGAACGATTTTCGTGTTATACTTAAACAATGCCCATTTGGTACCTTGTTATTCTTTGCCAGTGTGCGGATCTATAGAAAGAATAAAAAAGGCCTGTCCTTCGAAACGATTAACCCGTTTTTAGCCTCAAACTTCGAATTAATTCTCATAAGGCGTGGGTTAAAAAACGGCAACGACCATGTTTTTACAACTTTCGATGCTCATAAGTTTTGGGAGCTGTACATATTGTTTCTGAAAAACTGAAACTTAAGCTCTTCGATAATTTTAAAATTTATTAAGACAATAAAAAGTTGCTGTTCTACGAAAACACTTCTTCCAATTTTAAGTTTAAAGTCACTATTATCTTCAAAAATTAAGTCGTTGGGATTTGAATTTGGTTCGCGACATAACTTCCGGGTTCTGAAAATCTTCGTCAAAATGTTCGTGCGTGTTCGTATTAAATCGCTTTGTTTACATTGTTTTGCATTATGCAATAAAAAACTTTATATTGTATACGTAAATGAGAAAATTAAAAAAAGTGTAATAGTAACAAAATAAACCATTAATAATAGCTGGAAGTAGTAGAATACGCGAAAGTTAGAAATATCATATGACCATATTGCGAAGTGAAAAAAACAAAAGACGATTGAAAATCGAAAACATGGCTGATGTTAGCAAATTCGGAAAAATTCATCATTTTTGTATTTAACTTGCAGATTTCACATTCTAAGTCTTATTTAGTAATTATTTGTTAAGTTTTTGTTTGCTGAAACACTAGACAACACTTTTAGGGGTTTGTGACTGCACAAAAGTAAGATATATTATTCCAAACAACAAAAATTTGTCATGAGCGGCAAAAAGGCCTAGATTTCGATGTATCGGGGATTTCGATATATTCAGAAATCGTTATATCCACTTTAAAACGAAAGTATGTCTCAAGACGACATAGTATGTATAATAGTTTCCTGAAAACTTGATTGGTAAAATTATAATAATAATAAATTAAAAGAGTGTGAGGGGGGGGGGGGGGCACATTCATGTTAGAACTATCAGAGTCCCCTCGGCCCCTCTCATTTTTCTGTTAAAAAGGCCGAAGCAGCCGTCAATTAATCGCTGCCTGAGCGATAACCGTGCGACAACTATCGCTGGCTCCCGATTGGCTTTGCCGAAAAAGTTAGACCAATCCTAACTCTAGCGCACTCTAACGGTCCTTGTCGCAAAAAGACCGTTAGAGTGCGCTAGAGTTAGGATTGGTCTAACTTTTTACGCTAAGCCAATCGGGAGCCAGCGATAGTTGTCGCACGATTATCGCTCAGGCAGCGATTGACGGCTGCTTCGGCCTATAATTATGAGGAATCTAGCCGAGAAGAATTAATATTTTACTCTTAAATAAACAGTCGCACCGCCGCTTTGCTACGCCGATGACTCCGTGATGCCAAAAGATTGCAAGCCATACATGGTCCAAGTTTAAAATGGCTATATGGGTGTCTTTTTTTAATTTTTATTTATTTTTTATTTTATTAATATTATTATTTTGGCACTGTCAAGGTTTCTCAAATTTAATACTTCGTACCCCTCCTTTTAAACATCCGGTCCTTTGGAACTCTTTGTTAAACAGACGGCACGCCGCTGACAGCCGTTTTCGATAAATTTTATATTGCCAATCGCGCCGCCGCCGGGACCCAAGCTATCTGAAACAATGCCGTCGCCGCTGATTGAGGGTTTGGCGCCGGGGTCGACTGGCCTAATGTACAGCTCTGGTCAAAATTTTAAGAACGGGCAGCGGCGGCCGCAGCGTTTCCCCATAAAGATAACATAGTGTGGTGGCGGGTTGTCTATACAAATCGTTCTCAAACTTTTGGCCAGAGCTGTACAAAGGCGCGCATTTAAATTTATATTTTGATAAAAATCAAAGAATATATAGTATCAAAATATCCATGACCATAAATGTTACACAATTAGTATGTTTAATGAAGGGTAAGGGAATGAGCAGCTTAATTAAATAGTTTTATATAGCAAAAAAAAAAAAAAAAAAAAAAAAAAAAAAAAAAAAAAACAGCGCAGGTTGAGATGTCGTTTTAATGCTCTGCCTTCACTACCACTAAACAAAGTGCGCAGTGTTTGCTACTCCTAGCATGATGATCTTGCGCTCTGCAGGAAGCGGAAGGCTGTTATTCAAAGTACTTGAAGCTCTCTGCTGTAGGCTTAATTGCTGCGTAAACTGAGGGTCGCGATTTAGCAGTTTCGGGCCAGGCAAAAGTGTATAAGTCATGGGTCAGGGCCATTATAGACAAAATGTAATTCACAGAAGATGAAATATCTCAAATTTCGATTAACAGATATCATAAAGAAAAATAAATTGAGTAAAGCTCCACTTTTCGCATAAGAAAGTATGATGAATAAAAACAATCGGTTAAAAACGCACATGGCAGGGTCGGCCTG
Source organism: Ecdyonurus torrentis (assembly GCA_949318235.1). Classification (NCBI taxonomy): domain Eukaryota; kingdom Metazoa; phylum Arthropoda; class Insecta; order Ephemeroptera; family Heptageniidae; genus Ecdyonurus; species Ecdyonurus torrentis. The sequence goes on along the minus strand of OX439134.1, from coordinate 9,986,284 downwards.
GGAGGAAAAAGCTCGGTCCGCGAGATTGCAAAAAGGCCCGCGAACGAAAGGGGAGGGGTTGGGACGAGACCCCCCAAAACAGCGCCGCAGGTTAAACTTTTTTGTGGCCACGCGCCCTTTTCAGTGGGAATTTACTTAACATACTTCAATAATTTATGAGATTTTTATGACATGCAGTCTGCACACTATATACAAATAAAATTATTATAATGTTTTTAAATGGAGCTAATTGACCACTAGAGTTTGCTAGGGATGCAAATTCTTTTAAAATTAAAAGCGCATAGAATTTTAAGATTGGATGTAATTTTTTGTCGTCTTTTGAAAGAAAAATATCATTTTTTATCAGTCTAAAATTGTCCTTTTAATTTATTTCTTTTTCTTCGTGTGTGTGTGTGTTTCTTCGTTTTTTTTTTTTTTTTTTTTTTTTTCTATTAATTATTTTTTTTTCTTTGCCGTTTTTCTTCTTATTTTTTTTATTTTTTTTTTTAATTGGTGTGTTGTAGGCACGGCCAAGGAAGCTGAAGATAATGTAAGGCATCGACTGCGAATTTTGTTCGTCTTTTCCGAATTTGCCCGATCGACGAGATGTATTTCCAGTAAAAATTCAACTTTTCCAAAAAATTACACACGATAATATTTTCCCGCCATCAAAACGTGTAAAATACCGGAAATTAAGATTTAAATCTTGCAGCAGACGCACCAAATGCGCAGTTGATGTCTTACGTTATCTTCAGCTTCGTTGGGCACGGCAAGGACCCTTGCCCGGGGGGGGGGGGGGGGGGGGGGGGCTCACTAGCAGCTGTGACGTCACTTGTTCTGGAAAATGCAATGTTAACCTTATGGGCAAAATGATTCACTTGACATCACAATTCGAGAGTACATAGTAAACAAAACAGCGCCTCTGCAGGAAAAAAAAATGAAGCCTATGAGGCTGAGGGAAGTCGTCTCTCATTTGATTATTTCAAAAAAATATTTTAAATACCTTCCAAAAATCAGCAGATAATAACAAAAATAATGTAAATGTATTTAACAGAGAAGTGACATCCCAAAAAGTTAGGCAGACCCGCAACACTCATTTCTTTAAAATTGACAACGCTGCAGACGAAATTACTATATAGCGCGCTCTTTCATTGGCGCCTTGATTTGGCATTTTCTGGCCTCTGATTGGTGCTTCAAAACGCAACGTTGCCAAGTCAAAATTGTTGAGTGTTGCAGTCTGCCTAAAACATGGGGATATCGCTTCTCTGTTTAAGTTCTCTACCCGCACTCTCGAATACCCTTGTGAGCCTACCCTGGGCCAGGCCGACCCTGTGTGATTCAACTTATAAAATTACATGAATGCTGTTCGTAAACCTTGTTCTCTTCCAGCAAAAAATGCACATTCCATTTGAATAACCAATGGCGATCGTTTTGGAGCAGAGACCAGGGTTTACGAACAGCATTATGATTATAAGCACTTTCAAATAAATAATGTTATTGCTCTTTGTTGTTGTTTTTCAGTTCACAAGGATATCACAGTGTAGCTAATATGTCTGAAGCGGGTGGAGGTGACGATGAAGAAGAAGTTAGAAGAAAGCTTACTGAATTGCAGAAATATGTGCCATTCATGAAAAATCTCATCGAGAATGCAGAAAAAACAAAGACTTCGTCTCCTAGTGTCAAGCAAAAAATGAAGCACTTACTTCATGTTTTGCTGTCAACTGAAAAACTGTAAGGGAACACTGTAATAATGTGCATAACTTTATTTCTAAGTATTAAAAAAAAAAAAAAAAAAAAAAAAGTAGAAATATGCTTTTACCCCTACTTTATTTGCTGTAAAAGTCTGTTAGTTAGCAGTATGCTAAAATGCCAATATGTTTTAAATATTGTACATTAAAAAAATAATAATAATAACAATAACTTACATAATGGTGTCGCACTTTAAATTCTGACAGAGGTCTATTATCTCCAAAATTAATTCCTTATTGCAATAAATTTGGTTTCATTTTTAAGATTATTGTATCAGTTACCTCTGATAAGAATTTCACTGTAGACCACCGTAGATATAAAGTTGAAGATTTTGTAACCGCAGATTAACATTAAATGGTCTAAAGTGTCAAAGCCTTGCAATATATTGCATGGCTATATCCGATAATTTTCTCGATTTCCTTGCTGTCTAAAGTCTGCGTTCACCAAAAAAAAAAAAAAAAAAAAAAAAAAAAAAAAAAAAAAAAAAGGCTGAACATCAATGTAAGAAAGTAAGAAGAAGAAGAAAAAACAAACAAACTGGTTATATAGGATTAATAATAAAGAGAAGGATAGAATTACTGTACCAGCAAGGACTCAAAACACAGTAGAAGTTATATGGAGAGGTCGAGGTCTCATGTGGCACAGAGTTTAAGTTATAACAAACAAAACAAAAATTCATTTTTATGTTCATCATGTTATGAACATTTTCATAACTAAAACTCTGTGCCACGTGAGAACTCGCTCAACCTCTCCATAGAACTTCTACCGTGGTGAGGCCCTTGCTGATAATTCTATCCTTTTCTTTATTAAGAAAAAATAAATTATTAAATAATATATTTATGATTGCCACTTTTTGCCGCTAAACTTAAATAATTGTTAAAAGATTACTTCGTTCAATAGACTGGGATTATGCTTACGGGAGTAAGATACCGACCTTATATCTAAAAAACTAGTAGTGTTTTGGGTTTCAATTTGGTGCCATTGTGTAGCTAAGGCTCACACCTAGCCATGATAAAAAATTCATGATGGTTGACAGTCCCGAAAAAAAAAAATTTTTTTTATTGAAATTAACATTGGGCCTTATGGGCTTAAAATTTCAAAAATTCATAAAATTAATTTGCACAGTGATCCCCCTAAATTTTTATATATTTGAAATTGTCTCAAGCTGAAGTATCATTGTGCAAAATTCCAGATTTTTTTGACGAGAAAATTTTGAGTCTAATGGCCGACGTCGGTCCCCTACTCCCTTAAAGCCATAGACCGCATAAAACAACATGTGCTTTTTAATGAATAAACACGAAATGGGATCTTCAGAACTGATGACAATTTTTACCAGAATGTAAATGTAGTCCCACGAGAAAGCATGAAAATACTGTAAAGTATGCAATTTGCGTGAAAATTCATGTTTATGACATCAGAAACATGCAAAAATTAGTATGAAAATGTTGTACGGGTTGCATAAATCGAATTTTCTAATCTCTGCTACGGTGCTACAATTGGGTTTTCTTGTAAATCCCATCAAGTGTTTTGTGATATAAATGGTTAATGTTTTCTCCGGTCTATTCCTTTAACTATTATGTAAAATACATTTTTTCATGGATTTTATTATTGCTATTATTTTTATTCACCAAATTGATGCATTATGTATATTTTTGTTTTGTTATAGGCCCAAACTGAACTTGTTACGGAAATGTGAGATACTGCTTGCCAACTTGAAAATATCAAATCTTGGAAAGGTATAACTATAGGATATTGTACATACAAATTGTATTTTTAATTAGAAAAAAAAAAAAAAAAAAAAAAAAAAAAGTTATTAACGACTGTAAATTCTATGTGATATCATGGTATAAGTATAAATTAGATTTCTGGTAAAATTTTATTTCCTATTTTTTGTTTGAGTGTTCATTAAAACGCCTATAAGTTGATACAAAATTTATATCTATTTTCAATTTTTTATTGTCAAATTTGTATTGTCTTTATTATTTATTTATTTTAATCAAGACCTGCTGTATTATAAACCTTTGTCCACTTACACTCAAAACTTAACAAGAAGATACTTTTAAATCATCTGAAATTTACAATGTCTTATTGAGTTGTATGCTGATATTGAATTGTGCTGAAAAAGGTGTATTGTATTTTTAAAGGTAGATTTAATCTCAATTAAAAAGGGTAGGGGGTGCTTGTCTTTATAAATCTGTTGGATAATTTTCTAATAATTTTTTTTGTAATTAATATTTTGCCACTAACAAAATTAAGAAAGTGCTGCAAAAAAAAAAAAAAAAAAAAAAAAAAAAAAAGGGAAAACAAATGTTCTGCTGAGTAAAAGCACAAAACATAATTTATAAGTTAAATAAAACTGCCTTATTGCTGCTAAGAACTTTGTTTGATAATAAAAAAAAAAAAAATAAAAAAATCTCCGAGGTAGTTTGAAAACTAAAATAAAGTTATTGTTTTTCTTTGTCTGCAAGCAAAAGTTACATTTTAATATTTGAATTCATTGCAAAGGTTTATTATTTAAATGACAATGAAATTTATCACATGATAGAATGCAACTTGTGCAAATTAAAACAGCAGTCTTGTTATATGAGTTGTGCCTTGCTACGCAAAGCACTATGTAAATGCATCTCAAACTATAAATAATTCACATTACTTGAATTATTGTAGTGATACAGTACATTGTTATAATAATTAATTGCTTAACTTCATTATTTAAATTTATTTATGTTATAGCGAGCAGAATCATTTGGAGAAAACTCGAGATCTAAAGGTAGTAAAAGTAGTTCATCACAACCTACAGATTCTGAAGGTCGATCTGGTAAATCGAGTGGTAGTAGTGGTAGTAAGAGTAATGAAAAAGATCATAGAGATGATTCAAAAAAGACTGCTAAAGACAACAGAGGAGAAGCAAAAGGGTCAGGACGAAGTTCAAAACCATCTAGACGAGCACCAAGTAGTTCTGATAGTGACTCTGACTCTGACCGCAGACGACGTAGGTCTTCATCTCGTAGACGTCGTAAATCTCACAGACATGATAAAAGAGATCGTTCCTCTTCCTCTCAATCTTCAGATTCAGATAGAGAAGCTAGACGTCGTCGTAAGTCTGATGAAAAAAGACGTAAATCACCTGCAACTATTGATATTACAACTTCACCTGGATCTCCCAGACCAACTACAAGTAGAAGAGAAGAATCTCCAGAAATTATTATTGAAATGGACAACACTAAAGACAGGTAAATATATTTAATTTAAAGTTAAAAATTATTTTTATACAATTAACTCTTCAAATTAAAAGAAAATAATGCAATGCAGTATGTAAATAAATATTCATTTTAACTCAAAAATATTTATTGAGAAAAAATATATATATATACAGTTGAAAGAGTAAGGTTTGGGGCTGATAAATGTGGCCCACTCTTGCGTCTAAACCTAGGTTGTTTAGAAAAGATAATAGCTGTTTGCGTTGCCGATGCAACAGGTATAAAATTCATAATTTTCTTCCTTACTCAGTTGTGAAATATGTTTGATACAAAAGCATATCGATGGCTCCGCGGAAAAGTGAACTATCTGTAGTCTCCGCGCACCTCAAATTTGGAACATCTGCGCTCTCCGCCTCTCCCAAATGTGAAGCATCTGTAATGGAGCACTTGTAATACATGCTTCAAAGTCGGGAGAGGCGGAGAGTGCAGATGTTCCAAATTTGAGGTGCGCGGAGACTATAGATAGTTCAGTTTTCCGCGGAGCCATCGATATACTGCATGGATATGTCCCATGCATATTTAGCATACAATTAGTAGCAGGTTAATAAATTCAAAATACAATTAAAAAAAGAAAAAAACTGTTATGTGATTTAATTGGTACTACGCTGATTTTAATTCTGGAGTGTAAATAGTTAGTGGAGTACAACCAATTGTTAAATAAATTACTTTTCCCAATAAAAGTTTTAGTGCAGTCTTCATATTGATATGTTTAAGTCAGAAGTCAGTGTAATTAATATTGCATTGGTATGATACAGTAAATGATTATTTCATTTTTACAAGGCTGCTGTGTACAAACTAATAACAATGAAGTACAGGTATTTAATAAGAATTATTTTGGATGAACAAATCAACTATACAATGATTGATAATAAAATAACATGATTAGGCTGACCATTTTATATAGAGGCAAAATCGGGACACTTTGACCCTAGGAGAGAGGCAACTTGGGACGTAGGGTAGGGGGCCCCGCCGGAGGCGAAAAAATTTAATAAAAGGGGGCGTGGTTCTCAATTTTTAAGTGTTTTTTGATCCTTTTTCAAATGGTCATTATTGAAATAAAAATCTAACAATTATTTTTTCTATAGAAAAAAATTATAGAGCTATTCACCTTTTTTTTTTAAACCATAAATTTTAAATATATTTAACTTTTTTGCTTCAAAGACAATTTTTTTTTGAACAGTTATTAAAATTTGCTCAAAAAATTGTAATTTTAAAAAATAATAGCATTGATTTTTTTTGTCTAATATTTTAAATATCTACCCAGCAAATAAGTTTTACCAAAGAATAAAAAAAAAAAAAAAAAAAAAAAAAAAAAAAAAAAAAAAAAATTCGCCTTAAAGTGAATAAAAAGGATTTCAGAATGGCACTTTAATTTTAATTTATCTTGCCAATGATTTTAAGCTCTGCTATTAATTGATAGTTCTTGAAAAATCACTATATTTTTATATTAAAATAAATATTTTGTGCGTGTTTTATAGATTTTTAAATAAATTTTTCATTTTTTCTCTTGCATTTTGTGATTTTTTCCCTTCATTAGAAATTGGGACATTTCAATTTTTAGCCGGGACAAGGGGTCAAAATCGGGATTGTCCCGGGAAAATCGGGACGTCTGGTCAGCCTAAACATGATAGGAAAAAATATAGATATAATCTATAGATTAGGAAAAATTGGGGAATGGGAGATAGTCATGAGTTTAGAGACTGACAGGGATGCCATGGTAGAGAAAATAATTAATACTTATAAAGTGACAAGAAAGTCTTTAAGGGGGTAGGTGATTGACTGATATCTCGCAAACTAGGACGGTTGTGAATAATAATAATTACACAAAGTAAAGAAGAAATGTTGCTTAAAAATTTAGTTATGTCAAACATGTGAAAACACGATCAAATATTTAAGTTATTACACAATAAAGATAACATGTAAATGTGGAAATTTAAATTTGAGCGGGAAATTTTAGTCAAATTAGAAACTTTTTTACAATTAAAAATATCATTAAAATTTTTTTTTTTTTTGGCATAATTTTTTTTTTTAAATTAACTTGATTTTATTTGAAAATTATAGTGCTGGTTTTATTAGAATTAAATCACGTACAAAAAATTAATGGGAAAATATAGTTCTTCTTTTAGCGATTTCCGGTCCACGTCGGTCCCCCACCGCCCTAAGCTATTTTCAAGCTCTGCTGAGCCTTACCTATATTCCTGGAAACATAAAGAAATTAGTATAGTACAAGAGAAATGCCTGCATTATTTTATAATATCATTGTATTTATTTCCTATATCCTCTCCAAGCATTACTACTTGAACTTTTAAATATTGAGGGGGTAGGAGGAGTCTTGCTATACTGTATGGTGCCATTGCAGTGTCTCCATATTTTACATTTAAAAATATAACAATAATGCAAATTAAATGACAAATGGTAAGCAGAAAATATAAATTAAAGTGTTAATTTTTGTGTTACTGGAGGGAAAGAAAAATGGGAAGGAGGGGGGGGGGGGTGGTGATATATTTGTTAATATTTATATCATTGATTAAATAGGATGCAGTACTATTTCCATGGTTTATCTTTTAGAGCTAAAAAAATATTAAATTAATAGTTATTAAAATAATAAAATAATAATTTTCTTTATATTCAATATAATGTTAAAAAATATAAGGATTCTATTTGGTAGGATTGTATCCCTAGAATTCAAAATTAACCCCCTCATTTATATTATGGTACCAACTAACTGTAATAACAATTTAAGGATTCCTGTAACCAACAGTTAAAAGATAAATAAAAATTGTTGAAATTAGCATTAAAGGCGTAGAACACCTTGAACAAAAAAGTTGGGTAATATCCTAACAAACCTAAATATCAACGTTGATTTGGCCGGAGTCATTGATTTCTAATTTATTTTCCATTCACAAATGCCGCTGCCGGTCACTGATGTCACAGCTCGCCTGGTCCACGCGCAAGTTAACCGAGCAAGCTGTGACGTCAGTGACCAGCAGTGGCATTTTGTGAATGGAAAATAAATTGGAAATCAATGACTCTGGCCAAATCAACGTTGATTTTCAGGTTTGTTAGAATATTACGCAAATTTTTTGTTCAAGGTGTTCTACGCCTTTAAGCCATCAACTTAAAAAATTTCATGTATATTCAGAGTTTTTTTCATACTTAGTTTCAAGTACAACATTTGTTTTTTAAAAAAAATCTGGTCTTACAAAACCATTAGTGTGCTTAAAAAATCCATACTTTTTATGGTATCGATAAATTTTTGTGCTTTGTGTTTTGCTACTAAAGTAATTTTATTTTGGTCTTCAAATAGTATTTTATCCGTTCTCTCTCTCTCTCTCTCTCTCTCTCTCTCTCTCTGTCTCTCATTTCGCTTTTCTAATTTTTATAAATACTAAAAATATATTTACAGGCCCTGCTTTAAAATATTATTTTATTGCTTTATGATAATACCAATGTAATCATAGGATGTCTTCAATTGACATTGTTACATATAGCTCATATCATAAGTACTTAATTTTTGAAAATAATTGGTAATTAGGTAAGATTTTTAGGAACCTTATACTATGTTATAACATGCTTTCTCTATGCAATATAGCCACATCATAGTAAAAAAAAAAAAAAAAAAAAAAAAAAACAGCATAAGATGCATTCTTAGGCTGAAAGTAAAATATTCCATGGAAATATAACTGAACCATGGCATTAACAAAATAACATTACAGCATCCCATGCTTTTGTGCTGAATTAATAAAGCAAAATAATAATATTTAAATAAATATTAATATAATTGATTCAAATTAATAAAAAGAACATTTAGGTCATTGGTAGAAAAAAAAAAAAAAAAAAAAAAAACTTCCAAAATATATTTTTGGATTTATTTAGTTTTGATGGTATCACATACCAGTACTTTGTTTTTCTTCCTTATAATAATAATATAGATTTATTAAACATGAAAATTGTACAGACATTACATATATTATTAAATGTTGTTTAAATTCTTAACAAAAAATTGTTTGTACCGCACTTGTTTTTCTAGTGTACACTTCTGGACAAAAGTTTCTGAACCATTTGTATAGGCAACCCTCAACCCCAGCTATCTTTATTATTATTTATGAGAAAACGCAACTGCTGCTGTAGCACTGTTAGGAAACTTTTGTTCAGAGATTTACATAATCTCTCTCTCTCTCTCTCTCTCTCTCTCTCTCTCTCTCTCTCTGACACACACCTGTTGTTCATCCCCCCCCCCCCACAAATATACTTAATCAAGTTACATGGTTTATGTATGTGGGAAACAACAATTTAAAAAAAAATGCATAATGCACTGGAATTTATAACAAAGGGTGGGTGTATAATAACTTTATTATAAGAAGATCACACGGAAATGTTTTATTCGTTTGTTTTCCAGGGGAAGAAGTCGACAAAAAGGACCGAAAAGCGCTCCAGTAAGAATGGGATCTCCCAAAAGTCCAAGTCCATCACCAGAAAGTCCTGAGCCTGAAGAGAGGATTGACCCTACATTAATCCCGTTAGAACCCCAAATGTCAATATTAGATCTACCCATGCCCCCTACTGGCGAAGAAGAGTGTGAACTTGAAGTAGTCGGGGCTACTCCAAAAGACCCTAGACCTAGTAAATCAACAGTAATTTTGAAATCACGAGCAAATTTGAGACTTTTTACTCAAAAGTTAATGAATCATCAAATGAGTGGAGGATCATCAAGTGGTAGTTCAGGTGGACCGTCAACTAGTTCAGGTGAACCTGTAGCTGGTCCAAGTGGAATTAGGCCCTCCACAAGTTCAAGTATGCCCATAGCAGGTCCAAGCTCAAGCTTAAACATGCCCTCGACGAGTTCAAGCTCCAGTACATCTGGGCCATCTGCACATAATTTCACATCATTACGAGGTTATGATAGACCAGTTATTAATTATACTGGTCCTGCTAAAACAATTGATTATGATCATGGTCAAATAAGTAGACCTACTTCTGCCAGTGCATCTACTTCAAGTTATGATGAAAATCCATACTCGCCCATTAATGTTGATGTTCAGTTAGATCCACATCTGGATGATGATATTGATGAAGAAATGGAACAAGATGAAGCTCAAGAATCAACTCAACAACTTCCACCACCTAATTTGCCACCACCAAGTTTTGATCTTCCTAATAGACCCACAACAGACATACTAAGCAGTGATGACATAGCTTCACTAAGTGCAGGTATTAATGCACTACCCACTCTAAATAAATTGAATGCTTCACAAGTAAAATCTAAATTTCATGATGGAAGAAGTGTTCCTAAAATCAATGATTTCATCCCTGCAAGAGGTGTTATAGGACGAGTTCCGTCACATTTAATGGCAAGTAAAGGAGCATCACCTAAAAATTCTCCTAAAGTGCATCCTTCTAAATCAGTTCCTAAGCCTGCTACAGTCACTAGAATGTCAACAGATCCAAGAGGTGCGCCAGACCCTAGAATGTCAACAGATCCAAGAGGTGTGCCAGACCCTAGAATGTCAACAGATCCAAGAGGTGCGCCAGACCCTAGAATGTCAACAGATCCAAGAGGTGCGCCAGACCCTAGAATGTCAACAGATCCAAGAGGGGGGCCAGACCCTAGAATGTCAACAGATCCAAGAGGTGTGCCAGACCCTAGAATGTCAATGGATCAAAGAGGTCATTTTGACCCCAGGAAACAAGGAGATCCAAGAATGCAACAAGCAGGAAAACTACCATCTCCAACTCATAGTCACATTCCAGGTGTAAACAGGCCCATTCCAGGGCCACTAGTATCACCACCAGTTTCAAGTAAGCCTGTCTGGGGTGTCTCTAACTTGCAGCCAAGTATGCCAATGCCACCTTCTCCTAGACCTTTAATATCTCCACCTCCCCCGTTTGGTCAAACATCACCTTCCATCGGACTACCACCCATCGTAACTCCTGCAGGAATGCCTATTAATAAAGGAAATCCTATTCCAGTTATTGGTGGACCATATTCTAGGTATAATACACCACATATGGGTGGATCTCTAATGGGTCCTCGTCCAGGACATCATATGGGCCCACATTATATGGGTGGACCTAGAATGGGTGGACCTCATCATAATTATTCACATAATTATATGAATTCTAATACACCACGAACTTATGCTGAGCATAGAGCAGCTAGACAACGATTAGAGGAAGATGAAAAAAGGCGGAAAGCTGAGGAAGCTAGAAGAGCAAGAGAGGCTGAAAAGCGGGCTCTAGCTGCTAAGAATCCTGCAAGCAGACCAGGTGTTTCATCTGCAATGTCAGGGATTTCTAATAAACCTCTACCCTTTAAGCCTCCAGCAAAGAAACCTCTTACAAAACTTATTGATGCTCAACCTCTAGTTCAACCTTTAAAGCCTAATGCCCCTAAGTCAAAAGGTAAGGCAGAGGAGAAAGCTAAAACAGATGACAAAACAAAATCAGATTTAAAGAAATCTGAAGATAAATCAAAACTTAAAGCAAGTAAGCCCCAAGAACGCAGAACTTCTAGTGATAGAAAGGATGAAAAATCTCATGAGAGACGTTTATCTAGTGATAGAAGAGAAGAAAGAAGATCTTCCACTGAAGAAAAATACGTTGATAAATCACTAGAAAAAATATCGCCTCTAGATAGTTTATATGGAGAAATGCCTGGTCCAAAAGTTGGGTGTGGTTATGGTATTCAGAGTTTTAGAATTCCAAGAAAACCTAAACCTAAAGAATCCACTCCTCCAAAAGAAGCAAGTCCAGAACCTATGGAAGAAGATGAATATGAAGATGTGACAGCAGATTTGGATGTTCCATCACTTGACTCTGATGATGAAATAAGTCAAGATAATGTAACTTCAGAATCTTTCCCTGAATCTACTCCTGAACCTACTAAGACTGAAACCAAATTATCTGAAGAGAGTTCAAGTGGACGTTCATCTAGATCAAGATCTAAACCTGTAGAATGTGATACTGAAGTTCCCCCTGCTTCGGAGATGAAGTCTACTGAAAATGACAAAGCTGCCGAAGTTGCACCTAATCTTGTAATTGAACCCACTCCTACAGTAGCTCCTGTAGAAAGTCCAGCAAAAGTTACGCCTCAAATACAGCCTGTAATGCCTCCTGCAGTTAACTCTGCAATGGTAGAAGAATTTACAAGACAACAAATTGAAACTGTTGTTAATAAATTATTTGCTTCAGATGACGCAGAAAAAATATTAAATGCTAAATTATTAGATGTATTTAAAAAACTTAAACCTGATAATTATGAAAAAATTAAAAGATTATTAAATGAAGAAGAGTCTGATTCTGGCAGTGAAGATGAAGAAGTGGAGGTTAAGAAAAAGTCCCCAAGAGCCAAGAAAAAATTACAGAAAAAGCCTTCTCCTAAAAAATCTCCACCTAAACCGAAATCTAAGAAGAAAATTGCAACTCCCGTGGAATCAGAAACTGATACTTCTGATGAAGAACCTTTAGCTCGTAAAGTTGTCAAAGCAACTAAACTGGATTCAGAGTCTGAAGAAACAGAAAAGACACCGGAAAAACTACCAATCAAAGTAGTAGAAATTGAGGAAAAGGTTGTGGAAATATCAGAAGAGAAAGCAGAAAAGAAAGAAAAAGGGGAAGAAGAAGAAAAGGAAGAAAAAGAAGAAAAGAAAGAGAAAGAAAAAGAAAAAGCAGAAAAGAAAGAGAAAGAAAAAGAAAAAGCAGAAGTGCTTAAACCAGAACCTAATGAAGTCGAGAAAAAGAGGGTGACTAGGAGTTCTAAAAAAGCTGAAAAGGAAGAATTGTTACCCAAAGAAACTGAGAAAAAAGAAGACTTAAATGAAGAAACAGCAGTAGAAGATGCATTTTCAGAACAAAAATCAACAACAACTGAAGAATTAATTGAGGAAAAAACTGAAGAGAAAGAAGAACCACAAAAAGAAACTTCAAAACCTAAACCAGCTACTAAAAAGAAGAAATTTAAGAAAAAGTTAAATGAATTAGATAGACTTCATGAAGATATCAGAGATATGTTCATTTGTGAAGGAGTATTAAAGGCGTCAGGTCCTAGAAATGTGAAGCTAATAAATTATGCAATTTCACCTGAAGTTAGTGCCCTGAAGGCACTACGTAAAGCTAAGAGAGAGAGTTTAGAGCAGCTAAAATGTGCTACTCCTGTTGATGAAGACATGGACGAGGAATCCAAAGATATGCATCCTACTACAAGCAGTACAGACTTGCCACCTGTATATGTCATGCTTGAAAAGAGAGATTTAAGTCCTTACATTTCAAGACCTACTGGAACAGATGATGAAATTTCAATGGATGGTTCAGTGACCTTAAGTTCAGGTCGTAGCTCACATGCATCGACTAGAAATGTTGCACGGAGAGGTAGACGAGTTGCAAATCAAGGCAGTAGAACAGTGCCAACTCCTCCTCTAGAAAACATGGAAGTAGAAGATGAAACTCAAGAAGATGATGCTGCATCAACTGAAATGGATGCAGCTTCAGAAGCAGGAACAGAAACTTCAGAAAATCTACTAGTTACAACATCTAAATCAGGTAGAGGTAGAGGAAGAGGAAGGGGTAGAAAAACAAAATGGCAACTTGGAAAAGCACCTAAATATAATAAAAAACACATTCCTGTTAAAAAATTAACTACTTATCAATTAAGACCTGATGAAGATCTTAGTAATCCACATTATTATCTTGAAAGTAGTAATAATCCTATTATTAGATGTTTAATTTGTGTTTACGAGGGTAAAAAAATTATTGATCATTACATAGATTATCATCCAGATGTTGAAGTCCTCTTCTCTCGTTTAGCACCGGAAGAAATGCACCATGCATTAAAACAACCTGAAAATTACCCTCCACCTGCTGAAGTAATGAATTGTCGTTTTTGTAACAAAGATTACTTGAATATTGAAGAATTATATGATCATATTACAGAACATACAGGAGAATATAGGTACAAATGTCCTGTGTGTCCAAATTATACAAAGTTCCAACCTAAAACTGTAACTTACCATATCAAAAACTGTCACCCTGAATTAGAAAGTTACCTTCCATTAGTACTAAGAGAAGGTCCTCATTGTGAGGATACCAATTTACCTGGTTATATCTGTGGATTCTGTAGATTTGTTCAATTTAATCGAGACACTGTTGAAAAACATATTGAGAAACGTCACAGAAATGAGAAAGGTGCTACTATTCCTCCTGGTCTTGAAGAAATCAATACAATCAATATGGCTAAATGGTGTCAATCAAGAGAACAAGAATATTCAGACTCTCCAATGAGAACTCCTATGGTACCAAAAACTGAAGTAGATAACGATGGACATATTCCTCATACACCTGCTGAACTTCCAACATTAAATTTCTCTGAATCAACTGAAGATCAAGAAAATATTAGTATCAAATTAGAAACTGCATCTCCTAAAAAAGAAAATCCCGATAATGTTATTTATAACAAAGAAAAAGAAGAAGAGGAGGAGTCCAAAGAACCTGAAGAATTTGAAGAAGATTTAGCTGATCTTGATCTTCAAACTACACTCTCAACTCTTCAAGGATTATTAAAAGAAACTACAAATAATCCTAAATCATTACTAGAAACAATAAGAAGTCAAAGATATGAAAGTATGGAAGATGATAGTAATGTAGAACCATCAGTATCTTCTGAATCTCCTCCTCAAAATAAAGAAGCTGTAAGTAAGACAATTGAAGCTAAATCAAAACTATCTGTACCATCGACAAGCACAGCTGAAGAAGCAATTGAAGAAAGTACATCATCATCATCAGACGATGAAACAGATGTTAATCCAGAACCTCTTAAACCTAGTATTAATCTACTACGTCCAGGTTTATTAGATAAACTAAAAAGTTCAATACAATCATCTATTGCAAAATCAGCACCAGTAAGTACAGACGATACAACGTCTATATTGAACGATGATGATAGTAATACGTCATCGTTACAAGGACCAAGCATAGAAACTGAACCTACAAGAAAGAGAAAATTGTCTGGTAATATTTCATGCTATGCTTGTGATTTTACTACTGATACTATTTCTGATTTAATGAATCATATCGAAGGTCATAATTTTGAAATTAGTGGTGCTTGTCCGATGTGTGATTTTCCAATTGGGAATACAAAGAAAGCTTTGAGACATTTAGAACATGACCATGCTGAAAAACGTGCAAGTTTAGCACTTGAAACTCCTCCTTCTCTTCAAGAAGAACAGAATCAAGTACCTACAAGACCACTGATTAGAATTAAACCATTAAATGAACTTCTAGCTTCTGATGGAGCAGCTACTACTTCAGGTAATTTAATATTATTGTTGTGTTTAAGTACTCGTGCACACAGAGCAATAAAAATGTTCAGTGCAAAGTTCTTTTTTTTGTAGAAATGTTATCTAATTTTTTTTAAAGTAATATTTTAAACTTGCGTATATAAAGTTACTTCTGTGGAAAATATTACATCATAATTTTTATATTTCTGTGTTAAGGAGCATTATAAAAATTGTAGGCTATATATCGTATATCGATCTTGTTGCAAAAAAATAGGTCTATCTTGTTCCCAAACGTTATGGAGATGGCGCTCGAGATAGGCCTTTTGCTTCCACTGACAAAAAACGAGATAGACTTTTTGCTTCGCCTGACAAAATACAAGATAGACCTTTTTTTCGCAACAAGATCGATAATATATATATATGTGTCAAGATAGTCGTTAAAAGACAAGTTTTTATTATTATTTTAGGTGAGGAAAAAAATCAAATTATATATATTTTTAAGATCTTTTAAACATACTTAACATAGAAGGTGACTGACTTGGACCGGAAATTGTTAAAAGAAGAACTATATTTTCACAATAATTTTTTGTACATTATTTATTTCCAACAAACAAACACTATAATTTTCAAATAAAATTGAGTAAATTTTTAATATATTTTTTTATTCAGAAAAATGTTTTAATAATATTTTTAATTTAAAAAAAGTTTCTAATTTAACTAAAATTAGGATTTTTACATTTACATGTTATCTTTAAAGTGGAATAACTTAAATATTTGATTGTCTTTTCACATGTTTGACGTAACTAAACTTTTAATTACCATTCCTTCTTTATTTTGTGTTTATACCTAATTATATTATAACTTGCGACCGTCTAGTTTGCAAGATATCAGTCAGTCACCTACCTTCTTAATCATAAATAATAAAATACATAATAATAAAAATGTATGTAAGAACAGTTTGTGTGATGTATTAAAAAATTCAGAACATTGATATTGAATTTATAAAACTCCATTTTAACATTTTATCATCACATTGAATAGCTTTCTGCATTTTGGTACTTTATAAAAATTAATTTTAAATAATTATATTCCTATTAAAAAAAATATATAAAAAAAATACATTTTTGAAAGGGCAAGGGCCTGATTACATGTCTAGCCCAATCTTTAATCCAAGGTGCTGTATTTGCATACTATTGTAATTAATATATTTGGTTTCATTCAATTTCCATTGAAACCATTACCACAGTGAAAACATTAGTTCATGTGATCAAGGCATTAAAGTTCCAAAAATTGTTTGATAGATGCCCACTATTGACTAGTTTAATTTGTGCAATATTTTTATAACAACAATTTTGTCATATGAATATAATATGCACCTAATTCATTTGCACATTTATTTTTATTTATTATTAATTTTGTCTGACATGAAATTGTAACTACATAAATATGTGTCATAATGTGAACTATACTATATCAACGTTGTTGCGAAAAAAATGTGTAACTCTTATTTTGTCAGGCGAAGCAAAATGTGTAAGTCGTTTTTTGTCACGATAAGCAATATATGTATCTCGTTTTTTTTTTGTCAAGCTAAGCAAAATGTGTAAGTTGTTGCCGAACGTAATGGAGATGGCACTCCACTTACACATTTTGCTTAGCTTGACAAAAAAAACGAGATACATATTATATTGCTTAGTGTGACAAAAAACGAGTTACACATTTTTTTTCGCAACAACGTCGATATGTTAGTTTTAAAAGAATGCAGATTTTCAATTCTAATTCAAAATATTGTTTGGTATTGTGAAATATGTTATTAATATGTTTTGTTATATTTTCAGGCAATATTTCTCCCAGACCAAGTATAGTCCAGCCTGTTCCTCAAAGTGAACCACCTAATTTAGTGGCACAGCCTGCTATGGTGAGTGCATGGCTGCCAAGTATTGGCGAGTCAATTGTTTTTTATCCATATTTGTGGCCTCCACAATAACTACTATGCACTGCATGCTTATTGCAACTTTTTTTAAACAATTTTCATTGTGTTCCATATTAGTTGTGTGTTGTTTTAGAAGTTAAAATAGAGTTATTTTCTGTTTGGTTAATATTTACTTTTTACTTTTTTTTTTCTCTCTCTCTCTCTCTCCTTTGGTACTTGCAACTTTAAGAATGAGCCAACTTAAAATGTGCTGTTTTAGTGTATCTTTTAGCCAGATAGCTATTTTAGTTGTATTTTTGTTTGTTGAATACACTAAAACCTCACTATTTTGAAAAAGAATTTTTATATATTTTTGAAGAGAAAAAAGTTTGTATGATTCAATTTAATTCCCAATGCTTTAAGCCTTTTTTTTTTTTAATGTTTTATAATTTTTATTGTTAATGCATGGTAAAATTATAACGTGCATTTTGGGCAAATAACAATATTTAAAAAATTAAAAGGTTTGCCCAGAAAAAAAAAGCTTATAAAATGATTTTACTTCTTACCCTCAAATGACCTCAAAACCTGTAATTAGGAAAATATATCCATACTTTACGTGTTGCAGTATTCTTGATATATAATTAAAAATTGTCTAGCTTTCATATAATCAATTTTCTCCCATAACATTGAGCAGCAAACTAATTGTTCCCATTTAAAGCAAAATGCTACTCAGCGGTCGTTTCTTATCGCCCCTGGGATAGTGTCCATAAAGTTAGCACAGTACAAACTCTTATCGCTGCGATAAGGAAAGGGATAAGAAGGACTGCTGTCCTAGGCTTTAGAGATTTGCTGCACAAAGTTGCCAAAAAAGGTTGATTATATGAGTGCACCCTAAGAATTAAAAATTTCTATGAGTTCAAAATTTCATGACAAAAAATCTTGAACAAAATAATAATAATATTTATAATAGGCCTATATATGAAAAATGCACAAAGCTTTTTAAATTGTTAGATTAGAATTCCAAATCCTCATATGTATGAGTATGCTTGTATGTATTAAATATTTGTTTTATGTAAGTGGGAATGGGAGATGGTAAGCTGTACATAGCATGTATCTTACATGTAAGTGAGAAAATATTTAAACCTAGTCTGAAGCTGCTTGTCGTCAGTAAAAGTTTACTATCTCCCATTACCTAATTTTTCCAAAGAATTTCTGTGTTTTTCTACCAAATCTTTGTATTGATTAAGTAACACAGAGTCTATTTTTCATTAATATAATCTGTTTGATAACTTAAAATAATAATAATAATAATAAATATATGTACCAGTGTTCATTTTTATATGGAAGTTTTATTTACTTAATTTTTCATACGCACTTCAATATTAAAAATTTGGCATTGCAAATTTCTAAATTTTCCATGCTTCTTGTTGCACTATTTGCTTGGCTGAAATTTAATTAACTTCTGCATATACATCAATATATGTGACAAAAATATAATTAACAATTCATAAGTATGCATGGGCTAGGTTTCTAAATGCACAAAACTTCTAGAGTATTTTAAGCATGACTTTTTTTTGGTATAAGAGTTCAAATAAAAATTACAATTAACACCAGTGGACACTTTTACTTTCTATGAAGAATTTCCAACCAAAAAAATAATAAAAATTGAGAGGGATATATAATGGTAAGTGACCACTGGCATTATAAAAATATACTTTAATAATTTATCTTGTTTATGGCTTGTTATCAGTATCAGTACACTTAAGGCTTTATTTTTATTTATTTTGTGTGCATGTGTGGTAATAGCATTAATGTATATTAATTTTTTGGAATATGAAAGTATAATGTAATCCTTTGTTCCTTATTACCCCCTCCCCCCTCCTTCATTCTTTAAATAATGTACACAAGATTGTGATAATATTTTTTGTCATTCAAATCCTAGGGTAAAAAAATAACAAAGTTGCATAGGCAGTTGATAAGTTATTTACATATTGAGGGCTACGCGGCATTTTGGTACTTGTGCAATCTCCGCGGGTGCAATTTTGGCACATGTGCAATCTAAACCACGCATACTAATGGCACATCTGTACAGGCTAAGCGTATAAAGATGTTTCTAAAAAGGTGAGCGCAGAGAATGCACATGTGCCAAAAAATGCACCCGCGGAGATTGCACTAGTACCGAAATGCCGCATAGCCCTCAATATTTTATTTGTCGTCAGATAGGTGTCGTACATGATATTGTCTATGAATGTCCAGCATACTGTATGAGCCACAATCTCTTGCATTACATACATTGCTAAAAAATCTTGAGAAACTCTCTCCCTCCTTATCACATGCATCTGATATGTAAAATAAAATAACCAATAAACTGCCTATGCAATATTGTACTTTTGTCAGGACTTCAAGATTTAAATTGAAGTGTAAAAAAATTATCACAATTGTGTGTACTATTCAAATCTGTACTTGTGAATGTTTATTATTATTATTATGGTTATACTGATAACAAGGCATAATTATAAAACTATAATAAAACAAATTTTCTTTTTGTTTCAGGTGAAAGATAAACCTAACACATTTACCGCATTACCTGCAGGATCACGTATTACTATTGGTCCTAAAAAGCAAGCCGCAAGTCCTGCTACACCACCTCCAACAATCACTCCTCCTCCTCCTTCACAGCCTCCAACAAGTCGTGGTCCTGCACCAAAATATGCTCCATCTCCTATTTATGTGAAACAAGTAAAGGCAGCTACAGTGTATGCTAAAATGTTGATTCCTGCAAATTTAAGAAATACATATAAATGTATGGATAGTACTTGTTCTTTCTCATCTGATAAAGAAAAGAAATTTGTTAGTCACATTAAAGGTCATGAAAGTATTGCAAAAGATAATCCATTACGTTTTGGTAAGTTTGAATTATTTTATTTAATTGATTTATTTCTTAAATGTTGGTTATAATGCAATTTACCTCTTTGATTTTTAAGAGTTGTTGTTATTGTTAATATTGTGAATACAGTTTACTCTTGATTTTGTAAAGTTCAATTCTGTAAATTTCTTGATTTTGTGAAATGCTCAGTTTTTTCCGCAACAGACTTCAATATAAGCATGGCAATGTTAAGGCTCTCCATTTTTTGAAACGACCATTTCGTAGGTCGCTTGTGATTTCACAAAATCGAGAGTTTACTCTGTATTATCCTTTACCTTGAAAACTAAAATTGATCTATTATAATTTTTTATAGGCCTATTATTATTATTATTATTTTTTTTTTTTTTCACAATTAAATTTTGCTACATGAAATTTATAGTTTTGAAGTACTACATTTTTTTTTTTTTTTTTTGTATCATTAACAGTGCCAAATCGTGAACTTTTGTCATACATATTTTCTTAGCAAATAACAAGTTTTAATAATTTTATTTTACAGTTGACCAGAGTGGCAAGAAGAGGAATGGTTGGCGTCAATGTGCATATTGTAGTGCTGATACCAACGCCACTGAGTTTATACCAGCTGAGAAATTAGTACAGCATTTAAAGCAATGTCACTTGAATTGTGTGTTCCAATGTGCATATTGCTTCTATAGATCAGCAAGCAAGAGTAATGTACTGCTACATGAGGTAAGTTGGATCTTAATCATGTACACATGATTGTGATAATATGTTTTATCATTTAAATCCAGTACAATTTTTCCCCGTAAGAATTACATTGTAAATTTACTGCAAGTTTTTGAATGGTAAAATATATTATCACTTTCACATGACATGAAGATTACAAGAAATGAGACGGTGCTTTCAAAAGCAAGGTGCTGAAAACTGAAGGTAGGGAGTTGCCAGTTCTGTGCTCGTAGCACCTGAAGATCATTTCATTTACTTCTGGGAGTCTGTTCCGTAAGGCTTCACAAGAAATTTGGTATTGAGAAAGGGGGCGTGGCTCATGAGTTCTCTATGATAAACAAGTGAGTTACGCCTTTCTCGATACCGAGTTTCTCAAGAGCACTTACGGAACAGACCCCTTGGTCACTCATTATATTGTCAACATTCATGCAGATATAATGATAATAGTAACATTTTATGAGTGGCAAAAGAAGTCAATGGAGGTTATCGGTTTAAAAAAAATGCTTAAAACTGTGGCTTAAAACACATAAAAGTATGTCTAGTAATTCTCATTTATATTTCTCCAAAATCGGTGGAGTAGTTTTCTCAAAAATCGCAAAAAATGTGTTTTTCCCCATAAGCGTAATGTTAAATTAGGGGGCCCTTAGCTTTTCCCGCGCCTCCCCGCGGGGTAAACCGATAACCTCCATTGAAAAGACCTGCTGGAGTACCAAATCGATGAAGTCAAATAACTTTCTCGTAACAGTGAAAATTTTTTATGTGACTATAATTTCTATGAAGAGAAGAGTTATGGTTCAAGGTCGCATGATACATTTTCTAAGATACAAGAAAGCTATTTGACTTTTTCAAAATGCAGACGTAGTAACCTTGCACAACAAGTGTGGCAATGAATTTATTTTCTTACAAGATCAGTAAAATAACTTTTAAAAACGTAATTTTCTAAATTACTCTACCCAAGTACTCGGTTTTTATTATTTTTTTTTATCTTCAGATATATTGAGGAGGGGGGGGGGGGGGTGAGAATGCATTCTTATTCTTAAACACATTTTCCAACTTGTGTGGTACAGTATGTCAAATATGTTATTTTGCACTTCAACCCCCAAATTTAAGACCAACTTTTAATGTAATCAGTCAATCACTAAGCACATAAAACAAATTTATGATGCTAATAGCACTAACAAAATGATGTACTCTATTTTCAGACTCAAAGCCATGGACCCTTACGTCCTCGTATATTCATGTGTAGTGATAGTGAACCCAGTATTGAAGCAACTCTACCTGATCAAACAAAACTACTTGGCAATCTTGTCATGCCATACAGATGTAAACAAGGTCAGTAAATGAATCATCATTTTATGTTATTAAAGTTTTTAATAATAATAATAAAAATAACAAAACTGATAATTTTTGAAAAACAAGTAAATAAGACTGCACGTTTTTAGGGAGAGGACAAACTCAATAATGCTGTTCGTAAACCCCTGTTCTCTGCTCGTAAAATGACAATCAACTTTGGTTATTAAAATGGAATGTGCATTTTTTGGTGCAAGAAAATAGGGTTTACGAACAACACTAATATTGCCTATTAGAATTTCATTAAAATGTTTTAATATTGGTAATAATTAAGTTTAAAACTAGATACAGTACTGCATTTTTAGGTGAAAATGACGATTACAGTTGCAAGTTTCATATTTAGAGTTTATGCTCTTTAATCTACTGTGTGTTTATACAAAATTACTCTGTTACTTCTAAAAGCTTAGAAATTATATTTATGTAAACTCACAGTACATTGTGATGCAGATAAATAAAGATAAATAGCTTAACATTTTTGCAGGTAAAACTGCCATTTTCACCTAAAAATCCGGGGTCTCTATTCATAATTATTATTTGTTAACATTTTAATTATCGTAATTTAATTTTCAGGTACATGTACAAGACAATTCTACAACCAGTCTAAGTTCATACAACATATGAATATTGAACATCAAGCAAACAAAGTATTTAAATGTCATGTTTGTGAGACAAGCTATATTTCACCTCAAATTTTACTGGATGTAAGTATGCTTAACAAAATACTTCATTAGAGAATAAGGATAGGAGAAACCAACAAGCACCTTACCACGATGAGGTCCGTAGCTTGGTGAAAGTCTTGATGGCACAGATTACACAAATACATTTACAAGTGTAGTCTACTACACTGAAGAAGAGGGCTGTTGCCCTCGAAACATCTTAAACCTTGTAAATATATTTGTGTAATCTGTGCCATCAAGACTTTCACCAAGCTACGGACCTCATAGTGGTAAGGCGCTTGTTGGTTTCTCCTATCCTTATTCTTTGATTATCAATTCAAACTGAAATGGTTTTAACCTTTCCTAATTAATTACAAAATACTTCATTAGGGTTGTTGTATATTATTATGGCACTCAACATTAATTATTCTGGTATTTTAATTGTTTTAGAAAGTTTTCTCTACTCTTATTGTTTGTGAAAATGTAATGAAATTAATTCTAAAAAAAAAAAAAAAAAAAAAAAAAAATGCCTAATTGCTGTGCTCAAGTATAAATTAATTTAAGGAAAAAACCATCGCGGTTAGGATCAATGATAAAGAAAAGGATAGAAAAACCAGCAAGGGCCTTACCACAGTAGAAGTTCTATGGAGAGGTCGAGGTCTTGCATGGCACAGTATAATGTTATAAAAGTTTCTTTATAACTTGAGAGCTTTCGTCATATGATAATGACATTATCAATCAAAAGAGAAAATTACTTGAGCACATCACTGAGCAGTGTCTTGTCTTGTACTGCCGTGTTATGCTCTTGCTGGTTTGGAGTTGGTGGAGAGGGGTGGGGGTGGAGTAGGGAATCTGGGAAGGAGTGTGAATGAGTGAGGGAAGGAGTGAGTGAGGGAAAGGGAAAAGGTGGGGAGGGGAGCGGGAATAGGGTATATTTTTGAAATATGTTAGCGAATATTAAGTCCAGGCAGCCCTTGGGCTTTTCTGGATCTTAATATATGTTGATATGCTAATTCATATTGTCGTAATGTCGCATAGTTGGCTGGGCCTGGAATAGTGCGAAGTATTGTTGATTTATAACATAATTGGAAATTCGATATGCCATGAGAGGCCGCATGTTCAGCCACAGGTTTTTCCATCTCATTGTTTTTTACGGATTGTCTGTGGCCATTCATGCGGTCTCTCGCTTTTTGTGTGGTTAAGCCTATGTAAAATGCTTGACATTTTTCCTGTTGGCCTGTGGTGGGGTTGGTGGTATGTTGGGTACATTCAAGTTTGTAGATTACGTTTTCTGATGTGCATGTATTGTGGCCGTGGATAGGGTATGTAAGGTTGGTGACGGGACTTGTAAACGTTTTGCTGGGGATTTGAGTGATGCATGTATCGCATCTCCTTCCTCTGTTGCTCTGTTTGCCGTTGTTTTGACAGGGGAAAGATCCACTAGGTAGGGGCTTAGGTTTTGGTGTGGGATCAGTATGGGATAAGATTGCTTTAATATTTGGTGGTTGACGGAATGCTATTGGTGGTATTTTTGGTAACAGTAGGTTTGTTTCAGTGGTGGCTAGAATGGGGTGTGCATATTGTAACATCTGTCTGATTTCTTTTTCTAATTTGGGGTGATACGTTGTGATGAAGGGTCGGATAGATTGATTGTCATTATTTGTTTTATTTTGGTCACAAGGTGTTTTGTCGCCCAAACTAAATCTATTGGCAGCTTTTGCTATTTGTTTCTCCACCAGGTGCTTGGGGTAGCCTCTGGTGGAGAAAGCTGTAGTTATGCTGTCAATATATTTAGATTTGGTTTGGTCTGTGTTTGGGATGCGGTTGCCTCGGCATGCTAAGCTAAAGGGAATGGAGCGGATAGTCCTCGGGGGGTGACAGCTATTGTAGTGGAGGTATTGCATGTGGTTAGTAGGTTTTATGTGGATTGAGGTGATAAGTTTACCGTCATCAATGTTGATGTCAACATCGAGGAAGGTGGCTGAATTAGGTGATGTGGAGTGAGTGAATTTTAGGCAGGAGAATTTGTTGAGTTCATCTAGGAATTCATGAAGTGGGCCGATGCCATGTTGCCAAACCATGAATATATCGTCTATGAATCTCTTCCATAGGTGCGGTTTATACTTCTGTCTCCCCATGAACTCACACTCGAGCAGACCCATGGTAAGGTTAGCATAAGATGGGGCCATCCTTGTGCCCATAGCCGTACCACACTTCTGCTCGTAGTGTTCATTCATGAAGTGAAAGTTGTTGCGTTGAAGTATAAACCGCACCAGTTGTAAGAGGAATCCAGTGGTGGGGACATGGGGCTTAGGTCGTTTCTCTAAATAGTGTTCAACGGCTCTAATACCCATGAGGTGATTGATGTTGGTGTAGAGGGACGTTACGTCAATGGTCACCAGGAGCCAGTCAGGGGGTAGTGGTTGAGGAATGTCATTTTTGATTATTTCTAGGAAGTGGGTGGTGTCTTTTATGTGGGAGGGTAGTGATTTAACCATAGGTTGGAGGTAATGGTCTACTAAGGCGGATATACGTTCAGTTGGCGAGTTGTAGCTAGATATGATGGGTCGTCCAGGGTTGCCGGGTTTGTGGATTTTAGGTAGTAAATAAAATCTAGAGGTGCGGGGATCTGGAGGAGATAATAGTGCTATTTCTCTGTTGTTGAAGTTTTCACAGGGGGCAAATTTTTCAAGAAAATATTTTATTTCATCATTGTACTTTTTGGTTGGGTCTTCGTCTAGTCGTCGGTATGTCGTGGTGTCGTTAAGTTGTCTATGGGCTTCAGCTATGTAGTCTTTTTTGTCCATAACTACAATAGTGGAGCCTTTGTCTGGGGGGAGGATCATGATATTTTCGTTATCTTGGAGGTTTTTGATGGCAATTTTTTGATTGTCCTTTAGATTTGATTTGTGATCTAAAAAATCGGGAAAGTTACTTTTTGATACGAAATTTCGAAGGCATTCCGCATAACGTTCAAGGGGATGGGTGGGGGGTAGGTGGGGATCAACAATAGATGATGGTGGTTTGAAATTTAGGAGGAATTCTCGAATTTTTTCATTATTGTTGTTTTCAGGTAGAAGATATTTCAGTCTTAATTGTTCTGATTCCGGGAATTGTTCTGAGTTTGCAATAAAATGTTTCCATTTTAGATTTCTAATATAGGCTTCAACATCTTTACAAAGTATAAAATGGTCAAATTTAGGAGTTGGAGCAAAAGAAAGACCTAGAGATAAGACTGAGATTTCCTCTTCTGTTATTTGGTAGCTAGATATATTGTGTACTTTGAGTTCTTTTGTTGTTTGGGAGTGAGGGTCGTTAGTGTTAAGTGCAGTAGTCAAGGTCGGGGATTGTGATTGACAGCGCCGCGTGCCGCCACCTTTGGCGGCGCGCGACCGTTGCTCACGCTCGGCGCTGATGTGGGAAGTGGGGAGGGAAACATGTTTGGATGTGTTTGGTTGCGAGAGTCCAAGTAATGCAACCAGGCATGGTTTATTGCTTATGAGTGGGGGCGGTGAAGGAGGGGAGGTAGCTGGTTTTCCGATGTAGCCACGTACTTGTAGTGCTTCTAAACAAAGTTTGGATAATTTTTTCATGTGGATTTTAAATTTTAAGTCTAGTTTCTTGTTGATTGCATTGTCTATTTTCTCAATCAGTTTTACGTGATCTCTAGAGACTAAAGCTGAGGTGTAGAAATTAAGGGAGTTGCAATGATGTTTGAGAGATAGGTCGAAATCTTTAATTAAATCCGTGACTACTTGGCGAGAGGCTGCGATGTTATTATTTACGTATTTTGCGCGAATGTTGGGTGGAAGGGATGTGTATGAGATCTTGGGACAGAGGCCTTTGGGAAAAACATCAAATTGAATACAAGATTATAAAATTTGTACAAATTTGTTACTGGTATGTTGTATGACTAAAATATTTTTTCTAGTACTTTATAGCAATGAAACTTTTGACCATAAAAGCATGTCTTTAGTTTGTAAGATTTTACACATACTTTATGATAAATAATAAAATCTAAACAATGTGTAATCATTTATATTTCAGCATTACAAAGTACATGCATATGCAGAGTTCCAATGTATGATTTGTCGCCATGGTACTGATGCCCAAGATGATATGCATCGACATCTCTGTATTGAACATCCTAATTACACGGCTTGTTTACTTGTTAGATCCATGATTGTAAGTATTGTTGCTCTAAATTAATCTATGATTTTGAAGTCCTAGCTGGTTCATACAAATCCTCTTTCCTCTTTCTAACTTCCTTGATTGCTAAATGGAGGATATTGATTTAAAAAACTCTTAACATTTTTCTATGTCAATGTTGTTGTGAGCAATATGCATAACTCGTTGTAGTGTGTAAGTCGTTTCCGAACGTAATGGAGATAGCGCTCGACTTACACATATTGCTTTGCGTGACAAAAAACAAGATACACATATTGCTACGGGTGACAAATAACAAGATAGATATTTTACTTCGAGTGACAAAAAACGAGCTAGACATATTGCTCACAACAACATCGATGTAAAAGTATGTCTAGTATTCTTCATTTAAATATCATATCTTTGGAATCGGTGCACTAGTTTTCTCAAAAATCGCAAAAGACATGTTTCTCCCCATAAGTGTAATGTTAAATTAGGGACCCTTAGCTTCTTTAGTGTGCTACACCGATAAATGTCATTGTAGTTTGTGGTATTCCAAGAGAATTCAAAATCACAAACTTAACAGTTCAAGTTAAAGATATGTGTACACACGACCATGATAAGAATGTTTACCATTCAAAAACTAGCGCTTAATTTGCAATGTTATTCTTATGAGAAAAACACTTTGGATTTAAATGTTAAAATATCTTATTGCGGTCCTGTGCACTGTGCGGTCCTGTGTATTTAAGTACATAGATAAACATTCTCAATAGTTTTGATTCAAATTGAACAGCTACAAGTACTTAACCACCAATATTACATTGCAGACAATGTTCTGGAAATACATTTAAGTTCCTCCGTAAACCACGGTCCCTTGCCTCCAAAAAATGTGTAATCCCATTTAAAAAGCACTAGGTGACTGCGACTTTTTGTATTCTAGAGCAGGAGAAAAAAGGGTTAACAGCATAGCTTATTGTTAATTGTGGATAAAAATGTAATTTTCTAAGTTTATCAAATATTCAATGCATGATATTCATTGTATCAATTCAAGCAATACTTTTGCATACCTTTATATTGTATGGTGGTTAGTTGTTCTTATGTGATCTGTCCTATATATGTAGCTGTTGGCAGTGTGCTCACACGTTCTGAGCAAATTAAATAAAGCAGGAAAAAAATTAACAGGATGTGTCAATTTCCTCTCTCAATTTTTAAAAATATGGTAGAAAATTGTACAAGGAAGTAACTTATTGATATTAACCAAAGTTTTTTTTCCCACTTCTTCTTTTATTCTTTCAACTGAACCAACTAAGCAGCTTTATTTTGTTTAATATGATATTATTGAAAGAATACCAGTAAAGAACTACCTACAGAATACATAATTAATCATTGCTATAATTTTGGAATCGTAATGCCACTTTATTCTGCTGCTTCAAATATGTAACTCAATATGTTAAACAATGTTTCCATTATCAATCCAATATCCTCTTTATCAAAAATATTTGTCCATGTATCTCTGCTTATCTCTTCTACTTGTAATACAATACTAATAAATCAATAAAATGAATAAATTTATTTATCAGAAGATGACATAATGTAATATTTTTTTATAGATCTTGTCATAAATAATAACACAAACACGTCCAAACAGACAAAACAAAATATTTACAAATATACATCTCTCGTCTTTTCACATAACCAAATTATGTTGTTGGGAATTTAATACTTTCCAAATAAACATAATAATAACTAATCATATGTTACCAAAGGAAAAAAATAAAAATAAAGAAAGTAATAAGCGCCTTACCATGATGAAATGTATAGCCAAGGAATGATCTTGATGGCACAGTTAACACAAATATTTGATGGTGATGGAACTTTTCTTTGGTTGCCCTCCAAACGTCGTAATCAATGTAAATATTTGTGACCACTTTGCCACCAAGACCTAGCTATGGTTTTCATTGTGTGAAAGCATTTGTTACCTTTGATAACATATACAAAGCAAAATAGTATTTAATTTCCTTAATTTAATTAATAACCCTCATATCAAACAATCAAAGTTCTAACCTATATTATTGTGATCATGTTTTCAGGGATCCAAATCTCAGAGAAATGTATTACAAGGAGCTCTAAGACGTCTTGAGATGTCCAATATCACAGCTGAATACATTGCTGGAGATGAAAGTGAAGAGGAAGAAGAAAAAGAAGATGATGCTAATTTTCCTCCTACCTTGCATATCCCATCACCTGAACCCTCAGATACAAGTGATGATCCTCCTATCATGATCTCCAGTGTTCAAAGTGGTGTATCTAGTGATTTAGCTCCAAGTGTTAGTGATCGTACAAGTAACGATGAAGATATGGAATATGATGATGAATCAGGTAAGACATATTTTGTTTTTATCTATCTTAAAGCGACACACAACCCTAAAAATAAGTATTTTTTGTTCTTTCCTAAAACAATTCAATAGTAATCAGTCGTCTATTTGACTTTTCTAGTCCGAGGGATAAGCGAGCCCCGCGAGGGTAACGATATAGAGTACACGCCCCTCTACTATGAGTGTAAAAAATTTGTACCCCCTGCTGTACCTGGTAAGCTTACCTGAGAAGGTGTACAGATTTTTTACTCACACAGTAAAGGAAATCTCTGACGTCAGAGATTTCCTCTTTACCCTCGCGGGGCTTGCTTATTCCGCGGGCTGGAAAAGTCAAATAACCGAATAATTTCTATTGAATTACTTGAGAATAGAACAAAAAATACTTATTTTTAGGGTTGTGTATCACTTTAATATCCGATGTTAGTGTTGGAAAGTGTTTATGAGGGGAACTCATCATGCATCTATTGAAATCGTAAAATGTGCAATACTTATGAGTTAGGTTATGTTTAACAGGAATCTTTTAAAGTTTATTTAGCGTTGAAATATCTTTTGCTAGAGAATTTAAGACGATACCGTGAATGAAGATGATTATAAAGGAACTCTGCAAAAGTTAATTGGTAAAAAGATTTGATTGAAAAAATCTTATTTAGATTGGAGATTGAGCTGTACTTGCATTTGAGAGAGAAAATATACATAATATCCAGCTCCAACATTAAATTCGTATAGCAATACTAGTTGCAAACGGGCAGGCAGATAGATAGATGCTCTTGGTCATGATAGATGCTCAAAAATTTAATATGTAAAAGGCAGTGCTTTACCGGAGCTTAATAGGTAACCAACCACAAGTTGGCTGATGGTTAAGTTAGCGGAGTAAGGCTATAGTGAGGTCATTATTACCTATGCTCGTATTTGAATAGAAAGCAATGTCTTTGCAGTGGCATGTTAATTAAAGTCCTAACATTAAGAAAGCTTTCAAACGTACAGCCTGTGCCACCTAAGGGTGTTCGCGATTAATCGAAATCGAGCCGCGAGCCAATAGACACTCAAGCTTTCAAGGTCACTAGGAGGTGGGATAATGTTAACTAAATGGAGAGTTTTTAAATGCTCTCTTATTGGTAGCATCCTTAAGTGGCGCGGACTGTAGTAACACAGTTCTTGCACTGCAACTACAGCTGATCTAGAGGTTGCGGATAGTGTAATACTTTACTGGTATGTGCAGTCATTTGCACCTCGATGTACCGAGGTCACATATTCTAATGTGGAGGCGTTAATATACAGTGAGACTATAAATGGTTCTCATATATACTTAAAGTGGCTACGCTGTGTTTGCATATTATGATTATTTTGTTTGCTTTGCATAACAAAATTCAACAATGACAGAATATATGAACACAGTTTTACAGTACATAATATATCATTGCAGTATCGCTTTTTGATAGGGATATTATTGTATTTATCTTAAGAAGCTGATTATGATGAGGTTGATTAGTTTACTTTTAGTGTGTGAATCTAAAGCAAATCTTGATATATTTTAATAGGAGTAAATTAAAATGTAATGCTGATAGTTTATTGTTGGAATAAACAGAGGTTTATCATTGCTAGCGAACTGTAATCCAGCTTTTACCTTTATTTTGATTCCCATTAAATTTTCTATGTACTATAGGTTATTATTAAGACTAAATATTCATTCTCATATTTTTAGTACATTGTAAATTATTATCAGTGATATATTATGCTAAATAAGTGGGTGAAATTTATATGTTTTATGGATCTATATTATATATAAGTCTGAAAATGGAATACTACAATCAAAAACTTAAAAGACTGTCAAAATTTAAGTGGCGTTCATATACAGTAGTGTAAACATTTACAAATTAAGAAAAATGGTGTATTGTATTTATTGATTTTTACTAATAATTTTATTACACTTTTACTTTCATTTTCATCACTTGTTTGGTATTTGTAGTACGTATACATTTTTTGGTTGGTATCTCCGAAAATTTAAAAAATATCATTGGCGCGAATCTATCCATAATCAACATGGCGTACGATAAAAATAAATTAGTTTTAATTTTTAATATTATCAATTTGTGACGTATGTACCATATTTTTTGCTTTAAAGTGAAGATATTATTTAAAATGAGTAAGTTTCAAAACTTTATTTATATCTCTTTAATATTCGTTTATAATTTTTACGTTAGAATGAACAATTTTACGAACCCCTTTTTATCTTTGCCGATGATGTTTAAATCCCCGACGAGAAATGATAGACATAGTGACGTTTTTATATTTAAAGGGACTGATATCATATTATCTTTTTAAAATAATGCCTTTGTGTGATTCTTTTATGTATGTTATTGCATTATTAAACGTGCGTTCGTGATACTTGATACATTTTTAAAAAATAAATATTTGTGATTTATGGATAGGATATGTTATACATTTTTTTTTAATTATTTCTTCCGACAATCGAATGGTTTGGTCAATTATTTTATATAATCGATCTTGCCATATAGGGTATTCAATGTTAATTTGGGCGATTATCGATTATATATGCAATATTTTGTTTGTTCGATTATATAAATGCACCCCTTACGATGACATGAAAGCTATTCCGATTGTCACGTATGCATTTTTAGTAATCGCTCTTAAGGCAAAATAGGAAGATGTCTAAGCGTTTAGGTAAAATTATTATTTTTATTCAAGATTATATTAATATATAAATGATTTTTGTAAATATAAGTTGGTTATATATACGGTATATATTTTATTTTATTTCGTCGTCGTCTTGTAGTTTAGCTGAAGTTTTATTTTTAGAATCATTCACTCCCATGTCTCGAATTTCAATGTTAGGTATATATATACTGATAATATTATTTTGAAATGTACCTACGTATAATTTTTTATCGCTGAAGCATGAATTTTTGTTTGCAAGAAAAGTGCTAAATTGTACTGTAATTTTAGTATTGCGTTTATCGTCTCTATTATACTGCGTAGCTAGGCCCCTGATCGGCGCCACTTATTTCATTTTAAGATTTTTTTTTTTTTTTTTTTTTTTAGTAATTATAACGTCTGATTATTTTTAATGTTTTCATTTATATTTTATTTAATTTATTAAAACAGAAATTTTGGCAGTTTTCCAATATTTTAATATTGAAAGGTGTAGTTTTACTTTCAAATGTTACAGAGTATATTTAAATATATATATATATATATATATATATAATCATACGATTTTTTTTTTTTTTTTTTTTTTTACCTTTTTTATATCAAATATTACTGGATTTTGCTTTATGATAACAAGACCCAAAAAAATTTAATAATAATTTTCACAGTTTGTCACATAGCCAATAAGTGCATGCTTGCTATGTGTACGTTGTATGTAATACCGTACAGTATGATAATAATCTTCACAATTACACTAGCCTATAATGCTCAAAATTTTTTTTATTTACTTGTAAAATATTTTCTGTTTTTCAATTTAAAATAATATAATTTATAATTAAAATTACTTTTTTTATGTGTGTGTGTGTGTTGAAATATATATATATATATATATATATATATATATATATATATATATATATATATATATATATATATATATATATATATATATATATATATATATATATATATATATATATATTGTTATCAGTTAATGGCGAGTTCTAATGAATAGCGATAGTTTAGTTGTATACAGTGGCACGGAAATAGTTGATGATAATTGACATTAATATGAATATATTTTATAATCCTACATCATTCGTTATCTCTATGATTTACTTTTGTCCAAATATTTGTCTAATTATAGATTGTCATTTTATACTGACATAAAGTAAAGAGTAAATTGATGCACGTTAGAGGGGCTACTATAATTATATAATATTTTAGCCTACATATTAATATGATATTTGTATGTCGTTGATGTTGAAAACTATTAAACAATATTTTTGATTGATTTGTTACAGGCGAAAGAACCCGCAAGCAAGCTTTATCAAATCGAGAGGATCAAGACCAAGATCTGGAAGATTTGGATGGTCTTGATCTTTATATTTGTAGTAATAAAGGCTGTCTTTCATCATTTGAAAATGCCGATGACTTTAGTGAACATTTGATGGTTTGCGATATGACTAGAACATCAAGCACCATTAGTTGTTTTCACTGTCAGAGAACTTTCCGTCATATCTCAGGATTAATTGAACATCTCAGGAACATCCATGGACCTAAGAGATTTACTTGCGGACTCTGCACAGAGGTTGAAATCAGAATGTCGTCATTGCCGTTCATGTATCGTCACTTTAGACAAAAGCACAAGACAGTATCAACATTATTAAAACCTCTCGATCCATTAAAGAATAATCAAGAAACTGATAAATTTATAGTAATACAAAAACCAATTTCACCTACTAAATCTGCAAATAATAAAAAATCTAAATTAAATGTATATTCTCCAAATGAAATAGAACAGTTACCAAAGCAACCAATATTTCAAACACCTGTGCAATGTTCAGAGTGCAATTTTACTGATAGAGTAAGAACTAATATGATTCGTCATCTAAAAAGTCATATAGAAGATGGCAAAGAAATTACAAAAGCAATACCTATTAATCCAATGCCCTGTTTAGAAAATAAAGAAAGATTCTTTGATAAAATGACAAATTGGGCTGGAAGTAGTCATAGAAATCCTGATGGTACTTTAAAACCTTCAAGGAAACAAAGTTTTGTAGAACTAACTGATGCTGAAAAAGAAAAGTTACCTGTATTTATACCTACGTCTACACGTTACGAATGTGGTGCTCTGCACTGTGATTATTTAACGACTGATATTGATATGTTACGTCTACACGTAATGAATCTACATGCCGGAGAAACCACCTTCAATTGTCAACATTGTCCTAATCAAGACTGGATACAAACAGCTGATGCTGGACCATTCCTAGAGAAGGCACTATCTCACATCAAAATGCACGGTGAGAAGCTATATCGATGTCCTCATTGTCCACATTATCATTTTCAAAGGAAAAATATTGAACGTCATATGACTGATAAGCATAAAGATGTCACAGAGAGTAAAGAAATTATGGTAATACGTGAACCTGAGAAGCCTGAACAAGAGCTTCCTAAAAACAATACCTTGACTCCAACTGTTCATCATTGGTTGTGTAGTGAATGTGGACATCAAAGTCAAATCCACGATGACATGAAGCTCCATTGTAAAATTGAACATGGTATCAAATCTCAGTACAGATGCTCAATTTGTACTACAAGAGCTTCTTCAATGACAACAATGGACTTACATTTTGCATCTAAACATCCATTAGAACCAGTACTATTCTATGCTTCATTTTATCGTACTGATTTTACAGATAGTAAAGTAATTACTGGAGTACCAACTGTTGAATCTAGAGAACCTATTAAAGCAGTACCACTACCATCATTTGTACCAACGTTAGAGACTGTACGTACTATTAGACAAATTGTAATTGAAGAAGTAGAAGATAGAAGTAAACCTCAAAAAGTTACTACACCACAGAAAGTTACAACTCCTACGACTCCACCTAAAATTACAAATACAGTAAAAGTACCTGGACCTGCTAAAATAGTTAAAAATGCAGTTCAACAAAGTATGCAAGAAACTACTGCTTCAAAACATACAGAGAAGAAAAGACAGATTAATATGGATACTGATGAATATGGTGATTTGCTCACTATGTTTGGACCTTTAGGATATCCACAGGGTAGCAATTTCTTCTGTCCTATTTGTCATCGTTTCAAGACCAAATCAAGACTGAGTTTCAAAGATCATCTGTACAGAGAGTTCAAGTATAAAAGGTAAGAACAATTTTTCTTTATTATTATTTTTTTAATTAAATTATAGGTACGTAATATATATTGATTGTGTTGCTAAGCAATATGTGTATCTCGTTTTTTGTCAAGCTAAGCAAAATGTGTAAGTCGTTTCCGAACGTTATGGAAATGGCGCTCGACTTACACATATTGCTTCGCGTGACAAAAAACGAGATACACATATTGCTTAGCGTGACAAAAAATGACTTACACATTTTGCTTCACCTGACGAAATACGAGTTATGTACACATATTGTTCGCAACACAATCGATATATATTTTAGAAATTTTAAGGAAAATAAACCATCTCATAGTTAAGTATGATACATTTGAAAGTAAATGATAGGAGAAAACCCACAAGGGTCTAACCATAGTAAAGAGAGTCCCATAGTTTGGTAAAACAAAAATCTTGCTACCACAGAGATAAAGAAGAAAAAAAATTCTAATACTTGTTAGATAACTTTTGACCCTAGAATCCAAAAGAAAACAAAGTGTGTTATGCCTTCGTCATGAATTATCATTCATAGTTTTTCTCTGAGTACTGACAAATTCTCTTTCTCTCCTCTTGTTTTATCTTGGAGTTGGTGCAGAAAGCTATCCATTTTTTTTTTATCTATGTTAGCAAGATTTTCACCAAACTATAGGGTGTGTACGCATGACATCATTCTGAGTGCTTTTCGATGCTCTTCTTGAGCAATGAATAACATTGCTCAACATAGAACAAACGTAGTTTTTGGCTATTTTTTGGTCATTATTATTTTTATTGCATACTTGAGGTACTAATTCAACCTGTTAACAGTATAAATGCTCTCAAAAAAATTTCTACGTATTTTTAAACTGGCAAAATATGCCATTTTTCTATACCGGCCAATGTTATTTAGTACTCACTTATGACGGCGACTTTAACATGAATGAAACCACCCTTATAGGTTCTTGCTGGTTTTCTGCTACCCCTTTAAAATTTTACCGTTATAATATTTTTTATAAGTATTATTTTGAATTATTACCACTTTTATATAACACTTGAAGATATGCTGGAATAAAAAATTGTCTAATTAACTACATAATTACAAAAGATAATAATTTATTTTGCTTATAATTATTTTTATTCTGGTGTAGAAAATGTCAATCCCCCTCCCCATTTTATCTGTATTTTACTCTTTAAATTATATCCAATTTTGCAATATTTAAATGTTGAATATTCACTAAAAACTCTTTGCAGCTTTATTTATTTATTGTATTCAGTGATTTATTTATTTAGTTTTTCTTTCAATATTATATAGCCCTGGTGTTTATGTTTTTAAGTCATAACTGTCCCTATGATTTATGAGTTCTGTGTCTAAAATTGAGGCCAGCAAACATTAGTAATGGATTTAAAAGTTTAAACCCCCCCTTTATTCCTCCTTTCATTACTGTTGTCATTATTGCATTTAAAGCTAAGTAGTTAATTATTGTACTTTACATGCAGTGTACTATAATAATTCCCGATTAAGAAATGGTGTTATCAGTTGGTTGCTCCTTTTTTTTATTGCTATTTGTTTAGTTAAAGTGTTATCTAAAAGTTAGTAACTTAAAGTGTTGTGCTGCAAATAAAACATAAAAAGTATGTGGCATTATTTTTGCTATCATAATTTACAGTTTTTCTTTCTTTTCTTTTCTTTTTCTTTTTTTTTTTTTCTTTTTTTTTTTTTTTTTTTTTTCATTTTCATTATTATTATTATATTTGGTTAAAAATTCCCAAGTGGTTTTCCTGCTAAAATCTTCGTCGTGTTTCTATAAGTCTGGTAAACTTTATTGATTTCCTTACTCTAGCTATTGCTAAAAATAAAACATTTATAATAAATAACAGTTATTGAAATTGTCACTAGATGGCTAAATAATATTCTGTGCATGTTTTTTTTTTTTTTTTTCCTGCTATATATTTTCAACTTCTTTGGAAGCTAATCTATATCAATGACTTAAAAATTGTCATGATTATTTAAGTTTTTTTCTTCTTGTTATAAATCGTAATTGTAAAAGTACTAGATGTGACCAATGAGTGACTTGAACATACAATAAAAAAAGTTAAGCATCAATTGATTGATAAAGTCAATTTACAATCAACAGTTAAATTACAATATTTCACAATATGACATAACAACTTGTTAGCTATGGTTTCTTGTGCACATTTTTTTTTTTTTTTTTAGTAGACATATATTTATTTTGCTGAAATTCTCGTCAATTTTATAATCTTTTATTAAATACTCTACAAGTGTTTATTATATTATTGTACTGTAAAACAACTCTAATTTTATGTAAATCAAAGGAAATATATAGCTTAGCAATTAAAACACATTATGAACAAATTATATTGCGTGAAAAACTTCAATTAGTGAAACAAATGTTGTTTTTCTATTGTAACTAATTTAGTTGATTAACTTACAAAGAATGCTACGATTTTGTTTACAGGTTTATGTGCAAAGAGTGTCGTGTACTTGCTGTGGATAAATGTAACTTGATGAAACATATTCATCGTGTGCATGATATTCCTCAAAGTACCGTGGCTTCATTCATCACTTTTAATCCTCATCCTAACCCTCAACTGGAAGTATGGGTAAGTTATAATCTTAAAAACTAGTTAACACTAAAATAAAACAATATGGAATTAAAAACTAGTCATAAAAAAAAAATCCAATAGATTTTTTTTAACTAAGTTTTATTGAACATAGCTTTTAAAACCCTTTTGCTTGTATTTATTTCAGTAATTAAATTTTTATTATTTACCAAATGAATTGAAGTTCTAAGTAATATAATAAATTATATAGGCCTAATAATTAATGCTATGGTAACAGAATAACTTAATATGTTGGTAGTTGAAATTAAATTAATTACATTTTACCTTAAGCAAAGGTTTGGTGAAAATCTTGCTAGCAAAGAGATAAGGAACACAAATTGGATAGATTTCAGCACTAAACTCCAAAAGTAATGGAGCATGTGTATGTGATTTTGTCGGTCTTTACAATTGATCTAGGTCCTTAAAGACTTGTAGAGAGACTAGGAACATATATATTTTTTTAATAATTATTTTTCTGAATTGATCACAATTTGAGCAATTCATAAATAAATTTGAGGTAAAAATAAGCCTTGTTGGTATATATGTAAATGTTGAAGAATAAAAAAATGAAAGAAAATAGCAGAATGATTAGAGCAAGTCAAATTGAAAATTAATTATACGCAAAAATTGATCCTTTTCCCAATACTTTAACATTAATATTAATTCATAATTCCTTAATTAACAAATGACACACTATTTTGCTTTCAGACTAACAAAGTACTTCAAACACAAGCTGCACTTCTTACTCCAGACACTGTAGACTTAGATTCTGAAGAACCAACAACACCAGAACCTCCTGTAGAAACAGAAGAGGATATTAGTTTCAGAACTCCAACAAAACAAATAATGATTGAACCTGTTAGTACACCAGAGTCAGCAGGATCTCCACTCAAATCTCAAGCTAATTTGAGTGTAATTACAAGATCTGTATTGAAACCAAGACCAGTAGAGAATGCTGGAGAACCTAAACCTCCAGAGAAAGATCCACTTGCTGTAGAAGAATCACAGCCATCTCAGGACAATAAGATTGTAAGCGATCATGAAGTAGAAGATGAAGAAGATGATGATGATTGTCCATTGGTCATAGATGAACCTGAGGTGAAATCAAAGGTGGGTGCATTTTATTATTTATTTATTTTATGTACAGTACATAAAAATATTTGATATTAAAACACATTTTGGTAGATAGATTAATTAGAAAATTTGGGAAATGGGAGATAGTATGAGCTTACACTAACAGGGATGCTGTGGTAGAGAAAACAGTCTAACCCAGGCCGAAAAAGAAATTTGTAAGCGTATGTAAGTGGCTCATATTGCTCTGTAGATAGCGAGCTTCATCACAGTCTATTTATCATTAATATTCCGATGCTGTTGCGGCTAAACCACGCTTCTACTTTTAGCGTGTTTCCTTAGTTTCACGCATCTACGTTTATCGCGATAGCCATTAAAACATGTATCTACATTTATCGTGACAGCAGGTAAAAACATTTCTACACCTGATTTCCTATGCAGAAATTTTTTTACCTATTGTCGGGATAAATGTAGATATGCGTTTTTATGGCTATCACGATAAACGTAGATGCGTGAAAGTAAGGAAACACGCTAAAAGTAGAAGTGTGGTTATTATTTCATGTAGAACAATTATATATTTTATATTAGTCACATACTTAATGTTGCAATCAGAGAGCATAAAATGAAAGTATACTGTACCTAACAAAAAGAAGCTATACTACTATCAAATTATTTGTTTATATAATAATAATATGTAATTTTCTTTAACTGTGTTTCCACTCTACAGAGTGTAAAGAGGAAATCTGAGGATACTGTCACTTACACTTCAGAAGACCTTCTCAAAGACTCCTTCAATCTAAATCATCCTAGACCAAAGTTATCAAAGAGAGGTAAGACTTTACGTTATATATAATAGGGTACTGTAATATCTTTTTACACTTCTTGTAATTATACAAATAGGTATTATTTGTTATTTTAATCCAACTTTTTTTTCTATTGACGCTGTACATTTGAATTGCTTATGCAGAAAACTCTTGATTTTGTGAAATGCTCAAGAGAGGGCCACAATCACAATTTACCAATCGGGTAAAGGGTGGTTTTGATACCCCTACCCGTGTAATTTCATAAAATCCAAGTGTATTCTGTATTGTATTTAAAACAGTAATTGGAGGTGGTACAAAGAAATATCTCTTCAATAAAATCACTATTATAAATACAGTATGTGTGTTATGTGGAAATATTTGTAACTTTAACTGTGGGTTTTATTTAAGTAACAATTTAGGTTCATTCTGAAAATGGGTATACATTTAATTGTTAAATTATAATCTAGGTATTGGCCAATTTGAATGCAAGCACTGTCATGAGAAATTCAAGCAAACTAGAGGTCTTAAGATGCATATCAAACTCTACCATTATCGTCTTGGAGCGTGAGTAATCATTACTATTATGTTATTGTTAATATATATAAATATATATATATATATATTTTTTTTTTTTTTTTTTTTTTTTGCATGTCGATGGTGTTGCGGCTAAACCTCGCTTCTACATTTAGCGTGTTTCCTTACTTTCACGCATCTACGTTTATCGCGATAGCCATAAAAACGCGTATCTACATTTATCGCGACAACAGGTAAACACATTTCTACATAGGAAAACAGGTGTAGAAATGTGTTTACCTGTTATCGCGATAAATGTAGATACGCGTTTTCATGGCTATCGCTATAAACGTAGATGCGTGAAAGTAAGGAAACACGCTAAAAGTAGAAGCGTGGTTTAGCCGCAACAGCATCGATGTATAATTACTAATATCTGTTGTTTGGGGGTCATTAATTTAGTCGTGTGTCGTTTTTTTTTTTTTTGTTTTTTTCTTTTCTTTTCTTTTCTTTTCTTTTCTTTTCTTTTCTTTTCTTTTCTTTTCTTTTCTTTTCTTTTCTTTCTTTTTCTTTTTTTTTTTTCTAGTTTAGTTTAGTATGTCAATTTTTCCATGGTAACTGTTTTTTACTTCTTTTTATCTGGGTATCTTATTATCCTTTGTGGATTAATTATATTTAATTATTTATTTTTATTACTTTTTTTCCCTTCAAATCCAATGAAGCTGTATTTTAAATTGTGCATCAATGTTAAAATTTGATGTTGTAATTATTTTCCCCTGGTTTTTAAATAATCACTTTTTAAGTGCTTCATAAAATTTCTCCATTGATGCAATGTTTAAATAGTATTAAATCAAATACATTTCTTTTTTATATATTCAAAAGAAGCATAAAAAAATACAAGGGAGGAAAAACTTATTTTCACATTCGCATGATATGTGTAATTTACTTTAGCTAGATTACTTTTGAAAAATAAATTCTATCCTTCTATTAAAAAATATTTGCCGTATTTTTTTTTTCTTTTCTTTTCTTCTCATAAGATATAAGATTTTACTACGTTCCATGTCTTAACAGAGTAGAACAAGTCATAACACATAATAACAAAACAATAATATTTAATAATGACAATAATTTAAATATAGTAGTATCATTCATTCAATCAATTACGGACATAAAACAATAAATTAGCAGTATTTCACATTGCTCATATTTATTTTATTTTAACTCATATAGAATACAGTATTATACAGTTTTGAGGTCATTATATATTATTCCGCTTCAGAGAGCTATTTGCTCGTGTTGAAGCAATATCATGGTTAGAAATTATAAAAAAAAAAGATAAGAAAGATTAGGTGATTGTCTTTTCACACATTTGTATAAAAAAATAGTTATTATCCATTTGAATAGTAGTAAATGCTTTTTTTTTTTTTTTTTTTTTTTTTTAAAGCATATTTATTAATGCCTTTTGAAAACATAGTTTTTTAATACATTTTTAAAGGTTATATAATTTTTATTTTTTATTTGATCTGGTAGATTATTGTATAAATGAATACCTTTGGTTAAGATTGCCATTCTTCCCATATTAGTTCGTTAGAAATCAATGTGAATATCTTTAGCTTGTCTTGTGTAATACTTATGTATTTCATTATTATATACAATTTCAAAATCAAAATTTTATATATTTTCTTTCAATACATTACCATAATCGCAGTCGCTGATATTTTTTATTACAACAATTTTAAACATACAGTACATCTCTGGCCAAACGGGGCAGCTGTGGCCGCTGCGTTTTCTCATAAAGATAACATAGTGTGATTGCGGGTGGCCTATGCAAATTGTTCGGGGACTTTTGGCCAGAGCTGTACATACCTTTACCTTGCTTGTTTATTTATTATTATATTTCCCAGAACCTTAGAGTTGAATTAATTTTATCCATCAATTTTGTCAACAGTTTCCTTTGTGGCCATTGCCACATAAGTACCAACTCTGAGCAGATTACCCAGAAACACTGCAAATCAGCACACCCTGATAAACCAGAACTTGTAATCAAGAACCCTGAAGTAGCTACCATGATACTAGACGATGATTTCTGGGAACGAGAATATGGCATTCTGAAAGGACCTTCAGGAATGATGGTTCAAGATGCTGAAACATCATCAAGTAGTGAAATAATAGATCCAGTTAATACTAGCCCTAGTATTGATTTGAAATGTAAGCATTGTGATTATACAACTACTTCTAGACCTATATTAAAACAACATGAAAGGAGACATTGGGTTCAAAAACCTTACCGTTGTGGTAATTGTGACTTTGAGGGTTTAAGAGAATATGATATTAAAAAACATTCATTAAGAATGCATCCTAATGAACATGTAAGTATTGTTGAAAAACCAATGCCAAGTGAACCTGATATTCAACCACTAAAACGTCCTAGACATGAAGCATCTCCTGCAAAATCAGATGCATCTAAAGATAGTAATAATACGGTAGCCGAATCAAGTTCTGAAGGTGATGTTCTGACGATAGACGACGATGAAGAAGAAGATGTAACAGATAAGAATTCCATGCTATTCAGATGTTTCTATTGTCCTCTAAAAGCAGTTAAACTACCTGACGTACATCAACATTGGGCCGCAGTTCATAAAGTTAGCGCAATTGCAAAATCTGGTACTTTACCATTCCGTTATAAATCAATTCCAATGACAGAACTACTAAATAAAAATAATCAAAATGAATATAAAAATCAATCACAAAAAGTAAAATGTGGCTATTGTCAACATACAGGTACAGTAAAAGCATTAAAATCTCATATGGAAACTGAACATCCTGGTAATGAATTTAAAGTTTTAAAATTACCAAATAAAAGCTCTATGTATCAGTGTAAACATTGTACATTTGAAGTTCATTCAAGGCCAACTTTACTGCGTCATCATGAAACTAAACATCCACAACTAGAATTTGGTTATACTATAAATGGTAAACCGATAAAATCTAGAGCTAAAGCCATGCCAACACCTAAAGTTAGTCAATATTTATGTTGTTGGTGTCAAGAAACATGTGAAAATAAAGAAAAAATGGAATATCATAATTCGTTCTTCCATTCTCATTTAGAACCAAAATTTAAAGTAATTCCTTCAAGTCCTCCTAAAATAGAACAACAAATCTCAATGATTCCTCAGACAAGCTCTAGCATGACATCATCATATTCAGTAAATTCTCCACCATTTTCATCACTTGATGTTACCATTCGACCTATAGTAAAAGAAGCTAGTGCTTCAACAAATACTACGATAAGAAAAAATTATTTGTGTCCAGAATGTCCAGAAAAAACAAAAACGTTCCGAGGTATGGAAGAACACATAAGAAATTTCCATGTATCAGTATATCAATGCAAAGAATGTAACTATATATTACAAGATGAAAAAGCTGTTACCATGCATATGTTTGTAGAACATCCTTCAGTTGTATTAACCGACCCATTACAAAAGAGTGAGTCAAAAGTAAATGAAATAATGAAATTTGTTAAAAAAGAAGGTGATGATGATAATCATAGTAATGAAAAAATACCAGAATTTTCAGAAATCTCAATAACTGATATTTTAAACCAAAATTCACCTGTAAATATTCATCCTTTAACAGATACAAAAAAAAATATTGTACAGAAAATTCGTTGTGTTGCTAAAAAATCAACTACAAGATCTATTCCTAAAAATACAGCTAGAAAATCATTCCCGTCTGTAGTTTGGATACCACCTGAATATTCTGACAGTTCTGATTATTCTGATAGTAGTGAAGAAGAAGAAGAAGATGAAGGATATTCAGCTTATATACCACCTTCAGAAAGAATACCTCAATTACCATTATCTCAAATGTCTAATGTTAGGTCTAAAATGCCATTTGGTATAAGTTCAATTCCAATGATGGTTGATAAAATGTCGCAAATCTTAAATCTGGATGTTAAACTTAAAATTAAGGATTGTAAAAAGTAAATGTTATTGTATAATGTTATTATGCCATTTTTTTTTTATGTCATTCCAGATTTTCTTTTCTTTTTGTTTTAATTTGCACAATTAATAAATAAATAAAATGTATGAATTGTATAACGTCTAATAACAATTTAAGCCATAAAAAAAGAAGAAGAGAAAAAAAAAAATGAAATAAATGTTTTCTTTGTTAGAATGTAGTTGTTCTCACATAATAAAGACTAATTAATGTGTATGAAATAAGTATTGATTTTGTAATTAACTTTTTTTATGATAATAATGTGTGTAAAAAAAATAATAATAATAAGTATACTGTAGTTGTATTTTTAACTTCTGGCTGTAAACTATGTAACTGTAATGTATATGAATAAAAAGAAAGAATGAATTTTTTTTGGAATGTTTTTTTAAATATTTTTATGTTATATTCGCGGCCAAATTTAAAATGCATTAATTTAAAAAAAAAAAAAAAAAAAAAAAAAAAAAAAAAACGTTATGAAATATTGTGTTTAATTCAAAAAGCATTTAAAAATAATTTTAAAGAGTTCATTGATACATAAATATATTTTATTGCATCTCCATGTATTTTGACAAAATGTACTAATGTAATAATTGTTTAATATTAAGTATTGAATCTGACAAAAAAAAAAAAGTTTATCATTTTATGTATTTATTTACTTGGTTTTTAGTTCAAACCAAGCATAGTTTATGTGTGTTAAAAACAGTATTAATTAAATGTTTCTGTTTTAAGAAATTTTGTTTCTTTTCCTGCTTATACTTAAATATTATAATAATAATAATAAAACAACTATAATAATTATAGGTAGCTACTACATAGTAATAAAGAAAATTGTAGCAGCAAAATTAATGTAAATGCAATTAAAT
The DNA here is from genome assembly GCA_949318235.1 of Ecdyonurus torrentis. Taxonomy (NCBI): domain Eukaryota; kingdom Metazoa; phylum Arthropoda; class Insecta; order Ephemeroptera; family Heptageniidae; genus Ecdyonurus; species Ecdyonurus torrentis. The sequence goes on along the minus strand of OX439134.1, from coordinate 9,941,293 downwards.
GTTTAAAATAAAACTATATCTAAAAAATGTATTTTAATTTTATGACACAAAAAAACTGTGATCAAATAAACTTTTGTATGATAATTTTAAATAATCTGTCTTTATTTTTTTAATGTCTAATCCCTGAATCCTTTGAACTATGAAAAAGATAGAAAAAAAAGGGGGAGATAAGGTTCATAAAATTATCATTATTATTTACAAGGTACCACATAATACAAACATTTTTGTTGAGGTAAACCAAAAAAGGTTTTTGTTTCGTTATTGAAGGCCTAGTTTTCATTTGCTCTTTATTTTGATAAATTCTAGACCATGGAGAAAAGCTGTTGGCTTATTACCCTGAAAGGTCTGTATGGCACCATGATAAGTGTTGATGGTGAACTTGAGATTAAAAAAAAATTGGGCATTGCAATATACAGTTTTGGTTATATTAATATTATTTTTAAATGAGTTCTTTGCATTTAAACATTTGATGCCTTAATATAGTTTATAATGCAAAATAATTGACTAAAAAAGGAACAACTGTTTTGAGGCAATTTTGTTCACATCCGCTTCCGTTTCAACTTACTGCGCATGCGTAGTAAGGAGAAACGGAAGCGGATATGACCGAAATCGCTTATAGTCAGCCTCAAAACCGTTGTTCCTTTACTAGTCAATTATGATAAAGTGTGTTTAACATTCTATATCCTTCCTTATAGTTATCTATCACTTCATATATTGAGCCAATGAAGTATTAAACTATTACAAAATTTAATAATAATATTGTAACATAAATCTATACAGGATCCAAAGTGTATCACAGAGAAATTAAGATACATTTATAACAGAGTTTTAAAGGACACAAGTAAGTTTAAACAAATTAAAATGCAGTTGATCATATAACTAAGATTTACTCGCTCCCTTAATATTATGCAGTATCATAGGATTTCATGGGTCTCATTATGTTTATAATAGAATGTGTTTTTAAGCTGTCATCTCATGACCAATTATAATATAAATAAGGAAAAAACATTGCAGTTGAATGTATGACATTGAAAAAGTATGACATGAAAAAAAGACATGTGTATTATGTAGTGGCCTATGTACCAGGTACCACTTACTTCATTGTCCATCTCGGACCCTATCATTAAGTCAATATGCAAAAATGTAGACCTATATAAATATGTATATAAATATGTATAAGTACACCTTGGTGTTTAATAAATAAATAATAATTGAAAACAAATAGCTTATCTGCAAATAAAAAATATAAAAAAAAAAAGTTCTCGTGAAATTGAAAATAAATCAAATATAAAAATTCTTCCAGAATTGGAAGTATTTTGGTGTTTCAGTGATTTTAAATTTGACATGCTAAATTAATAATCTTTTGTTCTAATATAGGATATGACCACTTTCTATAATCTTGCACAATTCTATCTTGGCAATTAAAATATACCAACTATTTATAAAAAAACACAGGATATAAATTTTATATCCTGTGTTTTTATTTATTTTTATTTCAATCATTAATAAAATATATGCTTTCCTGTATTTTAAAACAATACAAAAATATATAAAAACAAAATCACCATATAATCGTATTTTTAGAATTGTAGAAGTTTCAGAAGTTATTTTCTATTTACATAAATATTTTACAAAAGGAATTAAATGATGTGCTGTTACTTTATATTCTATTTTACATGTATTTTATGCGTATAAGGAAAAAACCATCGCGGTTAGAATTAATAAGTTTAAAAAAAAAAAAAAAAAAAAAAAAATATTTAGAAAATAGTTGGGAGAGTTTAGAGTACGTTGAATTGAAAATTAATAAAACGCGAAAATTCTCTAATTGATATAGTAAATTGGGACTAGGATTCAAATATTCTAGCTTTAGCTAGTTAAAAAATAGACGTTAAAGGGATGGAGGTAAAGTGTCAAAATAAAATACGATGTGCCTAGCATCTCACGTTCTCACACTACGTCAAAGTCACAACATTATAAAACAGCATCAGACTTACTCTTTGCCTTAGACCGGTTTCGTCCTTTACCTAGGACTCATCAGTAAGGCTTGGCAGAGAGCTCTGTACAGCTAGAGATGGCTCACACCACATCTGCTAGCTGACTGAGCTGAGGAAGCAAGTGGCAGCCGCGTTTTTATACGCGATGCCCCCGCAGCTGCACGCGCTGATTGGTTAAAATCGCGCGCGCAAACTCGGCTTGCTATTTAAAACCTCTCGCATCCTCACACTGTAATATAAAATCGTGTCTAAGAGGGGTGTAAGACAGGCAGCCAGCAAGCAATATGTGTCCTCCCTCACTTCCCAGAGTTCCCCAACTCTAGAAAGTTCGCGAGAGCACTACGCCCGCCGACTGCACAGTATCGTGATTCACGCTAGTTACATCGTTTTATATGTTGACACTGGGGTAGGAAAAGCAAAAAGATGATAGAGTAGGAGAGATAGAATAAATATTATGCGCTTTGGCATATAGTTTAATTAATTTAGTACGTGCTCTTATTGACGTTGGCAAGTAAAAGGGCCGAATAATATAAAAATGAAAGAATATTATTTACAAAAGCTTAAAATTAAAACAAAAAGATCGACTTAGCGATAATATGCGTATATATATATACGCATATTATCGCTAAGTCGATCTTTTTGTTTTAATTTTAAGCTTTTGTAAATAATATTCTTTCATTTTTATATTATTCGGCCCTTTTACTTGCCAACGTCAATAAGAGCACGTACTAAATTAATTAAACTATATGCCAAAGCGCATAATATTTATTCTATCTCTCCTACTCTATCATCTTTTTGCTTTTCCTACCCCAGTGTCAACATATAAAACGATGTAACTAGCGTGAATCACGATACTGTGCAGTCGGCGGGCGTAGTGCTCTCGCGAACTTTCTAGAGTTGGGGAACTCTGGGAAGTGAGGGAGGACACATATTGCTTGCTGGCTGCCTGTCTTACACCCCTCTTAGACACGATTTTATATTACAGTGTGAGGATGAGAGGTTTTAAATAGCAAGCCGAGTTTGCGCGCGCGATTTTAACCAATCAGCGCGTGCAGCTGCGGGGGCATCGCGTATAAAAACGCGGCTGCCACTTGCTTCCTCAGCTCAGTCAGCTAGCAGATGTGGTGTGAGCCATCTCTAGCTGTACAGAGCTCTCTGCCAAGCCTTACTGATGAGTCCTAGGTAAAGGACGAAACCGGTCTAAGGCAAAGAGTAAGTCTGATGCTGTTTTATAATGTTGTGACTTTGACGTAGTGTGAGAACGTGAGATGCTAGGCACATCGTATTTTATTTTGACACTTTACCTCCATCCCTTTAACGTCTATTTTTTAACTAGCTAAAGCTAGAATATTTGAATCCTAGTCCCAATTTACTATATCAATTAGAGAATTTTCGCGTTTTATTAATTTTCAATTCAACGTACTCTAAACTCTCCCAACTATTTTCTAAATATTTTTTTTTTTTTTTTTTTTTTTTTTAAACTTACATGTATTTTATACATTTAAATAACTTGCAATACTTTTATTATACAAAATTATAAAGAAATCATAAACTTAAAATCAATCCTTAAAAAAAAAAATACAGTTTGATGCATTTAACCTTATTTGGAGCATGTTTGGCACATTAATTATAGGCTACTTGGAAAGAATTTGCATAAAAGAAGTAGAAACTGCTAAAAGAAATTAAATAAACAATATTCTTGTCAATTTTCACCGGTTTTTATAGTTTTGTCTTGGTATTATAACCCTTTTATTTTCAAACATAATGGAATTAAATATATTTATAAAAGAAGAATAACAAAAAACTTTTTGCATGGGTAGACAGGACACTAAATAAATATTAGTATAAAAAAAAAAAAAAAAGGTTACTGTATAAGCTATTCCATTGGAAAACATAAATAGAAAAAGCGATGGTTGGAAAAAAGTAATGAACATTGTAGCTGTCACATTTTAACCCTTGAAGCAATAGAGGTTTAAAATATTTTCTTTGTTGGTTAGGGTTAAAAATGTGACAGCTAAATGCTCATCTTACTCCCTTCCCAACCATAATTTTCTATTTATGTGTTTGATAACCTTTTTTTTTTATTCATAATATCGATGCTTAAACATCAAAAGAGAGAATCTGCACTTTCCACCAGCGTGGCGAGTGGAGTATCTGCACTTTCTACCGTGAAGCATCTGTAATGTTAAGTAAATCGCCGCTAGTCCACGCACCGTGCTGCGTGGAAAGTGCAGATACTCCACTAGCCGCGCTAGTGGAAAGTACAGAATGCTCTCTTTTGACGAGGAAGCAATGATATGCAATTACAGCGAGAGGAAAAAATTCTAGATTTGGATGTTATTATATTTCTTTTTTACGTTTAATTTTATGATTCGATGATAAATAAAATTATTTCACTCTGATCTTAAGTTACATGACAAGACATTTATACAAATATACCCACTCCAGTGAAAGATTGAAGCTTTTTCTTATTTCTGTTACTATACATTGTTAAAAGGAATTGGCATGATTTGCTTTTTAAAAGAGCTTCTTTTAGTTTCTTTCACTGGTGCGAGAGTTATTAAACATTTTAAAATATAGTTTAAAAAAAATCACATTATACTTTGAAAAAAAATTGATCATGAATTAACTGTAATGACCTCTAAAGTTGGTCTTGATGCTGCTCTGACACATAAAACAACTGTAGTGATAGCCAAGACAGTGGTCTGTAGTAAAGCTAATAAGAAGAAAAACCAATCAAGATGTCCTTCAAAATGTGTCTTATCTGGTTGTATCCATACAGGACTGAGAATTGCAACAAGACCAAGACCTAAGAATGAAGCTATGCCTTCCATTGCAGATAACAGACCCATGACTAAACCTTGCAGTGAGCGAGGGGCTGAGGAATGAGCCAACTCCAGTCCTAGAAATAAGAACAAATATAAAATTAAGTTTCTCTACCACTGTATCCCTGTCTAGTCTGACAGGGATGCAGTATAGTAGAGAGTTCATTACTATCTCCCATTTCACAAAATTTCCTAATCTATCGTCTGTGTTTTTAAATCAATTCTTTAAATCATCAGTCATCACATAGTCAAATTTTCCTTAAAGCTGGAAAAAAACATGTTCATTTTATTAGCTAAATCAATTAGTATTGTTATGAAAAATTTATATTCACAAAAGAAAAAGTTCTCAAAAAATTATTTAGCCTTGTTTTTCCCTCTTCTATTTGGTATGATTTCTTTCTAAAGAGGGAAATGGTTGTCGGCACCATAGCAAAAACAAAGGTTTTTCAGCAAGTTTGAACTTTACAACTTTATAACTGGAGAACTATTGGTCATCACATAGTGACACTGAACCAAAATATAAATTAGTTATCTAGTAATAAAATGGCAGAGTGAGCACGATAAATTTTGAAAATAAATGCACTAATTAAGGTATTAAAAAATATCATTTATTCAAGAAAATCTTCCACCTCATCTTACAATACCAACTAGGGTGAAAGATGAGATGAAGGGTGGGAGAAATAAGAAGATAAATGAGCACACATGTGTGAGCGCGCCACGGTCTTGTGTCTTCCGCAGGGTGCCGCTTTGTGTCTTGAAAGAGAAAGTAAATTTTCATCCCCAATGTAAGAATGCATGTAAGGTTTATTTTATATATTATTTTTCTATAAAAATGATCCATGCGTGGTTTTCAAGTTAAAATTTTGAGATATAAGACAAACAAGACAAATTACCCTCCCACGATATGTTTTTCCATATTTATATAAGTTATGCTTGTAAGCTCAATTATCCGTGACCAACCTGCAGCAGGGGGTAAAAGTTCACTTAAAAGCAAAATTCTCTGTTTCCCTCTTTCGCTGAATCAAATGATATCATAAAATGTGTTTAAATATTTTTTTGAGAATTTTTTCTTTTGTGAATATAAAACTTTAATAACAATACCAATTGATTAAGCTAATAAAAAAAACATTTTTTTAAACTTTTTTTCCAACTTTAAAGGCATAGAACACCCTAAACAAAAAACATGTTTAATATATCCTAACATACCTAAATATCAACATTGATTTGGCAGGAGTCATTGATTTATAATTTATTTTCCATTCACAAAATGGCAGCTGCGGGTTTATGACGTCACAGCTCGCCTGTTTCCAAGTGTGTACTTTTAGTGAGCTGTGACGTCACAAACCCGCAACTGCCGTTTTGTGAATGGAAAATAAATTAGAAATCAACGACTCCGGCCAAATCATTTAGGTATTTAGGTATATGTTATGATATTAGGCAAGTTTTTTGTTCAAGGTGTTCTATGCCTTTAACATTTATTTTCAATGTAATATAGTTATTTAAAAGAAAAGGATATAGATGAAACCTGCAAGGTCTTTACCATGAAAAAGGAGTCACTAAGGTAAGGCCCTTGTTGGTTTCATAATCCTTTTCTTTTCATATACCGCCTCGGTTTTATTAACTGTACCTTTTTTTTTCCGCAAGTTTGATCAAAAGTTATATACTGTATTTTTAAAAGATTTTCGTTAGCTCTTAGGACAGAAATCATAAAATGTAATTAACCCAACATACTCATTTCTCTTGGAAATATTGTGCCAAAATCTACTAATATCTTTCTGTTAGCACAATTCACTAAAACTATATGACATTTCTTCACTATGGTAAGGATTTACCATGTTTTCCTGTCTTTTCCTTTCAATTTTACCATATATCCATTCCGTGGATAGTATAATATTATGCTGATTAATATATTTATTTACTCAACCATGGCACTATCATTATACAAGTACTCTATAGTCTTACCTCCAACACTAGCAAAGACCTCTGCAGTTCCCACCAGACAATACTGCGGGATCTGCCACATGACGGACACATCACTAGCATAGTATGTCTCATTGCCAATCACCTGCTTCACACGATGTCTGGGGGAAAAAGAAAATTAAACATAAGAATATTATAGATTAATATTTTCATTATATGCTACATGAACAAATATACTACATCTTAGCAACAGAAGAGAGAGATGAGAGAGAGAGAGAGAGAGAGAGAGAGAGAGAGAGAGAGAGAGAGAGAGAGAGAGAGATTACATAAACTTTTACATTGACCTTTTTATGCAGTTACGTCAGTTATTTTAAAATGATTTTTCTTAAAATAAAATATATAGGAAAAACCATCGCGGTTGGTATTAATTACGTTTAAAAAAATAATTAGAAAATAGTTGGTAGAGATTAGAGCACGTTGAATTGAAAATTAATAAAACGCGAAAATTCTCTAATTTAAATAGTAAATTGGGACTAGGGATGCAAATTATTCTAGCTTGCGCTATATAAAAATAGACGTTAAAAGGGATGAGGGGTATAGTGTCAACGTAAAATACGATATACCTAGCATCTCACGTTCTCACATTACATCAAAGGCACAACATTATAAAACAGCATCAGACTTACTCTTGGCCTTAGACCGGTTTCGTCCTTTACCTAGGACTCATCAGTAAGGCTCGGCAGAGAGCTCTGTACAGCTAGAGATGGCTCACACCACATCTGCTAACTGACTGAGCTGAGGAAGCAAGTGGCAGCCGCGTTTTTATACGCGATGCCCCCGCAGCTGCTCGCGCTGATTGGTTGAACAATCGCGCGCGCAAACCCGGCTTGCTATTTAAAACCTCTCATCCTCACACTGTAATATAATATTGTGCACTAAGAGGGATGCAAGACTGGCTGCCAGCAAGTCAAAATAATAATCATAAAAATTTGTTTAACTCTTACAACTGCCAATGGTCAATAAAATTGCCTAGTTACATTAATTATTATGCATTCTGTTTCTTGCAATAGAATTCAATTACTTTAAAAAAAAAAACTTAATTTTCTTTTGCCGCTTTTTTTTTTTTTTTTTTTTTTATTATTATTTTTTTTTTATTACTGTATAAACTACATATAGACTTCCACTGTATGAATAATGATGATTTCATAGAGTAATAAATAAACATTAAATAGATTAAGAATATAAATAGTAATAAAAGTTAATTACTCTGGGCCTTGTTGCCAAGCTTGCTTAGACAAAAATTCTAAACTTCCAGCAATAGTAACTGCAAGAGTTGCAAATAACATGCCAATACCTGAAACAAATAAAAACATTGTTTTTATTTAGTTAACAACAAAGAAGAAGTACAGGTAAGGTTGAAAATTATACCAAATTACACAGTAACTCTTCATATTTTGTAAAATGCCCAGTCAGGTCATCATCAATTGGAATTCAAAAATCATCAATTTTGCTTCTAAAATAATATCATATTTTCTAGGTCTCTTGCAAATTCACAAAATTGAGTTTTCAGTTTAAGCAGCAGATAATTTTTACTAACTTCTTAGTAAACTCTAGATGTAGAACGAATCTTAGAGTAAAAGTCAATAATTGCATGTGATTGAATCATATTATTTATTTATGTATTTAGTTTTGTTACAATCAGTGGCATAAATTCGTGATCACTTCAAAATGCATGATCACGCCATGCATGTATTTTACTTATATACTGTAAATAAAGAAATTTTGCTACATATTAAATATTAAATAGCCTATATTTTAACCCCCTTCAACTTTCGTATATTTTATTAGTCAAATTTATTGTATACATTACCAATGCGAGTTACAAGTGACACAGTGAATCCTCTTCTATCTAAAGCTGGATAAACAATACCATTCATGATAGGAATGAGAGCAAGTACAAATATTTGATCCATCAATCCTAACCATGCAGTTGGTACCTGAAACAAAATTATTATTATTAGTATAATACATATTGTTTACTTATTTGGTATATTAGACAACACTTTTTTTTTTTTTTTTTTTTTTTTTTTTTTTTTTTTGTAGACAAAATATTGTGTGACTGGGGTTTACCTATAGTCTAACCAACTAACTAAAATATTTGTCATTTTGATTGACAATACCCTGAAAGAGGAATAGAGTAGAGGAGGCTAGACAAAATATAATGTATAATTAGGTGTGCATCATCTCACTCAAGCAAATAGTACCTTTTTTTGCTTGCGAGCAATGGTTTTTAACAATAAGTTAATTTTATAACCTTTGACACCTAGTTGCCACATTCAAAAAGTTTATTTTTGCAGTGTCAGTAGCCATCAATGCATAAAAATTAGATAAAGAGGTAGTTATAATAATTAGAAAAATATGACAATTAAAGGCTAAATTCTTGCAGAAACGTATTATTATGATTAAAATTATGTCATTCTTAATTAAATTTTATCGTGAAATGCAAATTTTGCAAACCAAGAAAACAAGAAAAAGATGTGTTGTCTCTCTTTGTTTTGCAACCATGGCATGTTAAAACTAAATTTTTGTACCCCAGCACCTTAGTTCATTGGTCAGACTACAGTAGTATTGTATTACATATCGCCGCCGTGTTCGCGCCCAAAACGTGAACTTGCATTTCTCACAAAAGAGAGAGTCCAAAAAAACGTGAACTTGCATTTTTTCCAAAATCTTTTGATTTTTGAAAAGATAATTTATTTACCTATCACCTCACTAAATTTGGCAAGTCTAATTTGAAAATATTGTTTTTTATTTAACTTCTTAGTCAAAGACATCGCAGCACTCGGCAAAAACTGACCAAATGCAAGTTCACGTTTTAGGCGCCAACACGGCAATATATAATTATTTTGTAATATAATTACAGTAAATATTAATATTTCTTACTGTATACTACAGTATTAAAAGAAATCAATAGGGGAAGAAAAAAACATTGCAGTTTGATAATTAATTCAAAAGAAATGGACAGAGTAAAGAAGACAAATTTTTACAAACTACAATTTGTAAATTATTCGGAATTGTTGCAGCAGACAGATAATTTCAACCCAATTTTTGGCTTTCTTTCATTATAAATGCCCTACGCCCACATTTTGGCTACTACTTGTATTTCTCTTCACCATATAGTTGTGAACTATTGACTATCTTAGAATTTATCAAAATTTCAATAATATTTATATTGCTACAACCCTCGCTTTTTAATACAATTATAAACTGCACATAGCTTGAAAATAAAATAAAAATTAGTCCAGTGAAAGGCACAGTCTTAGGATGATGCCTATATATTAGCATGGCATCATTTCAGAGATTCAGAGAAAAAGATGATTACCTGAAAATGTTTGAGAGCTACTTTAAGATGCACGGCTTGAGCTTGAAATCCTGTCTCTGATTGTAGAAATACAAGCCAGTATGGGAGAAGTATGATTAGCAATAATAAAACTGGTCCTAGTTTTTTCACTTCATCTACTGCAGCATCTCTATGGCTACCTCCATATCGCACCTGAAAACATGGCAATTAAATCATTGAATTAGTTTTTCTAAACATATTAAATAGCATACATACATATCATGACGCTATAATCCCTTTCGGGGTAAGCCAACAACACAGATGTTTTATCCTGACCCAGTGATAGACCTCTACAACTTCCTAACCAACTAAATTTTTTTTATTTATTTATTTTAGGAATCATAATTTAGCAGCGCTTTTGTTTTATAATTTTGATGATGCAACTGATATAAATTACTACTGCGCACTCTAAATTTTGTATCATTGCAAGGGGAAAATAGGTATCATCATAAAATTGAGACGTTTAAAGTAAAATAGTATTATGATGCTTACCCGTCAAATGAACGAACTTCTCTTTACAAATGTCACTCAAAATGAATGTTCTACATTTGGCACTTCTACATGTTTAACTGGAGAAGTAAATGAGTAACATTGAAATTTGGAGAGTGTAGATTGTTCATTTCAAACAGAATTTGTGAAGTGTAGTTCGTTCACTTCAACAGGTAAGCATTGATATCTTAGTTGAAAGCACTGAGAAATGCTTTTTGTTGTTGTTAATGATGATGATGGACACCTACTTTTTTTTTTTTTTTTTTTTTTTTTTTTCCAATACTAAAATAAGTACTGTAATAAAAGTACAAATTATGCATTCATTAAGTCAAGAAAACTGCCTTCTACCTTTGCATAATCCAGCCAAGTTGGTGCTTCTGTTGAAGTAGTTAATGGTCGAGATGTTGTTGGTTCAGGAGAGGGTTGTCGACGTGACAATATTGGAGAGCTAAAAAAAAAAATAATAATAATAAAATTGATAATATTTTAAAATAAATAAATTAGTATGTAAATAAAATAAGCACTAATAATTTATATAATGTAGTTGCACATGGCTTTAATTGCATTTTTTTATTTTCCTAAAACTTTCATGCATACAAACAAATGTATGTACACCTCTGGACAAAAGTTTCTGAACGGGGCAGCAGCTGCTGCTGTGTTTTCTCATAAAGATAACATATATAGTGTGGTTGTGGGTTGCCTATACAAATCGTTTGGAAACTTTTGTCCAGAGTTGTACAGCTCTGGCCAAAAGTTTCCGAACGGGGCAGCGGCGGCCGCTGCGTTTTCTCATAAAGATAACATTGTGTGGTTGCGGGTTGCCTATGCAAATCGTTTGGGAACTTTTGGCCAGAGCTGTACATGCATGCCATATAAAGCATTGAAGGAACTGAAAACCCCCCTGTTTTTATAACATTTAAAAACTAACTATGCGTTTTTTTATTATTATTATTATTATTTATTTATTATTATTAGCCTATTAATTTTTTAATACATCAGATATATATTGGTTTAGGCTTATATTTTAGCATAAATACTAAAGACAGAGAAATTGACATTTGTAAATCATACCTTTGTATTGAGACAGGAGTTGTAGCATAACACTTCCCTGTGATTCCCTCTCTCAACATATGCAGTAAACTACCAAGTAATGATGATCCTATAGGTCTGTGTACAATGAAAGCAGCTTTTCCAAATAACATAAGTAACAAAGCCATGACTAGTGCTCCTGTAGCAACACTAAATGCTACAGGAAACCCAAGTCCATCCCCAACATCTTGCTCAATGTATGATAAGGCACCAATTCCAACCAGTGAACCTCCGTTGATACACCAGTAGTACCAGTTGAAAAATACTCGGAGAGAGCTCATACCTCCATGACGTACCTGGGGAGTAACATTATAATGTTCAATGTGTTGTCGTATGCTATCTTTTTTTTTTTTTTTTTAATTCTTATTGAATACAATAGTAAGAAAACGTGAGATTTTTTTATTATTATTTTTTTTTTATTACCTATTATCTTACATATTATTATTTCTTTAACTCTTTTTTATTAGGATTGGATTTCTACGTAAAATCACTTTTAGATGCCCCCCCCCCCCTCTTAATAGAAGGAAAACATACAGTTAGATTTGAAATTTTTGGGAAAACGAGGTGAGCATTGGCTGACGGGCAATTTGTGCGAGCGTTCAAACCCAGAGCATTTAATTTTGACATGCAAGTACCTGGGTTGGACATCATTTTCTCTCTCACAATCCATCCCTGTCAATTGATGCTCACTCCCATTCCACAATTTCTGTTTGTGTTTCTTCTATAAAATATTTGTAACATACTGTAGTAAAAGTGTTTACAATGCTGTTATGTGTAATGCATTCACAGAATATTTTTGTGAACAAATCATTCTTTGACAACCCTCCCAGAGTTTACCTAAATATCTCACCTGTTCTGCACCAAATGGAGGTATATTTGCTTTGACACATCCTACTGCTAATCCAACTATGACCATAACGGAAAAGATATGTGGGGTGCATGTATCAGTCTTATGTCTATCACAGCCGAGAGGTCCGAGCCAGCCAGCAGCCAGAACTGTCAGTATTGTATAACCTGCTACATAGAGTATGAGTCCTCCTGTGATAGTCCAGTATCTGCCAATCTGAAATACAAATGGAGGAAAAGAAAACATAAAAATATACTACAGTAAATACATACAGTATTTCGTACGTAAATTTAATGTAGTACTTACCACAGCATCGGCAAGCCATCCTGCTGGTAATGCAGAAAAATAAGCTAATCCTACTAATAATAAAGTAGCAGCAATTGCTTTTTCAGAAGGCCAAGGATTTGTCCCTGTTGTCAAAAATACATAAAGATTGCTAGTCACAGCATAAAACGCTAATCGTTCTAAAGTCAGTACACCCAGTACAAGTCCTCCTGCTATTTTTCCTCTACGTGGGTCCCATGGAGTTCTTAATGATGTCGCAGTAGTTGAATTATGTCTTGAAGTTGTTGTTAATAAGGGTGTATTCTCACTATTTCTATTATCATCACTGGGTTCCTGCATTATGAATTTTAAACTTCCTTGTCTCTTAAAGTTATATGTAACGTTTTTATTTTTCACGATTTATCTCTTATAAAAATTAATATTCATTTGACATTCATCTAACTTACATACTGAGAGATTAATATCTCTAAAATAATGTCATAAAGTTTATATATTCTGTTTGATAAAAGTAAAAAAAAAAAAAACACTTTTAAACGATGCACTTTGACACCGTGCAAAATGTTGTGTGTAACTTACGCAACTTTTGTAGCTATAATAAACGCCTTACAAAAATAATCTCGTGATAAAAATTATTCCTAGCCTTAAAAATTTACTTGTCTCGTAATAAATTTTATATTTTATTTAATTATACCATTGATCTATTTTAAAAGAGATAAAAACAAAATTTCTGTAAACATTCGAAATTTCAACAGCTGATTTTTGTGATTGAGATCGATCGATAATTTTGGCAACCATGTAAAGAAGGCGGCGTCGTAGTAAAAAAAACGTAAACAAAATTTATCTAACGAGTACATAGAGGTCCACAGGAAGCCAAATATTGGATCAATATTGTGTGAAGTACTATAAACTGAATGTAAGTAGCTTTATTTAAGTATTTAGTCTATAATATAATGAAATAAATGCTTCTGTAAAATGTAATAAATGAATTTTATTTAGGTCAATGGCTTACGTGCATTTTTAACGTTTATGTAGCATGCAGGCGGGGCACGTTAATCATGTTTTTCATAAAAACTGCAGTTACATACAAAATTTTTATGAAATTAATATTATGTATTGGACAATAAATCGTATAGACTTTAAAAAAAAGATAACATTTTGAAGTCTTAATAATTTTGGATATAATATTTCATAGCTGTATGTGTATGAATGCGCCTTATTATTGTTCTTGAATCCTCTAGTGTTTTCAGGACTCCCGACTCCGCTATGTTTGTGACGTGCATAGTTTTGGGTGGTGCAATATGTGCCTATGCACTATAAATAGCTGTTCATATTATCACATTTATAAACGGCTTTGTGGCCTGTTTTTCTCCTTCAGTCGCAACAGGAGACGGAACTTGTCATATACAGCGATATAGGCGCAGTGTCTTTTATATTATTACAACTTTATTTATTTTTTTATATTTGTGTGTACTTTAATATTGGGAAAATTTTCAAGAGCTAGCGTTTAGCCTATCCATTAAGGTAATTGTAGAATATAACATCATAATCATACCATTAATTGTACTGTCATAGTACATACTGCATAATTATGTAATTTTAATTTTTTTTCGGATATGTACAATAAATTTGCTTTGCTGATATATAGGAAAGCATTATTTATATTTTATACTTTTTTTGGTCGCGTATTTCTTAATTTTATTCACATTTTAGCTTATAAAAAACACTATAACATGTACCGTAGTACGTACTGTACTGTATAAAAAGTGCATTTGTAATAATTCACACAGGAATTTGACAATGCATAGCATACGGTACTGCATTTGTATAAAATATATAAAATAATTTAGTTCCTTTAAATTTTTTATACCGTATAAAAACTCCTACGTGTTGACGTATTCTGTACTTTATAATTCTATTTTTTTAATTTTATGTTCAGTACGGAGGCTTGGTTTTAAGTAGAGAGGAAAAACGTCAAAGGACATCTGTATGTTTGACAATAATGTATCACACACATGATACACAGACCGTACTGATCCTATATGACCATACAGTGACTGTTATTATATTCTTCATACAGACTATAATACTGTAAGGATCAAGGAACTCAATATTATAGTATCTATATTAGTGGAATATATAGTATCATATCATTTTGTTCTATAAATTCTAATTTTAACAAGCTGGTTTAAAATCAATTCGGCAAGTATATATGCCATTGTCTTAAAGTTAATATGATGTAAATATTCAAATGAATAAAATTTGCAAAATTTTACAGTATAAAATGTCAAAGTCAAAAAAAAAATTTTTAACTTCCTTTTTTTATAGAATTGCTGTATAAATTTTTGTTTGTTAAAACTAAAAAAAAAATAATAATAAAAATAAAATATATATACTTTTATTATAGTTAATAGTTTAAAAAAAATAATTATATAATACACTGGACCGTACTTAGGTACTTACAAGTTAGTATATTGTAGTAGGAGCTATTATTTATATTGAAAAATTTTAAAAAGTAGAAATTCATTGCTACAATAAGTCATTTTCAGTGCCCATAAAAATACATTATTGAAAATTTTATATGCTACAAATATTAACTCCTAATGGGAAGAGGGTAATTTTTAACCTAACTTTTCTAGATTAAATTTAATGTTATTAATAATGTTTGAAGTTAGAATTATGTACAATATTGTACATATTATGTAGGTGTACGGTACATCAAAAGTTTGCTGTTGTGTCAAAACTACAGATATGAAATTATATTTTTACTCCATATAATCATCCTCAAGAATTTTGGGAAAAGTTCCTAAGATCTCAACTAAAAACACTTTAGTACATGGCACATTTCATTTTTTTTTTTTTTTTTTTTTTTTACCTAATCTCTATAGGTTTTTATTATAAATGCAAAACTTTGGCTGTAGGCCAATTGAAAACTAATGTAGTAAACTGTTATAAACTCTATTATTTGTTTGGTAATGCTACTAATTGCTTTGTACTGTACCGTATTGTTTACTTTGAAACTAATTGAAATATTAGAAACGCATCTAAAAATAAAATTAGAAAATTCCTCTAAGCAAATGTATAAATGTTTTTCTGAAGTCTGTTAGATATTTTTAAATAAATTTTTAGCTTTGTGAAGGCCAAATTTTACTTTTATTTTATAAAGCCTGTTTTCAATTTTAGTCAGGCATAATATTTAAAACAATAGTAATAAAAATATATTTATAGTCAAAATCGCAATTTTTATTTACAACACAAGTCTTTTTTTTTTATATTATAATGTGTTTGTTCTGATCAACATTGTCAGTTATTTTTGTACTAGTCATTTTTTTTTTCAAAGTCGGGTCCGGGTTTTCGGACCCTCTTTTTTTTAAAGTTTGGGTCCGCAGAGCCAGGTCCGGACCCTATAAATTTTTTTTGGGGTCCGCGGACCCGGCTCCAAAAGACCCGCCCAAAATATAGGGTTTTGGCCGGAACCTGGTCTGGGTCCAAACCCCTGACATATTCCAATTGCAAAAAATATGGTATGAATACCTTTATCTCTTCCTTTCCTCAGCTTTTTTTTTTTTTTTTTTTTTTTTTTTTAGGAATATTATTTTCAACTTGTTAAATTTTGAAACAATTTTTTATCTTACAGAATTTACTAATATGTTTTCAGATGCAGATGTTAAAGCAATGAGCGATACTGATGACACCGATGTCCTTGTTTTAATTCCGCACGATTTTTTTACTGTCTCAAGTTCCGAGGACGAACATTATAACGCACCACAACTACAACAACAAATATCAACGACAAATATTCATAGACGATTTTATTCACCAAATATAAAAGCAATGTCTGAAAATCAAGAACAACAACAACAACAACCTAAAAAACCAACAAGTTTACTTGATTTAACAAGTCCATATAAATTAGGAGATAATTTTACAAAACGTACACCAGATTCAACATCATATCGTAGTCCAAATAAATCAGAATATACACCATCAAAAACATTTCGTTATAGTCCATCAAAAGGACATCATTTTAAACCATCTTCTGATTATGGTAATAATAGTGAATCTCAAGATAGTACTAATGTATCTCATTTAATGTCACCTAGATATAGTGAACAAGGTAAAGGAGCAATACCAAAATCTGGTATTTTATCAACATATGATAATTCAAGTCCTTCTACTTCACGATTTAGAAGAAGTACAAGCGATTTACCTAATATGACTGAAAGACAAGATGTTAATCAACAATTAACTAACGGTGGTGGTGGTGGTCAACGTCAAAGAAGTTTAACGGGTGACATGTTATTATCAGGTGGATTACAAATTAATAATGAATCTAATAATACAGATCCATTAATGAAACCTGATGAATCTCAAAATAATCAAGAAAATGTACAATCTAATTATGTTAATCCTGAAAATCCTGAAGGTTTAAATAAACCAATACCGCAACCAAAAGATGATACAACAAAAGATAAATCACAGCCTTATATTGGTTCACGTTCTGAGTCACCATATGTTTGTGGTGATAATATTGGATCCATACCAGACTTAGGGTTTGGTATTAGAGAATTTTTAGCTTCGTTAAAACCATCAGTTCCTCAAAGTCAACCTACTCCTAATAAATTACCAATTCACGAGGATCCTTGTACAAAAAGATACTTCTCACCATTAGGTGGAGAAGCAACACCGGGGCTTTCTGCGTAAGTACAATGTTTATTAAATTTTAAGTGTATGTATAGCCTATATTGATAGTACTTGAATTATTAAGTTGTGATTGTTAGCACCTGGCAATAGCAATATCAAAAATATAACTTGTACATTTTTATTGTTATATTAGTATATCATACAGTACCATATGTAGTTAATAATTCTAAATAATGTTCTAACTGAAGATATGTATTAAGGAAAATAAACCATCGCGGTTAGGTATGGTAAATTGAAAGAAAAGGATAGGAGAAAACCAGCAAGGGCCTTACCATAGTAAAGAGAGTCCCATAGTTCGGTGAAAATCTTGCTAGCTAGTGCTAGCAAGATTTTCACCGAACTATGGGACTCTCTTCACTATGGTAAGGCCCTTGTTGTTCTAACTGAAGAGTATATTTTTATAGTCATAGTAAATTATTTCAAAGAACAATTGTACTATTCATAAAAAAGTAGAAAACACAACGTATTTGCTCAATCTTTGTCACTTGTAAATCATTTCTAGTCTCAGTGTTTGCAAATCATCACTTTCTACAGTACACACAATTGTGGTAGTATATTTTACTATATAAAAACTCGTGTTAAGTTTTTAATTCTCATGATAAAAAAAAAAAAAAAAAAAAAAAGAGAGAGAGAGAGAGAGAGAGAGAGAGAGAGAGAGAGAGAGCACTGAAATTCAATGATAAAGTATATTGTACTGTATTTAAATGTGAGAGTATTTAAATATGGAATACAAAAAAAAATCAATCATTATTGTTTACAGCTCTCGACGTCAACTCAATTTTGATGATCATCATGAAGGTCCTCAATCTCTTGGTCCTCATGGAGACACACGAAACGTTTCTGACAAACCAAACTTAGGGTACGTCAAGCGTCCTTCTGCATTTGTACCTGTTGGACCTGGGGGAGATTCAGTACCTAGAGTCATTGGAGGTGAACCTTCTAGTCTTCCTATTGGTGAGTTTTTTATTTTTTTTATTTTAACTGTAACTTGCTTTGTAGTATTAATTTACATTGAACTGTCAGTAGTCTTGCTATATATTATTGTTGCAAAAAATTGTGCTTTCATTATTGTTATTATTATTCCCAGTCTATTTTATTTACTATTTTATTTTCTATTTGTTCAGATTATGTACAGCTCTGGCCATAAGTTTGAGAACGATTTACATAGGCAACTACCATAATATTTTACTTTATGAGAAAACAATGCGGCCTCCTCAGACACATTCTTTAAATGTTGGCCAGAGCTGTACATTGGTCCAGGAAAAAAATCTGGCTGTAGCATTATGTAGCAATGTAGCATTCATATAGGCCTCTGAATTGCATATATATTTGGGGAAACTTTAATACATGCTCTAAAGTAACACTTACGGAGAGGAAGAAGAAGAAGAAGAAAGGGGGGGGGGGGGGGGGGCTTCTTCAAAATGAAATTTTAACTATACGAAATAATTGCATGAAATTATTACACTGTATCTCATAAATACATGTTATATTTCGTTATTTTATTTAATTACACTTAAATTAAAGGATAGAAATAGTGCGAGAGAAATTAGATCACTGTGTGTTAAAAATTAATGCAAAAGCAATACTTTTTTTTTTTTTTTTTTTTTTTAATAGTTATCAGAGAATTTTGCTTTGCATTAATTTTCAGTACACAGTCTTCTAATTTCTCTGCACTGGTCAGTTGTAATAATTTTAAATCAAATAGGCATTTTTGATAAGAAGTGACACAAGCAAGGTTCAAATCCGTTAATTATTTATATACAGTTGACCAAGATAACAAAAAAAAAAAAAAAAAAAAAAAAATGCAAAAGCTTAATTTTTATTTGTTTGAGATATCATGGGCAAAGTTCAAAAGCAATGTTTTTGTGTTTTTTTCACATATTTTTTGATTAATTTTTTTTGTAATTAATCATTAATATTATAATTCTTGTTTATAGATCTGACTCGAAGTGAGATTGCAGCACGCTCTCCTAGTGTTGCTTTGCCAAGTTTAAACCAGTTATGGCGAGAAGAAAGAGGGCACACTCCTCAGCAACCTCACCAAGGTGTACAACCTGCATTGCTGCACCAGAAGTTAGAGGAAGAGAGATATCGCAGACTGGTATGTTCATGATATTTTAACAACCATATTTAGCGCGATCTATAAGTATAACCTCTATAAAGTCTCTATTTTTATCTATTTATTCATTCAAAACAAAAGATAATAATTGTAGTGTAAACAAAATAAGAAGATAAAATTGTTGCTTTAAAACGTAGGAATGTCTTCAGTATTGAAATTACTAATATAATTTTAATATACAATAATATATAATTTTAAAAACTTAATACTAGAGAAAAAAATTACTCAAGACTTGATTTTTTTTTAGTAAAATCACATGACATAACAATTTTACTGTTTTTAAAAACTCGCCTTAAAATGGATTTTATTTGTAATAATGTAAGTGTTGGAAGAAGAAAGTAATTATTTTAATAATGTAGATAAATTTTTCTATTATATTATGTACTCATCTGCATTATGCATATTGCATGAAATTGCATTTTGCACCTTTTTTTTCTCTCGCTCTCTCTCTCTCTTTCTCTCATCTTCACTTACTGTTAGGTCAACAATTTAGGCGTATTTTAAATTTATTGCTTGCATGTAGCTTTCAAGCATATATATTTCTCATAGTGGAAAAAGTAAGATATGAAAATTCAAATTACGCGCAATTCACCGGTAAAAATAATTAAGTACATTAATGTACAATCCCCCCCCCCCTTTTTTTTGTTTTTGTTTCAAAGTACAGTAATGCAAATAAATTTTAAGAAGAAGAAATAAAAATCACAATTTTGAATAAATTGACAGCTTTGACATAAAAAAAATAATAAAGAAAAAGTCGGTGAATAGTGCTGTGCTGCAGGGAAAACACACACACAAGTGCAAAGATTAGATCATATTTGAACACTTACATACACTTATATATTCAAATGCAACACTTTTGATTCAAATAATGTCAGGTCATTATACATTGCAATTCCAATTATCATCCATTATTACCATAACTGCACAACATGATCTTGGCAACTAATAAAGCTTACTGTAGTGCCAGTTAATTTTTAGCTATATAGGTATAATACATAAAGTATTGTATACTTCATTAATCATATTTTAAAGCAATTTTAGCCACATAATTTTTCTCTCTTTTTAAATAGTGATTTGTAAATTGTAATTTTAAATGCGCTAAATAGAAGTATGGCAATTTCAAATGCATAATTATTTTAATATTTTGAATACAGTGCACTGCAATACCATGGTAATATTTATTTGTAATTGTATTAATAATAATAATTGTATACTGTATAAATAATATCCACAATTAAATTTTTTGTTTGTATTTTTTATTATATTTTATACATTTTGAATTTCTTATGTTTATTTATTGATATACGTACGTATTCTAAATCCCCTATTGTTGTATATTCTTTTTATTCGAATTTTTTTTTTTTCCTTTTTTGTTCAAGGTGTTCTACACCTTTAAGTTAATAATTTTTAAGTTCTGTAGACCTTTATATTATTCTTATTCTTGCTCCCTCCCCACATGGATTTTCACTTCAAATGCACATTAAAATAATTTAAATTCTTGAGTTTACATTTTATCATATTTACAGCATTGTGAGCAGCTAATAAGTGAACTGCAACAAAAATTACTACGAGAATCTGAAAGAGTTGCTGTAGCTACACAAGTTGATGCTCGTAAAGATGATTACTTAGGTAAATTGAGAGAACGATATGAAGGTACAGCGAGGAATTGGCAAACTGAGAGAGAGCGATTGCTGCAAGATATAGCGGAGAAAAATGAGATGTGTAGTGCTACCATTCAAGTAAGTTTTCACTGCTAAATTTTATTATTTATTGTGGTCAGTTGTAATAATTTTAAATCAAATAGGCATTTTTGATACGAAGTGACACAAGCAAGGTTCAAATCCGTTAATTATTTATATACAGTTGACCAAGATAACAAAACAAAAAATGCAAAAGCTTAATTTTTATTTGTTTGAGATATCATGGACAAAGTTTAATCAACCGGGGTGAAATTGAACTCCAATCACAGCCTCACTTTCAAAGTGCTCTGTGTCCAGTGAGATAGGGAAAAGTGTGCACATGATTGGAGTTTCACTTCACATTTTCAATTTCACCACGGTTGACTGTAATTAAGTTTGTTCTGTAAATTCATCGCTGACTCAACTTTTTGTGATCATTTGTTGATAGCAAGGCTTATTTTTTTCAGCAACTCAATTTTAAAAGTAAGTGCTAACAACTTGTGCTCACCTTATATGATCAAAATATTTGTACTTTACAGACTTTTTAAATTATTTTTTTTATGATTAATAAAGAAACTGAAAACTGAAACACCTCAGCTTAAATATCAATATTTCATCAATTAACTGCAGGCAATTAGACCATAATCTAAAAGTGTGTAATATTGTCATATTTTTAATAATAGGCTAATAATAATAATATCAGCTAGCAATCATTGTTGGAAATTATCTACAGTTACAAATTATTACAATTACAACAATCTACAAATTAGAAAAACTTGGCATTTAATTAATTTTTATTTTCTTTACTATGTATTTATTTTTAATTTATTAATCTTTTAACAATTATCATACTAACCATCATGATTTCCCCCTCAAATTTATAAAAGTATGTAATAGAATTAAAATAATTAATTTTCATGTATTTTGTAGCGTCTTCGAGGGTGTGAAAGAGAGTTATCAAAAGCCCTAGACCTTGCTAGTGGTTTTCAGCAGCGTTCATTGAGTCTAGAAAGAGAAAAAACTGAAGCAGATGCTGCTTTAAGAGCACGCCTTATCTCACTGGAGAGACAGTGTTCCCAACAGGAACAGGAAATACTGAAATTACGTGCAGCTGCAGATATTTCTGAACAACATGATAATAAGAGAGGTGACCAAATGGCTGCTCTGCAGAATATGATTGAAGATGTAAGTCATTGATATACCTATTGCATGAAGTAAATACATTAATAATAATATGCATGTTTTTTTTTATATAAAAAATTCTATTTTTATTAATTTTTTATGATACATTTGGTGAAGGAAATAAATTTTTATGCATGAAATCTTTACATAATTTTTTATTTATCCCCCCCCCCCCCCCCCTGATTGTAGTACTGTATTTAAGTATTGCTCAAATGAAAATATAGAAAAGTATTATATATAGATCTTCTGTATATAACTCTTTTTTTTTTTCCTACGCAATAGTGATGAGTGATGATGACCTAGTTAGTTTTGCATTCCTCTCCTCTCCTCATCTTTTTTTTTTTTTTTTTTTTTTTTTATTAGGGTATTATTATTTTTTATTATAATAAATAGGCCTATATAGCCTATGATTTAAATTAAATAGAAGCATTAGAATATTCAATTAAAATAAAGTAGATTTGTAGCATTTAGTGCAATGCAATTGAATTATTATTAGGCCTATTATTATTATTATTTTTTTTTTAATAACCTAGACAAATAGAATAATGCAGTATAGTCATACAAAATTTTAAAAACCACAGAAATACAAGAACTGAACACTCATAACATAGAAATTACTGTACTTTTATTATTTTGTCCCCTTTATTTTTATTACTGTACTTTTTAGTACTGTTTTTTGCTATCTTCTCTCTCTCTCTCTCTCTTTTTTTTTTTTTTTTTTTTGCAAATTTACACATATATTTTACATTTTCTTACTATTCACTACTTAAATGATTTATTTATATATTATTATTTAATGTTTCTTCTTGACATTTTCTACTTCTTCTTCCTGTTTATCACATCATGCTGTTACATACTAACAAAATGACACTGATAAACTTTAATTTTATGGCTTTCTCGGAAACAGCCAAGCCGAGATGGTCATTGGACGGTAAGAAAATAATTATTTCATAGTTTATTTTTATAATGATTTCTTAATTAATTATAATATTTTAGGAAAGACAAGGCCGTAGAGACTTGGAGGCAGAAAATAAACGTTTAACTCGTGAATTAAATGAGAGAGAAGCTAATGCATTGACTTTAGAAGCAGAGAGAGATACACAGCAAGCAAAACTTCGAGATACGAAGCAAAGAGCTGATATCTTGGAGCAACAGAAACTTGCTTTGCAACAAGCACTTGAAGATCTGAAGAAAAAGGAGGTTAGTTGATACAAGAGTAGGAATATTAGTGGTCTTATTATTTAAAATTAATCTATTTCCTGTCAAAAAAATGTTGTGCTTTTTTTTCTTCTTTTTATGTATTAGATCTAAACACATAAAAGTGTGACTCTCATATGAAAATATACTCCACTATACTGTAGTAGTTTTCTCAAAAAATGCTTCAAAGATGGTCCCACAATCCCAAAGAATAAGAAATTAGGGTTCTGTTGTCATTTTCATGCATGCATTCTGATTGCATGCAACTACTGCTAAGCAATGACAAATCGGGAGTGTTTTTATTATTTTAATACAGCAAGCTGTAAATTGCTAGAATATTTAAATGTAATTCTTTCAATCAAGTACAGTACTGAAAGATGAAAAGTTATTTTATTACTAAGCTATTAAATCATAAACAATCCCTACATGCTTAAATATAATTTTACTATTGAAATATAGGCTATACATTTTTCTCTGTGTAATGTTAATACATACAAAGAAATTAAAATAATAAAAAGGCTGTGTTCTTTTATTAAAAAATGTTTGATTGTAGCGATCATCTCGTCAGGAAGTGAGAGATTTGAGTCAAGCAATGGAGCAAAGTCGACATTCTCTTAAGGAACAATATCAAGCTCAGCTAGACCAAGTTGTCCGAGCTAAGCTTGCAGAGTTCCAGGCACAACTAGATGCTGCCGAGGCTGCAATTAGGCAGCAGTGGGAGGCAAGAGAAGCTGAGGCAAGAACTAAACATGCAAGAGCAATGAGTGAGGCTGAGCAAAGGTGATTAACATGAAACTTATACGTGCCAAAACTTTATTTGATAGTTAAATTGTAAAATTATTTTTGATGTATTTTAATAACTGCCATTGGGCAATTTTGGTATATTTTTGATAATTTTTTAATGAATTCTCAATGAGTTTAATATTTCAATTCTATTGAAGGAAAGTGAAAAAATAAAGGAGTTTAAGATTGAATTTGTGGTACTAATTTAATGATATAAATACAGGCATTTGGCAGAGCTACGCCAAGTAGAAGAGCGTCACACACGTGATATTGCTTGGTGGCAACGTTCACTTGCTCAAGCAATGGAGCAAGTACAAGAGTTGACTTCAGAACTTGAGAGACAGGAGAAACATCGTGAGCAACTGGCAGGCAAGATTCGCTCTATGTTACAAGCACAATATCAACAAGCAGCCAATTTGATTTGGGAACCACCTGTTGCAAATGTAAGCTATAAATATAACTTGTAGAAATATTTAATAAAGAGAAAGTTATTAATTTGGTGTACTCAGATATAAAGAATTTGACACACCTGTGAAAATTTAAAAGTAGTAATGCAATTAGAAATGATACAAGTTTCAAAACTAATATATAAAAAATGGCATGTATATACCAGTTAGAAAAAAAAATCGTAAGGCCTTTACGTAGTGCATTTTCATGCTAAAAAGCATTAACTTTATAAAAAAACAAACACACACATTACATTACAGGGAGGCTCTAAGGCAAGCAGTGCAGCAGATTTTAAGGGCTGGGGTAGTTTACCTAGCATGGGACACATGGCAGCAGCTGCTAAACAAGCTCCTCCTACTGCAGCAGCAAGTGAGAATCAAATCAGTGAATCTGGTAAATCACAGCATGAACAGCTCAAGAGATACATTGAAATGGTAAGAATTCACTGTGTTAAATTGTTAGTGTCTCTTACATAACTTCCAGCTCTCTGTATAAATATGTAATGCTTTAATATCAAGCTTCTACTGGTGCTACCATTAATATCATGATTATTTAACTTAAATGATGCCTCACAAGGTTCAAGATCTTGTTGTGACCTGCAATTAAAGCCCTTGTCAACTTACTTTTTTATCATTTAGAATACTAGATTGATAATTACCTAATTAATTAATCTGATGTCACAATGTACCGCCGCCAATCACAGTCACCGCTCTGGTCACGTGATATATTTAAGCCCCTCCCTCAAGTTCTTTACCCGGCTATCACGGCCCCATCGGTACATTGTGACGTCAGATGCGTGAAATAACAGTCCAAAAGAAAATAAACAACAATAAATACAAAATCAACGTGTTGGTGTCTAATTCATGGATCTAGTATTCTAAAGTAAGTTGACAAGGGCTTTAATCATTATGAGTGTTATCGTCATGTATTGTGTTGTTTCTGACCTTTAATTTATAAGAAATGACATCACAATAGCTTGTAACTAAAAATAATAATAATAATTAAAAATGCAATGAATCACTAGTGTTCCCTGGAAAGGGACTTTGATTTGTTAAAAAAAAAAAAAAAAAAAAAAAGTCAGAAGTCATGTAAGGGACATTGTTAGATTCTCAAATACTTATCATCTGCTTACAAGTAGAGTTTAAATGTTTTATTTACAATCAAACCAAAAGAAAGAAAAAAACTTATTTCTATTTTAAATAGAACTAAGATCCTGCTTAGAAGAATACTTTGGATCAGTAATATAGGGCTCTAATTGCACCTTTTACCTATTAAGCAATAAAAGTTTTATTTTTTCGTTTATTTAATGATATAATTAAGGGGGAAAAAATCATTACGGTTAGGTATGATAAATTTGAAAGAAAAGGATAGGAGCCTAGGAGAAACCAGCAAGGGCCTTGCCATAATGAAGAAAGTCATTCATAGTGTCTCTCTGAGTCTGTAAGGAGGACTGATGAAGACATAACACACTCCATCTCTCTTGGCGTTTATTGCTGAAATATTTTCAATGTGTTAGTTTTTTATATCTGTGCTTGTAAGATTTTCACCAAATTATGGGACTCTCTTCACTATGGTAAGGCCCTTGATGGTTTCTCCTATCCTTTTCTTTCAAATTAATCTTATTTATTTAATAAGGTATTAAAAAAAATGAAGATGCATCACTAAAACTGTCACTTTTTTTTTTTTCTTTTACCTATAGATAGAGCTTGTAGAATTTAACCTGCTAATTAGTAATGAATATTATGATTAAACACGTTTGGTTTTGAGATATTGACTGCACTGCTTACTAGCCCATGACTAGTCCTTAGTACTGCATATTCACATAACACAGAAACTAAAAAGCAAATAATTTAATTAGCGTAAAAAAGCATTAAAAATTAATTTAACATTTACAGTTGCTGCAAAGACCTATAGGGGATCCTTTACTACAAGATCAGTCAGATAATCAGGTAACTATAAAACTTAATATATTTAAAATATATGTAATACTTTCTTTTCTTTTATAATTTTTTTTTTTAATTTAATATTATACATTTTACTTTGTGAGATAAAGAAAATATAATAATTTTTTTATTATTTCCGATGCTCCTATAGATTCCACAGTAGCTGTGTCTAAATCAGCACTGTAAGTAAACCAAATATATTGTGTTTCTTCTGCTTTTCTATCATTTTTTTTTCTTCTTCCTATTATCATAATAGGCTAATATCATTTTGTAAGGCTTGTGATATATTGTGTTGAAATATTGATCATAAAATTAAATTTTACAAAGTAAATTTATAAGTATAAATGGAAGTTTGTAAAGGGATACTGACTAATAAAGGAACAAATGTTTTGAGCCCGACTATAAGCGATTTTGCTTGCATCCGCTTACATTTCAACGTACTGTGCATGCACAGTAAGTAGAAACGGAAGCGGATGTGACCAAAATTGCTTATAGTCGGCCTCAAAACAGTTGTTCTTTTATCAGTCAATAATAACAAGAGAGAGAGAGAGAGAGAGAGAGAGAGAGAGAGACAACATCGCGGATTGTGATAACAAATTCAACGAAAAGGATATTATTACACAGCTGTAATGTGGAAAAATACACATGGTTTTCTTTCATTATTCTATGGTCTTTGTTTGCATTTTGGTCATGCGTGTTTTTTCTCCTCATTATAGCTGTGTAATATATACCTATATATATATATATATATATATATATATATATATATATATATATATATATATATATATATAATATAGGCCTATATATTTTTTAATCCTTTTTTTTTTTTTTTTTTAATAAATGGTATTTTTCATTCTCTTTTTCTTTAATTTATACTATTTCCACACAAGCAGTGCTATCTGGGGGTCTGTTCCTTAAGCTCTCGAGTCACTTCTCGGTATCGAAATCCATAAGGTCCAACAATGAATTTGGTACCGAGAAGTGAAACAAGAGCTTACGGAACACCCCTCCTGAAAGATATAATATTTACCATTATTATGTTGTATAGTACTTTAAAAGATGTGGTGCAAATAAGCAAACAATATTCCCCTTTTTTGAATTTAATTAAAACTTTAAATTTACATCAGTGGGTGGGTGCAAGAATTTATTATAATAATATACAGATTATTTGCTGTACTGAGCATTAGAATAATATACTGATAATTTCTTACATGGTAAATTTTTTAATAGTAAAATCTATTAGTTTTAACATACAAATTAGATGCTTGCATGTTGAAAAAAATATTATATTCTTCACATTATGTACATATTTTTTTAATTCCTATTTTTAAACCCCACTTTTTGTGATTTGTCTCTTACACTTAAAAAAGAAAAAAACCTATCCATCTCTTTCTCTTACATTGATATGCAAAGACTGTATACAGTAACTGGAAGTTCTTGAATTAGAACTAAATAAATTAGCTGATACGTCCAATTGTAAAAGCATTATACTGCTCTGTAGTGAAGTCAAGCGTATATAAAAGAAAACAAAAGCTTTCAATATGTTGAAGTGTTTCTAGGAAACATTTTTTTTATATGTTTACTTGTCAGATATAGTATGTATTTGCAATACATTTTCTCAATTTTGCAATATCCTCTAAATTTACACTTTAAAACAATGCTGCTTTCTGTAGAAAATAGTCAAAATGTCATCTTAGAGGCATCTTAAAGAACACCTAGAACAAAAAAAAAAAAAAAAAAAAGTATAATATCCTAACCTACCTAAATATCAATGTTGATTTGGCTGAAGTCATTGATTTCTAATTTAGTTTCCATTTATGAAATGACAGCTGCGAGTTATTGATGTCACTGCTCACTATTCCACGTGCATGGAAACAGGCGAGCTGTGACGTCATAAACCCGCAGCTACCATTTCTTAAAAGGAAAATATATTAGAAACAATAACTCCGGCCAAATCAACATTGATATTTAGGTAGGTTAGGATATTATACATTTTTTTTTTTTTTTTTTTTTTGTTTGTTTGTTCAAGGTGTTCTTTAAGATGCCTCTAAGATGACATTTTGACATTTTAAGTAACAGCAGCATTGCAAATAAAACACCTGCAGCTCTATTCTAAACAATTACATTGACAGAAAGTTGTGTTTGTATATGAAGTGTTTGTTGTTTTTGAACTAACCTGAATTTAAGTTGTTAAGCATGATCTAAATTTTAATTCGAAAAGAGTTACATGGCATAATGTAAGAGTTAGGTTTAATGCAGACTATAGGGTGTGTACGCGTGACGTCATTTTGAGTGATTTCCGATGCTCTTCTTGAGCAATGAATAACATTACTCAGCATAGGACGATAAACGTAGTTTTTGGCTATTTTCTTTGGAAAATTAGCTATTCTTTGGTCATTATTATTTTTCTTGCATACTTGATGTACTAATTCAACCTGTTAACAGCATCAATGCTCTCAAAAAAATTGCGAAGTATTTTTAAACTGTCAAAATGTGCCATTTTCCTATACTGGCCAATGTTATTTAGTACTCACTTATGACGTCAACTTTAACATGAATGAAACCTCTCTATAACACTATCATCAGTAGATTTCAAATATATTGTTAGAATATACTTCCATAGCCAATTTTTGCACCCCACTCAAAATTATGTTTTCACTTTAATTTAAATAATGTAAATACTTATTTGTTTCAGCATAAAAAATCAGATCATCATAATCAAGTCCCTTATATTCCCGAATTGGATCTTTCAAAACTTAGCCTTCCAGATAGTAATAAGCCAAAATCGTCCAAAGATAATCAAAAGCCACCTTGGAAATAATGCTTAGTGACACAGGTAATCTTGCATAAAATATAAGCCATGTTCACGGAGTGCAATATTTTCATTGTGTAATACATTTATTGCATGCAATCTCCATTTAAAATAAATATTTATTTGTATAAACAAATTTATTGCGTAGTTGAAATATTGCCTGTAAGTGAACAGGCCATTAAGCTGTAATACAAGACTTGCAAAAATAAGTTTAGTAAAAAATTTTAAGAAAAAACGAGTCTTAAAATACTATTAAAGTGCTAGCAGATGACTATTTTAAAATGCTTTCTTATGGGGAAATAAAGTAGCTAAGCTATATAATCCTATCCTTAATGTGTTGTTGTTTTGTTTTTTTTCCTTTACATATTTTAATATGTATTATTATTTAGTATATAATTCCAGTTCGTAATTTTTTTCTATGTACTGAAATGTTTACTATAGCTAATGCTGAGCCTCAAAGCTTTTGTGTTTTTTTCCTGCATTTCAAATCAGTTGGCTAAAAAAATGATTTACAACCAAATTGATTGAAATTAAGGAAATCAAAACCTTTGTAAACCTAGATTTTCAGTTTCAATTTTTTTTTTTTTTTTTTTTTTTTTTTAATTGGATTTATAGCTGCTTCATTCTCTCATAAGAATACATGCTAAATCAAGATAGTAATACAAATGCATCTAAAAGCAGTTTATTATTGTTGTCAGGCACTTATTTTTTTATTTTTTTATTTTTATTTTTATTTTTTTTAATATAACCAATATTTGCAAGTCTTCTATTGAGGGCTGTATATTATGTCACTCTGATTAAACTTGTTTAGTGTCTCAAGTATAGCCTAAAGAAAATTAAATTTTATAATACAGTAGAATATTTAAATGCAAGTGCCTGTCAGCTACCTATAAGACTAATAGGATCTGTTCACATGGAGCAAATGAATCAATGAATTTGATTATATGATTTTAATTGAAAATTGCGTATCGATGCTGTTGTGGCTAAACCACACTTCTACTGTTGGCGGAATTGCTTACTTCCACACATTTATGTTTATTATGATATTATTATGTTTATTATATCAAGTTTTTTGTGAACAAACTGTCTATCTCGTATTTTTTCACGAGGTTCAAAATGTCCATTTTTTTTGTAAACGCTATGTATACTCAACTCAAAAAACCTCAGTCGATTTAAATCGGGCATGCCTAAAGTATCGCCCATTGTCACATTTGAGGAGAAGGGGGGCGGCTAGGTGATACCGTAAAAGGTCGAACGGCAGGTAACTCAGGTTTTTTGAGTCGGGTTTAGATGGCGCTTGAGTTACACATTTTTC
The DNA here is from genome assembly GCA_949318235.1 of Ecdyonurus torrentis. Taxonomy (NCBI): domain Eukaryota; kingdom Metazoa; phylum Arthropoda; class Insecta; order Ephemeroptera; family Heptageniidae; genus Ecdyonurus; species Ecdyonurus torrentis. Next base: position 9,910,263 of record OX439134.1, on the reverse strand, counting down.
TTCTCGTGACATTTTCTCGTGAGATAGACATTTTGTTTGTAACAACATCAATATGCGATGGGCATCTACATTTATCACGACACCAGGGGGTCTGTTCCATAAAACTTCCCGAGAAACTTGGTATCGAGTAAAGGGGCATGGCTCACGAGTTCTCTATGATGAACAAGTGAGATACGCCCTCTTTCTCAGTACCGAATTTCTTGTGAGGCGGTACGAAACAGACCCCCAGGTTTAAAACACTTCTACTTAGGAATACAGGTGTAGAGGTGTTTTATACCTGTTGTTGTGATAAATGTAGATACATGTTTCTATGGCTATTGGGATAAACGTAGATGTGTGTAACTTAACAAACATGCTAAAAGTAGAAGTGTGGTTCATAGCTGCAATTAACAACATCAATATACTCAAATTTGTTGCATACTGAAAATATTTCTTCATGTTAACAAGACTATAACAGTGTATTTGAGATAATAATATTGAAACAATAACAGAGGCAATAAAAGAACATTTTAATATTGACAATTCAATAATAGTTTGGCTAAGAGAAAAAACAAAAATTTAGTAGTTCGGTGTCATATTTCTCATATTTAAAGTACGTGTAAAAGTTAAGTTTTTAGAATGATTTTTTTTTCACCTACTGTTGCAATCATAATCAAACTTTGCTAATTCAATTGATGTTTTTGAAAATATTTTTTTAGAGACTTGCTTGCAAACCTGTTACCTTGCCCCCTCAAAAATGTGCAATTCCATTTAAAATAAAAAAATTAGTGATCTTCATTTTTTTTTTTTTTTTTTTTTTATGTTCAAGAGCACAAAAAAAAACTGACTTTACAAACAAACTAGCACTGTAATAATAGTAATAATCACTGTAATAGGTTTTGTAACAGCAATTTTTATTGTACAAAAGTTGTAGTTTTACAGATTAAACAATTGGAGATGCTTATAAATTACATCTTGAATTGTTATGAACTATAAAACTTTTTTTTTTTTTTTTTTTTTTTCAAACTGCTCAAATATTTAAAAACTTAACTATTTACATGTTTTTCAGACCATTTTCGAAAAGTCATAGAATTCATTCCAAGCTGCCAAAATATAATGCAATTAGTTAATCAAGACAATACACATAATACTTATATAATTAAATCAATTTTTGACTCAGAGTAAAGTAAAATTGCTACAAAAAAAGAAACTAATAAATATAGCCAATTAATAATGTTTATCAACTTTGAAATTTCAATCTCTATATTATAACCTAAAATGCCTGAATTTGAATTTAAAAAAAAAAAAAAAAAAAAAAAGGAAGACTTTAAAAATTATATAAGCACATTATATATACATAGAAATTGTTTAGAATATTTTATAGAAATATTAAAAACAAAATATTTAAACATTTGTTGAATATTATGTAAGTGGACTAAATATTAAAATATTAGAAATGTTAACTAGAAAAATTAACAATTAAACAAATTAATATATTTTAGCCTTTATAATGGTGCAAATAATATATTATTTAATAAAATTCGATATCTAATTAACATAAGTGTCCACTAATTTAAATTTTATTAAAAAAAATATTTAGAAATAACATGGTGATAAAAATATTGTATTTATATATATAGTCAACAGTATTACACAAAAATGAAATTTTTGTAGGAAGAAATAAAATACATCAAGTAGTAGAGGCCTATTTGCAGATAGCATAATTTTTGTGTACGTTTTTTGATTCAATTAACATAATTATATGGATTGAGTTTTATGTAGAGGCCTATATTAAAAAAGTAATGATGTAATAAATAATAATAAAAAGCACGTATGTCTCACATTTTTTAGAGTGTATTTGTAGGTTATTCCAATTATACTCAGGTTTTTTTATTATTCAAATATACAATGCACGTGGTGCATAATTGTTCAATATAAGTCCTCCATATTACCTAATCACATATCTAGAACTAAAAATTAGAAGACTTACCAAAGTAGGTTTAGTGAGAAAATAAACAAGCTTAATGGGCTGTTCATAATTATGTGTAAATTCGTATAACTTTCACGTAAGAGTTACATGAATATACGCGTCATTGTGAACAGCCCATAAAGGAGCCTAACAATCCTAAAAAAAATTCCAGCAGACAATTTTGTGTCAATTTCATGATTTAAAATGCTTTCTTATGAGAGGATAAAGCAGCTATAACTTTTATCTAGTTTTTTTTTTTTTTTTTTTTTTTTTTCCGAAGTTTTTACTGGAGTTCATCAGTGTTCACAGAGCCAAAAAGATTTCAAATTTTTCCCGAAAAAAAAAATCTATAAAGATTTAAGGCTAAAGTCAGTTACAATGTTTAAAATTTTAGTATTGCGAAAATTTATAAATGCTTCCCCATTATTCAAGCTGCTTTATTTTCTCACACAATAAGAAAGCATATATGTGTAAATTGAGAGAGTAAAAAAGTCGTCTGCTTGCACTTTGTGAGTATGTTATTGGGCCCTGACAAGTTTGTTTATTTTTTCACTAAACCTTCATTATGGAAGTCTTTCTATTATATATAACTGCCTACAAATAAATATATGTAAAACAAATCTTTCTTTTTTTCTTATTAATTGTAATGAAACTTGTATTTATAATGTTTTAAATGTTTTAAATGTATGTTTGAATCTTTTTCCAAATAAAAATTGTATATACACTATTGATTGATTTTTTTTTAATACTTATTTGTAGATCAATCGTTTTAATTGGAATTTTATTATGGGAAATTTAGTTCTGATATTTTTGTGCGCTTTTGTGTCGCACGTCGCACACATCAGTGTTGTTAGAAAATTTGTTCTATATTTTGCATTTTCATCCTTCTAGCAAATCTTGTTTTTAAATAACATAATATGCTTAAAGTTTTCATAAATATAACATGATTTTACCTACGTGTCTTCAATTCTTCAAGTAATAAAATGAAAGGAGTAAAAGAGAGTGAGATAGAGAGAAAGAAAATTTTCAAATAAAATTTATGTTCCCGCTCATAAAGTAATGATAAAACACAATCGAAATACATTTGGTTGTGACGTGAAAAGTAAACAGACATTTATTTTCTGTTGCTTTTTATTAAAATTAAGTGTTTTCCTGTAAATATTAACGCTTCAAGATGACGAATAAAGGTTTATCAGGTCTTTCTGTAAGTATAATTAATAATATGATGTACTATTTTTGTCTTAAAATACCTATAATTTAACTTACAATTTAGAGCTTTTTACATGTTCCTAAAATTTTTGTGACTGACAACATTATATATTTTATAAAATAATAAAACTGGCATTATTTATGACTACTTCTTGTATGTAATAATATAAACCATTATATTTGAAATGGGTAAAATGGTATATATGATACTAATTGCATTTAAAAGTTTGATTAAAAATTGCTCCAAAACAAACATCATCGCCGTGCTGTTGATGTTCGTCACGTTTTCCGGCAAATATACATCGGACTTTTTCTTGTATTTAGTTTTGTTATTTATCCTTATTATTAATTTATAATTTCATTGAAATTATCTTTTATAACCCACAATTTTTTTACTATAAATATATGTAAAATTATTTTCAGCAAGAGGAGATTGCTCGACAGTTTATGCTTCCGGAGCGCAAATCCAAGATAGCGACACTTTTAAAACAAGAAGATAAAGCCAGAGAGGCCTACTGCATTTGTAGGTCTTCTGATACTTCTCGTTTTATGATGTAAGTTTTGTAATATGATCTATCTACATACCTATATTATACTTAGAGTATCATACTAATAATTGACACCAGACATCGGTGTACACATGATACGTATGGTCTTAAAATAAAATGTAAACAATTAAAGAACAAAAGAGGTTACGTGTATATGTAATCTTTCCATTTACTTTCATTATGTATGTATAATATGTATGTACAGTAATAAACTGTCTAATAAGGTTCAAAATCCAAACTTTTTTTTTCTTCTTATCAGCGTGTTAATTAAAAGTTCAAATATGAGATAAGAGATAAGAAATTATATATTTACATGCCCTATAATATGTAAAATCTTATTACAGGCCATATATAATATTATATACAACATATTAAAATAAGGATTATATTTATTAATATATTTTTATTATATTATTTCAGTGGTTGTGACAACTGTGAAGAATGGTATCATGGAGATTGTATAAATATATCTGAGAAAGAAGCAAAGTACATCAAACAGTACTTTTGTTTGGTTAGTATATTTCTTCATATGTAAATTGAAAAATTATTCCATTAGGGGTATGCAGTGGAGGTTATCAGTGAGCCTTAAAGGGGTAGTCAACACTCAACAATGGCTTTTATAATAGTCATCATCATCTTATTAAACCTCCCACAAACGCGATCTCAAATTTTTAATTATTAACGCGCTGAGAGCTAAGGCTGTTTCAGCGACCCTGAAACTACGTCACAGCTTAAACTTGCTCTCACGCTAGCTTGGCACTCTTATTTTTGCACTGGATACTTGATGTAATATTTACATATATATAAAATATGTTTATATGTCTACAGATATATAGGCCTAATCATAATGCATAGATTAAAATAAGAGTAACTCACACTTGCTCCAAACTAGAGTGAGAGCAAGTCCTAGCTGTGATGTAGGTTTGGGGTTGCTGTAACTGCTTTTGCTCTCGGCACATTAATAATTAAAATTTAGAGGTCGCGGTTTAAAAGCATGATAATCACTATTAAAAAAAGCCATTGTTGACTATCCCTTTAATTGTTCTATCAGCTGAAGACACGTTAAGTGTGTCTAGTGTCCCTCATGCAGATATTTCCAACCTAGATGCAGTAGTAGTCTCAAGAAGAAAAAAAAGTAAAAATATATTCAAGCAATGCTAAAGGATGAGAAATTAGGGGGGGGGGGGGGGGTTCTCAGCATTTCCCACTAATCTCAACGACAACCTTCAGTATCCAAAAGTTGGCATTAGCTATTTCTAAAAATACAACACTATGTAATAGAAATGCTGCTTTAATAACATTAAATATTTGTGAAATGCTACATCGTGCAGGTTCTTGAAGGCCCATGTAATTTCAGAAAGTAAAGAGATGCATTTTACCCCTATTTTAATTACAATCTTATTATTATATTTATTGTAGAGGTGCCAAGAAGATGATATGAGTTTAAAAATACGTTATAAACCACCTAAGAAAGAAAAAGACCCATCAGCCATACCAATGCCAAAACACGCAGATGATAGAAAACAAAGAAAGAGGAGAGAACGTACATCAGAGTCTTGTAAGTTTGATATAAGTCAATATTTCTTACTTAGAAAGTGCATATTATTTCTTATTGATTTGATTGTTTGATAGATGAACCAAGACCAAGCAGGGCTCCCAAAGGTTGTGGAGAATGCGTCAATTGTTATCAAAAGGAGGATTGTGGACGTTGTGAAAATTGTAAAGATATGAAAAAATTTGGAGGACCAAATAAACTGAAACAAAAATGTAGACACAGACAATGTGTGGTAAGCAATGAAAATTATTAGATTTGATTAAAACCATTTTCAAGGTAAAAAAAAAAACTGAACTAAATTAAAAAATTTATACTAAATGAAAACAGATAGCAAAGATTTAAAAACTTGGAGAAAGTGAGATTGAACTGTTAACAGGGACACCTTGCATTTGAAACAGAAAGTATTGTAACCAGGTTCAAAATAAATGTGTATAGCACTACCAGTTACTAAGCTAGTTGTACTATAGCAAGCTTTATTTGAAGTATACAGTACTGTAATATAAATTTTTGTAAAGGTAATTAAATTTATATTCCTAACTTACAGTTCAAATTTTCAAGATTATCAAAAGACAAGTACAGTAAATTAAACTTAATATTAAATTCAATGTTCTCAAAAGTCCTTAAAATTATTACCGTAAAGCTCAAGAAAGCGTTCGTTTCTTAGCGCAATTCTTATCTTATCCCTGCAATAGCGTCCATGAAGTTAACACAGTCCAAACTCTTATCGCTGCGCTAAGAAATTGCTAAGAAGGGACGGCTGTCCTAGGCTTAAATACCATATAAAATATATTAAAATTGTCATCACAGGTCTTCACTTATTTATTATTTCTAAGCCCATAATATAATTTTTAGAGCTTAAGTGGAGGTGTATCATCAAGACGAAGAAAAAGAGGAGGTGACTCGGATTCTGAGGGTGAACCCCCAGCTACGAGCCAACGTCTCATGAGTAGAACACCTCGTCAATGTTATGGTCCTACATGTACACAAGCTGCTAGACAGGGATCTAAATACTGCAGTGATCAGTGTGGAATTAAGTTGGCTACCAATAGAATTTACCAAGTATGTATTATTAATCAGATAGTATTATTGTTGAGCAGTTGATAACTTTTTTTTTAATAGGTACTTCCTCAGCGCATTCAAGAATGGAACTTGAGTCCTTGTGTAGCTGAAGAACGTAATCAAAAAGCTCTAGAGTCTGTAAGAAAACAGCAAACAGAAGTGAGAAATGTTTTGCAAGAACTAGACAAGAGACACAAGGTATGATATAATACTTGGCACGGTATCTTAGAATTGGTCTAGAACTTTTCAATAAAAATTACTTTATTGAAAGCAGAAACACAAGTGTAAATAATTATTTATGTTTCCAGGAGCTAGATCTAGTAGTGGCAAGAGCCTCTGCAGCTACAGTGGACCCCAGTGCTGAAGCTGAAGGAGAAGATGAACAAGAAATCAGCATGTATTGCATCACTTGTGGTCATGAAATTCATGCTAGGACGGGAGTTAGACATATGGAAAAGTGCTTTAATAAGGTACTTACACTATCAGTTACATTTACTGGATCTATAAAGTAAATTATTAAACTTACAAGTTTTATATTTTTAAAGGGGGATAGAAATGATATTATTACGGGAAAGAATAGGGAAAACCCGGAAAACCAACAAGTTTCTTGCCATAATAAAATTGATAGCTAAGTGAGGATCTTGAAACAAGATGGCAACAAGATGTTTCCAGCTGCTTTCTTCAGCTGTTTCTTCTTCAGCTACTTAGAGAGTAATGAGGGAATATGCCTAAGTTTTCAATTTAGAAATTAATTTGTTATCAATATGCAATGTTTAAGTCCTGGATTAAACATATGGAAAACTCTTTGTCCTTCCTTTTTTTTAGTAAGGAAGCATTATTGTTATTTTCTCCTGAGGAGGCAGGCTTGGACTTGCCATAAGAGCAAGTCTGCGATAGCAGATAAGGTCCCCCTTGGTTGGAGGCCCCTAAGGCCCTAAAAGGGGCATAACCAGGGTGTTATGTCCCCTTTTGTAACCCCCTAGAGGGTGTTACGCCCCTTTCACGGACCTGGCCCCTTGAGTGCCAGTCTAACTCTGTGAGGAGATACTAATAATTGCAATTTAGCCTCTTTTTTTTTTTTTTTTTTTTTTATTACTTTATTATTTATTATAAAAATATATCTTATATGTAGTGCTATAATCCCAAACTTTGTTTTATGTTTGTCACAGTATGAAAGCCAAGCATCATTTGGATCAATCTACAAGACACGTATTGAAGGAAGCAACATGTTCTGTGATTTCTACAATTCTGTCAATCGTACTTACTGCAAACGTCTACGTGTACTTTGTCCTGAACATTGTAAAGATGCAAAAGTCACCGATTCTGAGGTATTATTATTATTAGAATTATATTAATTTGTACCTATAGTATAAGATAAATTTAAGGAAAAAACCATCGCGGTTAGGATCAATGATAAAGAAAAGGATAGAAAAACCAGCAAGGGCCTTACCACAGTAGAAGTTCTATGGAGAGGTCGAGGTCTTGCATGGCACAGTATTCATAGTAACAAGTATTGATCGTGTCAATTAAGGTATACCTAAAATAGGGGGAAATGGGCAATATGTTAGTAAAAAAACAACTTATTGGATAATTGGATTGGATATATTGGGGAAAGGTAGCTGTTTCTGTCAGGTAATGCTGACCTCCCTTTCTCCAATTTTCACAATCTAAAATGTTGTGATAAAATGTTGTTACAAAATTGCAATAATACTGAAGTTAAATTAATTAAAATTTGGGAAAGGATGAATATTACTTTCTCTTTAAATATAGTATGGGGGGGGGGGGGGGGGGATTAACTAGCTGATTAGCTAAAAAAATAATAATAATAATATCCATAAAATTTGCTGGGAACCAACATTGTGACTTCTAGCATATATCAAACTACAATTGTGTTCTTTTTGTACAGGTATGTGGTTGTCCATTAGTGACCAACGTATTTGACTTGACTGGAGAGTTTTGTCGTGTGCCGAAGAAGAAATGTGTAAGACATTACTGCTGGGAGAAACTGAGACGAGCTGAGATTGATATGGAGAGAGTTAGACAGGTAATAATAATCATATATCTTATTGTTTCACATATTTGCTGTAAATTTGTGCAGCAAATTGTTAAATTGCATTGTTTTAAATGGAAATAATTGTTTTGCTGCACAAAGTGATAACAAATAAATTAATATGTGAATGCAAATTGACTTACTAACTCAAAATTTACTCAAATGGGTATTTACTGTGCCAAATTTATTACTTTAATAGAAGTGTGTCTCATTTGAAATTTAAAACCGTTATACTAGTTTACGTTGATCTATTTTATTGATTAAACACGCTTGGTGTATGGCATAAACATAAATTTTCATAAAATTATTATAAATTTTGTTTATAAAAGTAATTAAAATGGGGTCTGCTAATTACGTACTATATTCGTTTCCCTAGCATGATGGGCTAGAACAATCTAGTAATAAGTCCCATTGAAATGACTCCAATGGAGGTTATCAGTTTAAAAAATTCTCACAAAGTTTCTATGGCTTAAAACACGTAAAAGTATGTCTAGTATTTCTTATTTAAAGGGATCCTGGCATGGTTACCAGTCCTCCCAAAACTAAAGAAATGCGAGTGTAATGTGGTCATAATGCATTATAAAATACATTTGTGACTAAAAAAAATTATTTGCCCAATTTTTAATTTTTTTTTTAAATAGATTAGCCTAATTCTATTTTTTAAATGGCAACAATGTTGCTTCTTCAGTGAAAGAAATATTAGTAAACGATGAGAGGGAAAGTAAACTATGAATTGATGGAAAGGAGTTGAGAGAGAGGAGGTGCAGTATAAAAATAAGCGAACAAAGAGCAGTTTTTCAATAGAAGGGAATACCTGATACCTGAAAAAACGACCCCAATTATCTATAACGCGTCAATGATTTTGATAGTTTGCGAAGAAACAGTCACAGGGAATCAAATTAATTTTAGATGTTAGTTTTATTAAAAATCATGCATATTTTTTTTTTATCGAAGTTCTAGCTTCATTTTAAAGCAATATATTCAAATAAAAAACATTACGCAATACTTATTACTTTTAAATCACTGCAGTTCAAAATCTTGCTAGAACTTCGATCAAAAAATAAATATGCATGATTTTTAATAAAACTTAAATCTAAAATAAATTTGATTCACTGTGACTGTTTCTTCGCAAACTATCAAAATCATTGACGCATAAGATAATTGGGGTCGTTTTGTCAGGTATATATGCAGGCGCTTGCCAAGCAAAACAAAACTATATATTCAATTTTCTGTATAAGGCTCATTTTTCCTCTACATGACACTGAAAAATAACCCTTATGCAGTTCTGTGTAAATATTCTATGAGTTGTGATGTCACGTCTTACAACCCCTTCCACAACTCAAATCACTATTGTTAAATTTTTATACTGTGCAGGTTTGCCAAACCTTTGCCTGTGGTAAAGGTGACGTCACCTTTACCAGCTTTTTTTTACTTCGTCCCTAAATATCCCCAATTTGCAGCGAACTTTGATGAAAATGAATTTTACATGTATTATAACACTCATGTTAACGAAAAAATGCCAAAAAACGTATTTTGAGGCCAGGATCCCTTAAAATATCTCTGGAATCGGTGGAGTAGTTTTCTCAAAGCAAAAAAACGTGTTTTTCCCTATAAGTGTGATGTTAAATTAGGGGATCCTTAAGCCTAGGACAGCGGTCCTTCATATCCCTTTTCTTGTCGCAGCGATAAGAGTTTGGATTGGACTGTGCTAACTTTATGAATGCTTTCCCAGGAGCGGAGCCTAAAGTGCGATAAGAAACTACCGCTGTCTTGAGCTTTAGCTTCCCCCCACCTTTCTCCGCGCACTAAACTGATAATCTCGATTATATTGATTAAAAAGGGAAAAAAATAGCAGAAAAGAAAGAATAGTAATGCAGAAATAGTAAAAAAAAGAAGAAAAAAAAAGCAACAGTTGCTGTCAGGGCTGTAATACTGTCACTGAACCATACAGAAAGCCAGCATGAAAACATAAACATCATAAGGTATATGACATTAAGCCTAGGACAGCGGTCAATTCTTATCACATTTCTTATCCCACCCCTGTGATATATAACGACCATAAAGTTGGCACAATTCAAACTGTATCGCTACGCTAAGAAAATCGCTAAAAAAAATCAATAAAAAAAACAAAAAACAAAAAACAACCTCTGTCATAGGATTAATGAACTATTTTGATACGTTCAAATTTACAGTACTTAATTGGTTTAATCAATTTAAGGAAAAAACCATCGCGGTTAGGATCAATGATAAAGAAAAGGATAGAAAAACCAGCAAGGGCCTTACCACAGTAGAAGTTCTATGGAGAGGTCGAGGTCTTGCATGGCACAGTATAATGTTATAAAAGTTTCTTTATAACTTGAGAGCTTTCGTCATATGATAATGACATTATCAATCAAAAGAGAAAATTACTTGAGCACATCACTGAGCAGTGTTGCTGGTTTTTCTATCCTTTTCTTAATTGGTTTAATAATAATAATACTGCAAGAGTGACACACTTTTCTTCCCATAATAAAATAATAGTAGTGATAACAAGAACATGCTTAATTTGTGATTGAAATTGTTTCAGTGGTTGAAGATAGATGAGTTACTCGAGCAAGAACGTCAGATTCGTCATGGCATGACCAATCGTGCTGGTGTACTTGCTCTCATGTTACATTCTACATACAATCATGAACTAATAGAGAAAATGTCTAAACAACCATCTGCAACCCGCACTTCTAATGAACACCAACCTAAAAAATGAACATTTTTTAATTACAATTTATCATTATTATAGGCCTATGTATAACTTTTAGGATACATTGCAATATGTCGTTCGTTCAATATTAAAATTATTGTTTTTTGTTTTTGTTTTTGTTTTTTGCTTTTAAATGAGTTTGGATTTGGATGTAAATATAATATATTATTAAATAAGTTTAATAAGATGAAAATAAAAATGCGTCAAAAAAAAACATTTGAAAAATGGTTTTATTTTTAAATATAAATATATAAATCAAAAGCTGAATAAAGTAAATTATTCAGAATACTTATACATTGAACACATAGTGTGCTATTAGGTAATTTAATCAAATTAAAAAAAAAACAATTAAAAAGTGTTTCCGCCCGGGGTCGAACCGGGGACCTTGCGCGTGTGAGGCGCACGTGATAACCGCTACACTACGGAAACCGCTTGGCTTGTATTGAGATTTTTACAGTTTATAAATAAAAACGCAGCGTCGTCTAGTTATGACCTAACATAATAATTTTAATACTTCTTATCGGGCAGTAAAATGATACTGATGTTTTTTTTAACAAAAGGAGTTATCATGTTTTTAATTTGAACTATATGAATGAAAATAGGAGTCTAAGTGCGCAACACTCATGACAATATGACGACAAAAATGAAAGTTTAGCGACTAAGGTTTAGTGCGTTATTAAATTTAATTAAAGTTTATTTTGCCTCTTTTTACATGTTCCTCTGGTAGCTCAGTTGGTAGAGCGGTGGACTGTAGAGGTATAATCGTCAGATATCCATAGGTCGCTGGTTCGAATCCGGCCCGGAGGAAAACCTTTTTCTTATTTTCCTTTATCTGCAGACTTTTTAATAATAAGAATTTATTTTTATTCTTACTTCAAAGAAAAAAAAAGCCATAAAATTAAAAAGTTGCATCGGCCGGGAATCGAACCCGGGCCGCCCGCGTGGCAGGCGAGCATTCTACCACTGAACCACCGATGCTTCGAAAAGTATTGGTGAATTTTTCAGTACATCAAGTTCATGCCATATTTGGTGGTCCCCTCCTGGAACCCTCAACATGGTATGACGTCACTTTATAGGTCACGCCTCTCTTGCGGTAAACGCCCCTTTACATTTCTATACCGTTTACCACGTGTAGTGGAACTAAATACGTAAGAGGCAACGCCTCTAAATAACGCGGCTCGGTGGTCTAGGGGTATGATTCTCGCTTAGGGTGCGAGAGGTCCCGGGTTCAAATCCCGGCCGAGCCCATTGGATACCTTTTTTTTTTTTTAATTTCATCATGAATGAAATATCATTCAGTAATTCAGCAAAGCTTAACAATAATTATGAATTTAGAATATTTTACGTAAATACTCTCGTACAAATTCTTTGAAAACAAATATCAAGAGAAGAATAAGTTAAACAAAAGTATTTTTATATATGTATATAAATATTAAAATATATATATAAATATTTAGGATAAATTAATTAATAATATTGTAAAAAAATATATTTATGTAATTATATTATGCACATTTGCGCGCACACGCGACGCGCACCCTGGTCTGTGCGCAATATTGTATCCTGGAGGTTATACATTTGTTTCCCGCATCACAAAACTGATGAAAAAGTTGCATAAGCTGCAGGCGCTTTAACAAATTTTTACGTTCATAAAGGCTTTATTACAAATAAAAGGCATCGATGTTGATTTTTTTTTTTTTTTATTATTATTATTTACCTCATACAGTATTATGATAAAAAGTTTAGGAGGATTTAATAATTAGATGGTTTGAAGCGCTGATATTCTCGTAGTCTCACAGCTTGACACCGAATAAATCCAGTAGCATCTGAGGGTTGGAACCCTCCTTCTTCATCCATGGATACGAGTCTTCGATTATACAGTGACCCACCAGAACTTCCTTCGCGGCCCAATACCGTTACTGTACGGTATACAAGAAATAGTTTTGTTATCGAGAAATATTTTAATCAATTTTCATATAGATGATCGACATATAAACTTTATTTCATATAAAAAAATCTATTATAGTGATCGCATGATCGCATTCATATATAAAAGTTGACGCCTTAAGCACCCATACCAGAGCCCCCATAAAGCAAATTTGTATCATTCGATTTTTTTAAGAATTTTTTAAAGATTTTCTACAATAACATATTATATGTTATGCATTTTAATATACTTCATTATTATACTATTTATATATACTACTCGTCGCCCGACGGCGAATAATAAAAAGAATAAATCAGTAAAATCACATAAAATATATATATAGATCTAAAACATATTATACCTGATCCTTTGAACAGTCGTATTTTAACTTTGCCTGTTACGTCTTCCTGTCCCCTTAAAATTGTTTCTCGTACAAATGAACATTCAGGGCTGAACCAAAAACCTGAAATATAAAAAAGAAGAAAAAATGAAGCTATAAGAAATAGAAACAAAACTAAAATTATATATATATATATATATATATATATATATATATATATATATATATATATATATATATATATATATATATATATATATATATATATATATATATATATATATATATATTCTTTTTAGGATCTAAATATTTGTATTAATAACTTACCGTTGTAAACATAGTCTGACATGCAATCTTTAAGATAACGTAGAACTTTGAGTACCTCACGATCAAGACAGAAAGTTTCAAGATCCAAATGAGACCAGTAGAGCACAGTCATTCCAGGAGATTCATAAACACCGCGGGACTACATACCAAAAGAAACAACAACAACATAAATAAGTCTAATTAATTTTTGGCACAGCCAACTGCTATATGTCTATATACAAAAATTTAATTTAAGTTGATATAAAATTTAAAATTATTTATAAAAAATAATTACAAATTAAATTATTTTAACCATATAATATACCTTTAATCCGATGAACCTGTTCTCGACAATATCAATACGGCCCACTCCGTGTTCTCCTCCAACTCGATTTAAGAACTTCAACATTTCTACGGGGGTTGTGTATCTATCGGAAGAATTTAAACTTTGAACCTTTACTGGAAATCCTTTAAAAAAAATAAATAAAACGTTAATAAAGGTTATAAAAAAATCATATATATATTAATAATTTGATACTGAAAGACGACCCCATGAAATTTGTAGAATGTAAAATGGCCATGGGTATGAGTATATATGCAATTAGATATGAATATATTCCTTACGCCATGAATAAATCTAATTAAAATTAACGTCCAGCAGTATAATTATATAATTACAGTATATATTTAGTAGCAAGTACTAAGTAGACTTAATAAAATATTAATATATTTGGTTGATTTTCAATTATAGGCTTCATTTGCAATTTATATTTTTATAGAGAAATTATCACTTTATGCCGCATCGAGAGAAAAATTTTATTACTAAACCTAAAAACAAAATTTAAAATATATAATATATATTTATATAGACCTTTCTCGAAATAAATTTCCAAATCTAAGGGTGAGTCAGGTGTTTTCTCCAAGTCTGTGGTCATTTGGAAAATTCCAGGAGGTGGTGCGTGTCCCGGTTCTTCTAGGACTCCAGACTCGTAACTAAAAATATATCCAAAATAATAATAATAATAACGGAAATGTATATTTGCTCTTTAAATGTCTCATGCAAATAAATTGTTAATAGAAAAAAATTTAAGAAAAGAGAAAAGACTATATTGTGAACATTGATGAGTGATGACTCATGATGACTACTAAAATTTTTAGCGCAATATAATGCTTACCTGACGTGGAGCATGTTGCTATCAATGCTGTACGGAGCGGCAGGCGTAGCTGGTACTGGAAATCCTTTTGTTTTAGCATATTCAATTAAATCCTGACGACCTTTAAAGCGATTAGTAAACTCATCGTCACGCCAAGGTACGAAAGCCTGAAAATTGTTGTATTTATTTTATAATTCTTCTTTTCTGAATATAAGATATTATATATATATTTTTACCTTGATATCAGGTGCAATTGCACTGCAGCCCAGTTCAAACCTCACTTGATCATTCCCTTTACCAGTCGCTCCATGAGCGAACATTAAAATCTTTCTCTCGTTCGCAATCCTCACGAGGCCTCGAATAATGCAAGGTCTTGCTAAGCTCGTGCCAAGTAAATATCGACCCTCATAACGTAAACCACAAGCTACACCAGGCCAGGCAAAGTCACGTACGAATTCAGAACGTAGATCATCAATTATCACCTATTAATTAAAAATAATAATAAGACAATAATACAATTAATTTATTATATATTATATACCTCGATTGCCCCAAGCTTAGTAGCGTTTCTTGATATTTCAGAAAAATCATCATCTTGTCCGATATCAGCCAAGTACGCTGTTACTTTATATCCTTTCTCTACTAGCCATGCAAGAATACATGAAGTGTCGAGGCCACCACTGTACGCAAGTACAATGCGTTTTGCCATCTCTAAAGTTTTCCCTTTTGCAGTTGCAGTCTATATCAAGGGGATATAAAATTTAAATCATTATATCATGCAAAAGTAATATTTTTCTTGTTATATAGCATTATGCAAAAATAATTATGAATTTTAAAATATCAATCTATACTGACCTGAGATAAGAAAAATATCACTTTAAAATTATTTATAGACCTATAATGTTTGCATTAGATAATAAATAATAATATAATATGTATAGATTAAAAAAATAATATAATTTTCATACATAATATATCATGCTACTAGGCTATAAAATTTTCCAATCCTATTTCAATGGCAAAAATTAAATAATTAATTAAAAAAAAATTAATTGTGTAAGCGAAAAAAAAAAGAAAAAAAAGTTTTACATTACAGATGATATTGATTCAAAAAAATTCAAAATTCAAATTTTCTTTATTTCTCTCTTTCCTTCAATCGTATAATATACATCGTATTCGTCAAGGTTAATTAACAGACAGAAAAAGTCAAAACACTTACATACTATAAAAAAATGCACATTTGGTGCTACTTTTACATTCATATTTATATTATTATTAAAATCAATAAAAACATAGCTGTGGGCTCACTCTAGGGCCCTGACTTTGTCAACTTTTTTTTCTTTTTTTTTTTTTACTATAAAATATTATTTAAGAATCATATATAAAATTCTTGTAAGTTGTAAAAAGAATTATTTAATAAGAACAATTTCAATTTCTTTTTAAAAACATTGAAATCACTAATAAGTCTCATATCTCTAATGGTAATTAATTTATTGCTTAAACAAATGCAAAACGGACCGTTTTTATACATTTCTTTATACATTTCTTTTATACATTTTTATACATTGATGCGATATATATTAAAACAAAAGTTAACAGATAACAAGCGCAAGAATAAAGAATAGTTATTATTAATTATAGTAATACATCGCAACGTTTATATAATGCTTCATATTTATACCTACGTGACAAACAGCAACTACAGCGAACACCAGGCGAACAGTATAGTAGTGAGAGGAGCGAAGTAAGAAGAGAGACAAGGACAATTTCTTGTTCGTTATATTTGTAAAGTGATAACCTTTTCAGGATAGGTTATCTATCAGTCATTCAAGCGCAGTATCATCTGCTTCAGAAATAAAGTAAACATGCACATTTTAACAAATAATTAACAGATCCAAAAACTCACCTTTTTTCTTTTTTTATTATTTTTACTATAAAATATAGTTTTGTATTGTTAATTGTTATAATATGCATACAATGATTACAATATATATATATATATATATATATATATATATATATATATATATATATATATATATATATATATATATATATATATATATACAGGGGCGTATCCAGGGGGGGATTTGGGGGTCCGGACCCCCCCCCCCCGTCAGGTTTGAGGCAAGCGAAAAAATCAAAGAAACGAAAAGAACTCGGAGTGATTTTTTTGACACATCATGTAAAATATTAAAAAAAAAAATGAATAAACCAAAAAAAGGGTTTAAAATCAGATATTATAAAATAAAATTTGTTCCTTTTGTCTTATTTTAAGATATTTTAGTGCTTATAAATCCCTTTTGCTTTTCGGTTTAAAAAAAATATTAGTGCACAATTCTTTAAAAGAAACGGCGGTCCTTCTTTTCTTTCTTTTTTCTATATTTTTCTTTTCTTTTCTGATTTTTAAATTTTATTTTATGAGTTTCTATTGATGTAATTTTGAAAATAGATACATTGCATTGCAGTTATCAATATTGGCAGCTTTTTTATTATTACTATTTTTTTTTTTTTTTTTTTTGCCCCTCCTGAAAAATGTTAAATAGTTATTTAAAATACAAAATAATATGTTCCAAAATAGTTAAGGAAAAATTAGCTCTTTTCGAAAATTAGATATAATATTTTTTATTTATTATAATTAATTATTTATTTACTTTTTTTTTATCTTATTATAGAATTCTTTAATGATAATATATTTTACTTTATTTTTCTATAAGAACCTATTTGGCATAGATGAATGATTTAAATTAAAACATAAACCGTCTGTGCATGTATTTAATTAAGATGTTATTGAATGTTGGCAAAAGAACTTTGAGATAAAAAAATAATTATTTTCTTATCTTGCTGCAATAGAAGACTTGCAAAAAGAGGATTTATTGACGAAAAACACAAACTGAGAGCCCAACAATACAAATTGTTAGCAGATATGACTCTGTCTTACTGCCTTTCATTAACATCCTTTCTTATAAAGGAATGAAGCAGCTATAGCTCATGTGAATTTTTCCCGATTTTTCTCGAAACTGAAATTTTTACTGTACTCTATAGAGCTTACTGAGCCTTGAAAGCTAAGGTATTTTTTCCTTAAATAAAACAATATTAAAAATGAAGGGGAAAAAAAACTGCAAGCAAAATAAGCTAGAATTATAAGCTAGCTATAATAAGCGAGTAAGCTATAGAGTAAAAATTTGACTATCGAGAAATTTTTTAACTCGATCGTAATATCTGCTTTTTTTCCTTGAAAAGAACAAAATACAGTAACACAAAGTTCTCTGCTAGCACTTGTGTTGGGGTCCGAGTTTCTTTATATTATCTCATCAAAACCGATCCCATTTTCGATCTAGTTTCCAAAAATACCAAAATCAAAATCGTAGCTGGATGAGTGCCGGTAAAGTAACATCTTACCTATATATATATATATATATATATATATATATATATATATATATATATAGAGAGAGAGAGAGAGAGAGAGAGAGAGAGAGAGAGAGAGAGAGAGAGAGAGAGACGATCAGAGAGAGAGACCATTACTATTTTACTTTAAATGCTTTTGCAGGACACTCTGTAAGTTACCTTTAGCTTCGTTGCTGTAAGTATGGTAAAAATTATATACACCATATATATTATATAATAGCATAATATATACGCTCGTCTGCCCACATTTATATTTCTAATTTTTATGATATTTTTATTTTTAGAACTTTATGGCTGTAAAAAGTTACTATGAAATACAGCCAAAAAATGTTTTCTAAAGATTATATGATACAGATATTGAAAGATCTTTACGAGAACTTATATACCATAAATTATGGCCATATATAGCACGAGGCGCACAGTAGATGGTACAGTAGTCCATCTCCTATAGCGGGCTCTGATAGCGGGAATGTCAGATCGAATGCGCGCCATAATTCCGACTGGGTGAAGGTGACAGAACTAGAAGCCGTAATTTGAAGTAATGGTACATGTAGTTCTGACAACTTCACCCAGTCGGAATTATGGCGCGCATTCGATCTGACATTCCCGCTATAGGAGATGGACTACTGTATAGGGTGTATGCGGATGACGTCATATTTATTGCGCTTGGAGGCCATACTGGAGTAGTGAATAACATTGCTCAGCATAGGACAAACTTCATTTAAGCCAATTTTCTTTGGGAAATCGGTTCATTTTTTTGTTATTGTTATTTTTCTCACATACTTGAGATACTAATTCAACATATTTACACCATCAATGCTCTCAAAAATATTGCATAGTGGTTTTAAACTGGCAAAATGATTTATTTTCCTATATGCCACCCATGTTATTGAGTTATCCAACATGGCGTCGACTTTAACATGAATGCATAGACAATAATGCTGTTCGTAAACCCTGTTCTCTTGCACCAAAAAATGCGCATTCCATTTGATTAACCATAGCTGATCGTCATTTTAGGGGCAAAGAACAGGGTTTACGAACAGCATTCCTATAATATACTGTGCACGAGGCGCGGACGAGCTTGTCGCGGGGAACTGTACTGTTCAAAAAAATTCCGCCCTTTACGGCGGCCATGCATTTTTTACAAGCTTGTTTGATTGGTCAAAAATAATCGCGATGGAGAATCAAAACAGCTGCTCCAGTAAACAGTTATGATTTTTTTTTCTCTCTGAAAAATGCTAAAAATTAAGTTGGGTTTGGATTAATTACGTTATATTCTACCCTTAATTTAATCTCATGTAGTTGCAATTACTATATATTGTGCTATTATTCTCTTTGCATCTTTATCTGAGTGTGAATTATCGAAGTAAAGTTGAGGGTATCATGTCGCAACAACCAGACGCGTCATCACCTACAAAAAAGGAAAATTCTGTCAAAGTAGGAAAGGTAAAGCAGATAATAATAAAGAATAAGTGAAATAAAAATGTTCTCTTTTAAGATTTTTATTTTGAGCTGTAAAACAATCTCCAGTTAAAATAATGGTTGCTATATATGTACATACATATAAGATATTTTATACATAGACACATTCGACCCACCCTGTTCCATGTGGCCGGATGTTGTCAACTAAACGAATACAAAAATATTACAATCTGATGCAAAAGAAATAATTATGAATAGATAAATGTATATAATTATACGATTACGTGTATATACACATGATTTTGAAAAACTGATATGTAATCATATATATTTTACCATTTAAAATCTCGCGCTAAATTCGCATATTATTTCCTGTGAGGAAAATACGCACTGAATTAAAATGGTAAAGTATATTTTTTCACAATCCTGGTCCTGGTAATTATAATGATATTACATAACTGCATGTTGCTACCCTATATCTTACCATACTATATATTCCTCTATTAGATACCCCATACCCCTCTATTTCTTTACCTGAATAACTACCCAAGTACCCATAAAGCCAACATTCCTATGATCTGTTAAAGTAAGGCCCCAGACCTTGTACAACTAGGTAATAAAAACGAAGAGAGTGGCTTTTAAAAGTTAAAGTGGCAATTGAGAATCCTTCGGAAGAAAATACACTGGCCTCTGAAAGGCCAGTGACCTTTCGAGTGATGGCCAAATGGCCAATGGAGTGTGGCCAGTGGCCTTTTAAATTGACCTTTCAGAGGCCAGTGTACTCTCTTCCAAAGTAATCTCAATTGTCACTTTAACATTTAAAAGCCACGCTCTTCATTTTTATATGTTAAATGCGTAGAACACCTTGAACAAAAAAAAAAAAAAAAACGTATATAATATCCTAACATACCTAAATATCAACGTTGATTTGGCCAGAGTCATTGATTTCTAATTTATTTTCCATTCAGAAAATCACAGCTGCGGTTTTGTGACGTGACAAATCACTAGTCCACGCACGTGGAAACAGGCGATCTGTGACGTCACAAACCTGCAGCTGTAATTTTGTAAATGGAAAATAAATTAGACATCAATGATTCCTACCAAATTAACGTTGATATTTAGGTATGTTAGGATATTAGGCAAGTTTTTGTTTTGTTTCAAGTGTTCTACGCCTTTAAATAAATGATCATCTATAATGATGATGGTTATTGTTGCAGCAATTGAGTTAAAGTATTGTTCATTTTCTTATTTTCAGCCAACTTGGGTTGCTCCAAGTTTTGACAGTTTTGCAGATATGTCATCAGATCAATGTAGTTTCAAACGTCCTGCTGTGAAACGTCAGAAACGCTCTGCAGATGAGACCAGTTCATCGTCATCTCGGACCTTGAAGACTTCAACATTAACTCAAACAACTTTATCAACAAAGCTACTGAATAGCAAGATGACATGGGTAGAGAAATATACACCACAAAATCGAAATGAGCTTGCTGTACATTCTAAGAAAATTGATGATGTTTATGCTTGGCTTAGGCAGGCACTTCAGTCAAGCAATAAGGTACTGTACACATTTTATCATTAGAATTATTTTAGGTGATAAAACACATTACAGTACTGATAGTGAGTATGGTAGGGTAATTGAAAACCCTTTCACACATGTACCAAAGTATAAAATCCTTTTATTTTTTTTTTTTATTTTTTTTTTTTTACTATTGCCGAGATTTTATGAACCCAAGCTATTTCCATTTGTATGATGCTGACACAATTAATTATGGTCTAATGCTTTTTATTATTTAAACAGTAAAAGTCAGTTATCAAATAATGGCATTTCAGAAATATTAAATTAAAAAAATATATAAATAAATAATGTCATCATCCCTATTATACCACAGCATCCCTACCAGTCTAAGCTCACTACTATCTCCCATTGCAATTAGGAATTGAGCAAAATCAAGACATCTATCTGCATCATATAGCCAGCAGTATACCAAAGTGTATGTTTTCAAAAGTACCACATTATTAATAATGATGTATTGTATTTTGACAGGCTCCTATGGTAGTACTGACTGGCCCACCTGGTACAGGAAAAACGGCAACAATGAGAGTGGCTGCTAAAGAACTTGGATTTCAGCTAAGAGAGTGGATTACACCAATCAACAGTAATATTTATGTTGAGGACGAGGAAGGTAAACATGGCAATTAATTTATTCAAAATTATCGCATTTTTATTTGGGTAAAAAATAAATAAATTAAGTAATCATACATTAAGCTAAACATTCCATTGAAATAAAATTTCAAAACACATAAAATAGTTTATACCTGTACTATAATGTAATTTAAAAGCTCTATTTACATTAAAGTGACGTCTTAAAGCAAATATAATAGTTCACGTGAGCAATTAAAATTTACTAAAATAATGTCTTGTAGGTCGTAAAAGGTTCCAACAAGGCTACAAGAGTGAATATGACTTAGTCAAAGACTTCATGTTAAAATCCAGTCGGTATCCAAGTGTATTACAAGGAGAAGAAGCTAAACACAGCGTAGTTCTGGTTGAAGATCTACCTTTGACCTTCTTCAGAGATCCAGGAGCTTTACATGACTTGCTTTGGTATGTTTTGTACAACTTGTACTAGCAGTTAATAATTACTTGTCAATATATTTTCCTATATATTATAATATATATATATATATATATATATATATATATATATATATATATATATATATATATATATATATATATATATATATATATATATATATATATATATATATCGATGCCTCCGCGTCAAAAGCGATCATCTACACATTCCAGATTTCCGACAAAACGACTATCTACACTTTCCGCCGCCGAGCATCTGCAATGTTAAGCTTATGGCCGCTAGTCGGGTTACAGTGCTGCTCGGAAAGTGTAGATAGTCGTTTTGTCGGAAATCTGGAAAGTGTAGATAATCGCTTTTGACGCGGAAGCATCGATATATATATATATATATATATATATATTGTATCAGTTAGTGTAATGAATGAAAATACTGTTTTTCCAACATAATATTGTATTTTATGTGCGTTTGTTAATGCCACTAGAGAACCTTACCAGAGAAGCGACAACCTCATGTTTTAGGCAGACCTGCAATACATCTGTTTAGAAAAGCCCACTAAAATTACCCAAACTTTTAAGCTAAATGATTGGCTACCCACAAAATTGGAGCATTCTTGGCTAAGAGTACTTCGACTGTCATTTAAGTTTGGGTACTTTTATATAGCAGGACTTTCAAAACAAATGTATTGCTGGTCTGCCCACAGTAGCTATACAGTAGATTATCTCCTATACTGAGAATGTCAAATCAAATGCGCGCCATAATTGCGACTGGGTGAAGGCTGCAGAACTAGAAACCGTCATTTGAAGTAACGTTACACGTCTAGTTCTGCAGTCTTCACCTAGTTGCAATTGAAGCGCGCATTGATCTGACATTCTCAGTATAGGAGATAACCTCTACTGTATAATATACTGTGAGGTCTGCCTAAAACATGAGGTTGTCGCTTCTCTGTTAAGGTTCTCTAATGCCACTTGCTGATAAATAATGTGAGGTACAGTACAGTACATAATTTAAGAGGCATACATATTTAACGCCATCTAAATCAATTGAAAGCTAACCACTCATTATGCTCAACCACTAGATACCACCCGTTCTCCAAAAATAGTATTTCCTTAACTGCTAATACAGTAGTTCTTAGTTTTTAATTGTGCATGTCTTCTTGTTACAGGGAGTATTCACAAGATGGCAGATCACCTCTTGTGTTCATAGTTGGTGAAAATTCATCATTTAGGAAATTATTTCCTGATCTTGTATTAAACAGATTGAGAATGAAAGTGATTGAGTGAGTAAAACTAATAATATAATTAATTAGGAAACATTAATCAATTTTGGTTTGAATATGTAATCAAAGAAAGGATAGGAGAAACCAACAAGCGCCTTACCATGATGAGGTCCGTAGCTTGGTGAAAGTCTTGATGCAAATATATGTGTAACCTGTGCCACGGTCCTCATCAAGTTAAGGGGCTTGTTGGTTTCTCATATCCTTTCTTTGATTACATACACATAATAATAATAGCTTTGTAATGTCTTTTATACCATCCCTTGAAATTTAATTTTCCTATATTCATGTTTTCAGATTCAATCCAGTTGCAATGACAATTATGACAAAATTTCTACAGAGTATTGTTCAACAAGAATCACAAAATGTAGCTAATAAAACCTTCCAAAGTCCTCCTAAAGAAGTCATTGACTCAATCTATGAATCCAGTTGTGGTGACTTGAGAAGTGCTATCAATACTTTGCAGTTTGCATGTCTCAGAGGTGAGTTAATGAAGTAAATTAACTTTAATTACTGCAATATTAAAGAAAATAAACCATTGCTGTTCAGTTGATAATATAATAGAAGAGATCTCAAGCTAATTGTACGATAGTGAAGAGAGTCCTATATTTTGATAAAAAGCTTGCCAACACAGAGGTAAAAATAACAAACACATATTGCCATATATTGCCATATGAGTCCAATATATATATATTTTTTTTTATCTCTGTGCTAACAAGATTTTTAACAAACTATGGGACTATCTTCCCTATGGCAAGCCCCTTTCAGGTTTCAGGTTTATAAGTTTAATTAATGGTAATTTGAAAGGATGGTATAAAGAGAACCAGCAAATGCCTTACCATGGTGAAGCATTGTCCTGCAGCTTGGTGAAAAATCTTGCTAGCACAGATTTAATGATATATTTAGACCTATTGTATAACTTTTGGTGCATAACTCCTAGAAAACTGGAGTTATATTGCATGCCTTCTTCTCATTTCTGACTTGGAGAGAAATTACAAATTATCAAACTTGGACACATGAATTTTATTAATAGTTAAGTCCTCTATTGATTTTGTATTAGTAATTCATAATATTTGTGCAGGTACTCATAATATTGCCAAAGCAGTGTCTGGCAAATCTCAAGTATCTCCAAGCAAGACAAAGAAAGCTAAGTTACCATCAAATAAAGAGAAAGAAACAGAGCTGGCATCCATTGGAGGTAGAGATGCTCCAGATGATTTTTTTAGAACTATTGGGAGAGTTCTATATGCAAAAAGTAAGTAACCAGTATGTATTATGGTTAAATAATGTTAAGTAAAACAAGTTGTTGTGGTCTCAGAACAGTAATATATTTAACTGAATTTTGTGTAAATATAAATGATAAGTTAGATGCAATCCAAAACTAATTTTTATACAATGTTACAGAGTCTTAAAGGCGTAGAACACCTTGAACAAAAAACTTGTCTAACATCCTAACGCACCTAAATATCAAGGTTGATTTGGCTGGAGTCATTGATTTCTAATTTATTTCCCATTCTCAAAATGCAAATGAAGTTTTATGACGTCACAGCTTGCTTGTTTCCGTTCATGTAGACCAGTGATCTGTGACGCCATAAAACTGCATTTGCCATTTTGTGAGTGGAAAATAAATTAGAAATCAATGATTCCAGCCACATCAACATTGATGTTAAGGTGTGTTAGGATATTAGACAAGTTTTTTGTTTAATTTTTAAAATAACACACATGGTAAAATAAAATAATTTAATTTATTGCCCAAATATGTGTCTACCTTAAATGCCTAACAAATTAATTTTATAAATAATCATTTATTGTTAATTTTATGTAATTTAAATGTCCATTAATTGTGTACCAATAACCAGAGTGCAACTTAACTGTTGACTACAGTATATTAGAAATAATAATAAGTAAAGATTACCAAAGAGCATGAATTTTGTTATGCAAATATTATTAACAATCTAGCATACTGAAAATAATGGATTATTATTCCTTAGTAAAATTGTATGTATTATTTTGTCAGGAGAGAAGAGTGAAGGCAAACGTGGCAAGCTTGTTCATGAACCACAAGATATCGTCAACAACAGTATTGTTAGTTCTGAATTCTTTACTGGATTTCTACACGAGAATTACATGGCACATTTCCCTGTACTGAAGAACCTAGAACAAGCAGCTGACTATCTGTGTCATGCAGATGTCATCATGAGCTCATGGCAGGTCAGTTGTGATAGTTGATAATTCGCAAAGACGATTTTTTCGTAATATTTATTATCCAGCGCAAAGTCGCTTATTTTTTTCCTTTTCCTTCTTGTGTGTTGTCCATCTCTAACCCTCTTTTTTTATCCTGCTATTTCTCATCTTTTACTTTATATCCCTGGCTTGTAACTTGGTTTGGCGGTTTGAACAGAGCGCACGCTTCTGGAATTTTCTCGCGCCTCACGGACAGCGCACGGCCGCGGCTGAGCCAGCCGAGTTACCAGTTCTCTTCCAGCCTTCTAGGAGGCTGGAGGTAGGGCATGGAGCTTCTCTCTCCTCGCCATGCTGGTGAGTCTTGGTAAGGACGAAACAGCTGTCCATGGCTAGAGATGAGGTGCTGAAAAGGACAGTGTGCTATGCGCAATGCTCACGCCGTCCAAACCAATATGCAAGCCAAAATTCCCTTTTTTTTAAATGAAGCTCACTTTCTACAGAGCAACGTGAGCTGCTTTACATACGCTTATATATTTAATTTCGGCCTGGGTTAGAATATTTTCTCTACCTTGCGTCCCTGTATAAGCTCGTTCTATCTCCCATTCCCTAATTTTTCCCATCTATGTATGTGTTTTTGTATCAAATCTTTTTAATTATCAAAGATTTAATGTGCAGGTTTAATTTGTCTTATTTCAGTCAAATGAGAAAAGTCTAAGCAAACAACTTGGACTGTCTGTAGCTGTACAAGGGCTAATGCATTGTCACCCTGATGCCAGTAGCAGTGCACCTCGTCTAGGGTTTAGACCACAACATAAGCCAAGAAGTATAGCTGCAGAGAAAACTTATGCAGAAAGGTATGAAATTATATTCATATCTCCAGACTATATTTTTATTATCTTTATTATTTCAGGCGAGAAAGAGCAAGACATCTCTTCACCAATTCACACTGTTCAAGTTATGAATTATTGACTGAATTAGTGCCTTATATTGGACAAATTGGTGGAGCTTCTTGTAGTACTGAAGGTATGTCCATATTAAAAATCATTCTGTTTGTTAATTAGATATAAGGGAAAGCATTTGGATAAAAATTTACTTATTAATCCTTTGTGAACAATTTAGCTTGATTTTCAATTCACGTTACAGTATTATTAGCCTATTATTAATTTTTTTTTTTTTTCTTTCGTAAAAAGAAAGAGTATGATAATGATAACATATTCCTAATAGAGAAAAACTCTGCTCTGCAATTGAACAATAAATAAAGATGCAATAAAAAGAAAACAGATAGCATAAGAAAATTTAGGAAATGAAAGATAATAAGCTTTGTGAGATAATGATTTCTAGTCTGTGCTAAAATTAAACATGAAAAGTGCAAAACATGTGCATTTACTTTACAGTACACAGGACCGCAATAATATATTTTACCATTTAAATACAGTGCATGTTTTTTCATAAGTTTAACATTGCAAATTTAATGCGAGTTTTTGACTGGTAAAATAAGTCTTGTGTACAAAGTTACTATCAGAGCACAGGGGGAGAGAGTGCATTTTTTAGCTTACTAGTCATTTTCAGCACTACATCTCCTGTTTTTCAGTCTCGTGACTTGTTCCTGTTGGCTGATAGCTCACTATCTTTTTACCCCCCCCCCTTGTTAACCAATTTTTTTTAATTGGTTAGTATGAAAATTTGAATTATTTGATGTATCTCCCCAGCCCAACTGCAGTTTATTGAAGGCTCTAGACTTGAGTCAACCGGCTTTAGACCTCCCACTTTCAGAAGTTTGTCTCGTGAGACTTCTGTACGTCATCCATCTGGTACACCTGTGAATGGTATGAAAACTATAAGGTATGATAAATATTTTTATTATTATTATTATTAATTAATCCAAGCATAATTTACTAATAACAAAGCAACTGTTATAAGGCCGACTTAAAGCATTTTACGCACATCAGCTTCAGTTTCAACATTTTGTGCACGCGCAGTGTGTAGAAACAGAAGCGGTTGTGATCGCAATCGCTTAATTATGTGACCTCAAATCAGTTGTTTCTTTACAAGTCAATAATGGCATATTCTAAAAAAAAAAAAAAAAAAAAAAAAAAAAAACTTTATTAATTGATATTACAGATTCAGATTTTTAAAGCTATAGTTTTACTACTTTGTATGGATTTATGACATTTTGTTACTATTATCTTATGGTAAAACTGCCATGTTATTACTATTGACAGGGAATTTTTAATTTTTACTAAGATATGGCGCAACTTAAAAAATAGGGCTAATAATAATAAAAAAAATACTAAAATTAACTGATAAAGGAACCACTCATGTGCATGCGCAGTACGTCAAAACAGAAGTGAATGTAAGCGAAATAGCTTATAGTCAGCCTCAAAACAGTTGTTCCTTTACTAGTCAACAAGTTACAGAAAAATCTGTATTTTTCTTAAATGCAATACTGTTTCCTTTTTTTTTTTTTTTTTTTTTTTTTTTTTTTTTTTTTTTTTTTTTCTATTATAATAAGTTAGGATCTAAGTTTGACAAGTAAAACAGATGATCAATGAAATATAAGTGATCTATTATTTGTAAATGTAAATCTTGCCACAGTAATTTTTTTTTCAACTGTGATAAGACTGATAAGTAATATTATTTAGTATGAGAGTACTCTGTAATCTATTGACTGTAATTTCACCCCCTTATTTTTGCAGGACTGATGATGCCTCTGAAATAGAAGATGAAGCTGTGATTGAAGAAATTGACAGTGATTAATGTAAAGTCCCTTCTAAACCTTCCATCCCCTCTTCCCTTTTATAGTAAACAGTAAAAAGTTAAACATTCTCTATGTTTAGATTCTTTCAGAAATAAACATTAACTATTATAAAACTGTTTCCCTATTCTGTATTGTCTTAAATATGCATTATAGAAATAAAAGTAATAAATAACAAATAAAATTATAGTTTTGAGAAAATATATTTGTTATCTTTAAACTATTTTTAGTATTACACATGTGTTTAGCTTTTCTACTGAATTACTTATGCAATTTGTTTGTTGCATTATTATAATTATTATTTGAAGACTATAAAATGTTATGTATAATTGGAGTTTTCACGTTAAATTTTCATTCAATTAATGAACATTTCATGTATGATGACTGTTATGGTAAACAAATAGAATAGAATTCTAATTAATAAGGAAAGGTAAAAACCATTTTGGTTTGAATTAATAATCAAAGGAAAGGATAGGAGAAACCAACAGGCGCCTTACCACGATGAGGTCCGTAGCTTGGGGAAAATCTTGATGGCACAGTTTACACAAATATATTTACAAGTTTTAAGATGTTTCGTCGAGTCTTCTTCAGTTGCTTAGAGTATAGTCCACTTTACTCTATACTCTAAGCAACTGAAGAAGAGGGCTGTTGCCCTCGAAATGTCTTAAAACTTGTAAATATATTTGTGTAAACTGTGCCATCAAGATTTTCAACAAGCTACAGACCTCATCGTGGTGAGGCGCTTGTTGGTTTCTCCTATCCTTTCCTTTGATTATTAAATAGAATAGAATTGGTTAAAAGTATAGAATACATTAAACAAAAACTTGTCTAATGACAGGTAATATCCTAACATACCTGAAAATCAACATTGATTTGGCCAAAGTCATTAATTTTTTTTTCATTATTTTTATTCCTTTGTAATTGCGAATCATATTTATGACATCACAGCCTCATTATATGTGTGTGAGGACTGGACTAAACTGGATCTGCCATTATGTGGAAATTAAATTAAACATCAACAACTCCGGCCAAATCAACATTGATTTCCAGGTATGTTAACATATTAGCGCTCATTACTAGACAAGTTTTGTTCAATGTGTTCAATGCCTTTAAGTGATGTTTGGAAAAAAAATTATTACCTGTTCACCTGGAGCAATATTTACATTATGCAATAAATTTGATTGCCTGGCAATTAAGTTTTAAATTGAGTTTTGCAAATTAAAAATATTACACCATGTTCACAGGCCATAAGTTTGTATTATTATTTCTTTTTCAAAGTGTCTGATATTTATTTATACCCACTTGCACTTTGATAAAAAGAATGAAACTTACCATTACTGGAATCATTTGGAAAATAATTAACACCTGTTGTTTTTAGATGACGTTTCAGTTTGGTCTCATTCTTCCACAGGTGTGTGAGAGTAGTTATTATTGTGAATTATAAATCTGATACAATTCTGCATGGATCAAATTTGTTAATGATGCATTTAGCTCATATAATATCTATTATTTTATTCCGTTTGCTCTCTTTTTTTTTTTTCATTTGCATAACACTAAACTGCATTTATTAATTTAATTATTTAAGTGAATTGATGTAAAATAACAAAATAAAAAAGATCAAAGTTTCAATAAAAAAAGTTTATTATTTAATATCTTTATTACATTTTTATTACATTGTTGCCCAAATTTTAGATATCAATGAATTTTGAAATTCTCTTAAAATTGTGGGTCAAAACAATATATTATGATAATTAAAAAATAAATTGATTGAACATACATTTCTTTAGTGCATATTCCCTGACAAGAAATAATATAACATTTCTAATTACTGTATTGATGTATTAACAGATGTATTATGAAAAGTTACTTTCACAATATACACGATTCTGTAAAAATCAATTAAAGAACACTAGAAATAGCCCCATAAGAAATTTTAGTAATTTTTTTTTCATTGTGAGAGGTTACGATTGCCATTTATTTAAATGCATGTTATTTTATAATAATAATAATAATTAATGGCTTTTATTGGGCGAAATCAGGCTACAGAACCTCTCAATTTAACCCAACTGTTTAACAGTACAGTCAGTTACAATTTTAAATTAGTATAGACACAAAATTCATGATGTTAATGTTTTTTGTTTTTTTTTTTTTTACTTATTAAATTTAGTGAGGTTTTTAATAATATAGAAATACTTTAATCAGAGTACTTGGTATGTCTATGTAGGTTCACTGTCGCAAAAAAAAAAAAAAAAAAAAAAAAAAAAAGTTATCAGAATCTTACAGCCAGCAGGTTAATATTACAGATAAAATATAGACTTTAATTAATGAAAACAAACTATACCATCTCAATGGAGGTTATCAGTTTAAAAAATTCTTTAAAATTTTCTATGGCTTAAATCATGTAAAAGTATGTCTAGTATTTCTCATTTAAATATTTTCAAAATCGGTGGAGAAGTTTTTTTTTAAATCGAAAAAATCGTGTTTTTCCCCATGATAATAATGTTAAATTAGGGGACCCTTAGCTTTCCCCGCGTCACCCCGCGCGCTAAACCGATAAGCTCCATTGAAAAGTTAAAACTTGCATTTTATTATTTTCTTTCTTGATTATTTTTTTAAGTATGCATGTGTATTGTATATACACATGATGTGATATATAATAATAACATTGATTTATTGAGCAAGAAATTTTTACAGACAATACAGTCAAGTCAAGTAAAAAAAAAAAAAAAAAAAAAAAAAAAAAATTGAAGTATTGCTCAAAAGGATAATTAAAAAGGCAAAGCACATCAAGTTAATTATCCATAAATAATATAATAATAATAATTAATAATATATTTTACACAGTAGATGATACAGTAGTCCATCTCCTATACTGGGAATGTCAGATCAATGCGCGCCATAATTCCGACTGGGTGAAGCGGGCTGAACTACACGCGTAACGTTACTTCAGTTACATTTAGTTCAGTCCGCTTCACCCAGTCGGAATTATGGCGCGTTTTTTGATCTGACATTCCCAGTATAGGAGATGGACTACTGTATCATCTACTGTGTATATTTTATTTTTCGAAAACTCCGCGCTAAATTTTAAATTTTGAATGTTATTCTAATGAGAAAATCACGCACTGGATTTAAATGGTAAAATATATTATCACAAAATCGTGTGTACACAAAAAATACGTACAATGAAATGTTTATGCAATTCAATCGTGTCATTAATTTTTTTGTATTATTAATTTTAAATCTTGTACATCTTTTTCTTTCTTCTCAGTGATTGGTGAAGCTTGCACGTGCGTGCTTAGTGATTGGTGTAGTAGGCGAAGTACAGGTGGGAGAGCCAGGTGTAGCATTTTTAAGTGAGAGTAAGGAGCTCATCTGCATCTGACTGTCAGTCCCGTTTTATTAGCTGAGGAGTGATCACCTTTGACTTTGTGCGAGCATCGGAGAAACTTAAACATTCTGACACCATGAGCACCAAGGTAAATTAATACCATGTTGTCAATCAGTCGTTTATATTTTTATATATTAATTATTATTATTGATTTTTAACTGAATATGAATTTTCCGAATCTGTAGATTCAGATTTTTTTCTAAAAAATGAGAATTAATATTAATATTCGCAGATTAAAGAAAATGTGCACTCAATCCTGAGTACGCGCTATATTATATGGGTGTAAAAATTAATTTTAATGTAATTGCGTTTTTTTTTTTTTTTTTTTTTTTTTTTACAAAATATAATGTCTATAATATCCATTGAGTTAAAGTTATTAACTCAATAACTAAAGTTATTTGGTATAATTTTGGCACCAAGATATCAAATTATCTCTCGTAAGGTTCGCGCAAGGTGAGGGATAAAAATATGTATTTATATATAACTTTATATATATATATATATATATATATATATATATATATATATATATATATATATATATATATATATATATATATATATATATATATATATATATATATATATATATGTATACATAAATTTATTTATATATATATATAAATGAATTAATATATAATATATTAATTCTAAAATACTCTTAAATAAAGCTCCATAAAATACTCTACTCTCTACTTTATAATCTATAATTCTTTAATTAAAAATTAATTAATTAATTTTATTATATATTAACTAATTTAGCTTCGATCGTCTTATAAATTTGTATTTGTTGTACGTGCAGAGTACGTTATATTTTTAATATTATTATATGCCTATGTGATCAAATTACATTATCTTGAACGATGATTAGATAAGATGTTATTATAACACTGATAATAAACAATAATGACAATAAATGGATTCTACCTGAAACTGACAATAACAATCTGTTAAAATAATACTGATAAAAAAAATATATGACCATTTTTTTTCGTATAAGACAAATAGAATTAGACACAATAAAAGTAAAATTTTAAAATAAAGAAATTTACATATCATCGCAGCTTTTGTTATATTTTCAATTTTTATAAATTTTCCTCTTGAGCGATTATTTTTAGGGGTGCATAGATTAATTAAATATAGACATTAAATGATGAGCTGTAAAAAAATATATATAAAAAAAAATCTAAATAAAGAATGAAGATATATTTCAAATAATAAATGCATGGTTATTGTTATTTTTATTTTTTTCGCAATACTTTCGTTTTATATTATATTAGCAAAGAGCGGTTGCAAAATATTTTAAGAGGACGAGAAAAAAAATAGCAAGAGAGTTATCTAATTTTTTATTTTAATATTAGACATTATTTTTCTACAATTCTATCTATAAAAAAGTTTCTATTTCTATCGAAATATCTATCAAGAAAAGTATGCCAGTTCTTCCCATTTTTTTCCCTAATAAAATCAATGTGCTATAAAGAAAAAAGATGTTATTCCTTAAATAAAAAAACATGGTTTCTATAACTGTTTTTAAAAGTGCATTTTGTATATCAATAAAGTTGATTATTATATATAAAATGAAACAGACGTAAACTTTTCAATATATAAAATTGCAATTATATTTTCTACACGTTGACCCTATTTTCACCCAAGTTACGATGGTTGTGTATATAATATGAAAGTTATAAGATAATAAACTTTAATGACTTGAAGGTTAGAATAGTCATTGCACTGTAGATTATACATAATATGAAATTACCTCTATGACGTCATGATGTAAGGAAGAGATTTAAACGCTTGGTGCAACAGTATTTATATTATACACTGTAAGAAAATTGAATTTTATTTCCCTTATTTTGTGAAGCATATTGCACTTTTGGTAAGATATCATATATACTCTATTGTATTACTGATTTATATACATTGTATAATAAAATAGCAATAATTATATAACAAACGCTTATTTAATTTTAATGTATAACAAGATAAAAACAGTGAGGTCCTATAGGCAATAAATTATTTTAATGGTGATCATTCATACATAGTATTATATAGCTTGTATTGCTTGTATATTTATTATTATTATCTTATACGTCTTCTGATTAAAGTTTATTTATGTATTAATTTTTTATTTAAATATATTAATTAATTTTTTAACTGCATATTAATACATTTTTGGTGCCAAAAATTGAGTGTTGTGGCTAAAAAAAAAAAAAAAAAAAAGACTGATGGCAGTTTTTTTTTTTTTTTTTTTTTTTTTTTTTTTTTTTTGCCTTTTGGGTATTTAGTGTTACTTCCGGATAAAAAAATCCAAATATATAAAAATTTCAGGGGGTTGCATACCAAAAGTTCAAAGTATTAGAATTTTTAAAATTTTATTCCTGTAACACCCGCGCCCCTGTATATATATTAAATTTAATAAGTTCTTTCCCAAGGGTTTGAAATTTTTTGTAGGTACCTTCTGAATATAAAGTGACATGCGTATATATAGGGAGTCAACTTTTGTAACTTGGGAGATATGTATATGAGCCTATAATAACCATTACAATGAATTGCAATTTTAAATTATATTTTCCCTTATTCAAATGCTCAACTGTATTTATTATTGTTGTTATTAGCATTTTTTTACTGTTATATTATTTTTCTATTTACAATACAAATGCAGTTAAATAATAATAATATATTACATAACAAATATCCCAGCTCTTATAAAAGACTATAATAACTATATTAATATGTTCTCCTTATGGACAAAAAAAAGTAGTAATATTGCAGTGTAACGGGAATAGATGTATGTCGCACGTCTTTGTGGGTATTATATTTCTCATTGGAAGAAATAGAGCATGCATTGGTCATGAGAAGAAGTTTTTAATTACTTCTTTTATCTTTCTAATTATATGGATTAAATCCAATCTGCCGTTAAGTTTTGTATTTACTTTATTATTTTTCGATACGATAAAAATTATTCTTTGTAAATTTTGTATATATATATATATATATATATATATATATATATATATATATATATATATATATATATATATATATAATATACGTCTCTATGCGACGATTGTGAGTATTGTGACGATGAGATAATAATCAATCATTTCATTTATTAATGATTGTTTTTATTTGATGCACTTTTATGACATTGTTTACTTTGGGGGGGGGGGGGGGGAGTATGAATATATTATATATAAATGTTATTAATGTAGTTATAAATATATAATTTATTATTATTATGTTGATTGTAAGAAATAATTGTTGCTCCAATGCCTGTTAATTGCAACAATGCTATGTTACTATGAACTGCCTGCATGGGTCAATAAATTTTATTATTATTTTATTATTTTTATTTGCTTTCTTTTTCAAGTACAGTATATATGCTACTTTGCTATTTTAATGTATAATTTTAAATACTATAGGATCCACACTTAAATGTATACTTTAAATAAATAAAATAAAAAAAACTTTAAGTTAATTATAATGCTTGTTGATATGTTCAACATGATAAAAATTACAAAATAAAGATTTTTTTTAATTTATTCAATCTAATCATTATTTCGGTTGATAATTTTATTGTTTTATTTATAAATATTTTTACTCATGTTTGACAATTTGAAGAGATTTTTTTTTTTTTTTTTTTTTTTTTTATCATCCTTTACAATTTTCATAATACATATACTGTAGATCTTGCTAGTTTGTTGTTTGAATATAAAAAAGTGCATATTTCATATAGGTGATATAATATCAATTAGGTTATAATTATATAAACAGAGGGTTATACTGACTGT
The DNA here is from genome assembly GCA_949318235.1 of Ecdyonurus torrentis. Classification (NCBI taxonomy): domain Eukaryota; kingdom Metazoa; phylum Arthropoda; class Insecta; order Ephemeroptera; family Heptageniidae; genus Ecdyonurus; species Ecdyonurus torrentis. Next base: position 9,874,603 of record OX439134.1, on the reverse strand, counting down.
TTAGTGTTATTGATATTTATATCCTAAACACGTAACATAAGACTTTCAATTTTCAGATTTTATAACAATATAATGTTATTTGTACAAAAAACGTGAAATGTGTTTTTAAAAAGTTGCAAAAAAAAAAATAATAATAAATTGATTATGTAATATGATAGAATGATTGTATAGAATAGAGCGTGTGTAAACAAAAACTAAATGATGCTTCTCCTCTGGCAGTCTTTTTTTTTAAACAATCTCAATTTAATTTAAAAGCACGATTTATTCTTAAGTAGCACATAAAACAAATGCAATAAGTATATTAAGTTTTATAGCATTTTAAACAGCATTAATCATAAATAAAATCTAAAGGTATTTTATATAAAATATAATCAATTAACTCAATGCCAAAAGAGCAAAAAAAAAAGTAGTCTACTTATTACTGTTAAAAAGATTTATCTGCATAAAAAATTGGTGATTGTAAGGCAAAAAAAAAAAAAAAAAAAAAATGAGATAAAAAAAAATGACAAAAATTTTAATCTCTCAAATCTTAAGAAAAATTGTACTAAATACAAAATTACGTTAATTATCGTCCCCATATGTAAGCATTATGTTTTAATAAAGATAACAATTTGCCCTTGTCTACACATTTTTTTATGGGGCAGTTTAACAAGGTTTCAACTGTAAATTCAATGAAAAGTATATGTTAAAAATGACAAGCAACTTCGTTACCTATATATTTCATATACAACTAAAAATATTTTAACATTTAATCATATATTTTTTAAAGTCATGATTATTGAAACATTTTTGCACAGTAACAACTTTTGCATGAGTTAACATTAATTTATATTTTTATAATCATTTTATCATGCCACGTGTAATACTTTATATAATGCAATAAAAAAATTTAAATATGGTTATAGTTATAAAGAAGTCTGTTCAAAAAGATGCAATTCAATATTCTTCCATATTAGGAGTCTATTAAGTGGATTTTGACATTAATTTTCATTATTGTTGTAAGAATATAAAATTCATGCCTCTGGTGTGTCAAAAATGTCTTAATTTGCGCAATATCGAGACAAAAAATTGTTTGGATTATAAAGTTAAGTTTAAATTTAAAAAAATAAAACGCAAAATTTATAATTTTTTCTCATGCAATAAGCACGTGGGAAAAACTGTATAAAAATAATTTCGTAATTATACACATACAAACATACAACATAATGTACACTTTGATTACACAATGTTAATTGTAATTAAGCATTAGCTCAATAATTTTAATATATAGGTACACATTAGTATAGATGATAAAAATTATATGCTCCTTATTATAACGACATTATAAAAACAAGATAACAAGATAATATATTTCAAAAGAATACAATTTTTTTTTTAATAATCGCAAACATTCACAATATCGATGTATGGGAAAAGATTATCTCCCTTCGACACGGAAAATTTACATACATAGACGGGGAAAAAATGCATGCAAATGTGTTCAATAAAATTCATTTTTACCAATCTTCAGCATAAAACTATAATAATATTGCTAAATATCAACCAAAATCTGCAACTAAAATTTAACGATCTTATATATTGTGTTGAAGGTATCTTAATGACTTATCTAAGGCAATTCTTTAAAAAAGCAATTTTGTATTATCGGAAAACTTATGATCTAAAAATTGAGACAAAGTAATCGGTTTCATACATCACATAAAACTTTCGTCACAAAAGGGAATAAAAATTAACAGATAGATTCTAAAAGATTAGGATGTTAAAAAAAAATAGTTGGATCTTCAAAGCATTTTTTTTCTTAGAGAGCTTTTTAGCTAGTAGGCCAAGAAAATTAAAAAAAAGTGGAAAAAAATTAGGACAAGTCTGAATTTTTTAGGGTTAGTAGAGACCATTACCCCAAGCTTCCTACCAAAAGTTACCAAAAATTGCCCTTGAGCTTTTCCGGAAAAGCGGAAAAATCTGCTAAATCGTAACTAATAAAGATACATTAAAAATTCAAACGGATTCTTGTTCCTCGAATCAAACTACATTGGAAACACATATTTTCCAAAAAATTATGTCAACAGTAATGGTGGTGGAATTTTCCAAAGTCGTCACTTTACCACGTCAGCTATTTTCTCCATATTTTCACATTTTGTACAAAAACTTGAAATTTTAGACAATAATGATTAACATAGTTTATTGTAAAGAATGTAACAAACAAAATGAGATATTATTTATTAAAATATCTTAATTTGTAACGGAGTTATACCCGGAAAAGCAGGAGTAGCTATGGGTATAGCATGCTGCGCAAGCCATAGGTGCTTCTGCTTTTCCGGGCATAACTCTGTTATAAATTGAGACATTTTAATAAATCGTATTTCATTTTATTTTTTATATTCTTTACAATAAACTATGTTAATCATTATGTTGTAAAGATTTAAGTTTTTTTACAAAATGTGAAAATGTGGAGAAAATAAATGACGTGGTAAAGTGACGACTTTGGAAAATTCCACCGCCATTACTATTAATATAATTTTTTTGAAAATATGTGTTTCCAATGTAGTTTTATCCGAGGAACAAGAATCCGTTTGCATTTTTAATGTATCTTCATTAGTTACGATTTAGCAGATTTTTCCGCTTTTCCGGAAAAGCTCAAGGGCAATTTTTGGTAACTTTTGGTAGCAAGCTTGGGGCAATGGTCTCTACCAACCCTGAAAAATTCAGACTTGTCCTAATTTTTTTCCACTTTTATAGGATTTGAGTTTAGTTTCTTGGCCTATAGCAGCTATATTCAAAGATCGTGAAAGTAAAAAGTTATCTAAACTTTTATATCATTTTATTTAATAATACAACCTTGAGTATTGTTATTAATTTAACATAAAAAAATCTACTCATCATTGTTCATTTGTTCCAAATATTTATAAATTTACTGACTTTTTTTTATTGTTGTTCGCATTGTCTATTTTATAAAGTTAGAGTTGTTACGTTTTCTGATCATTTCAAAGCTCTCTATTTTTTTTTTTTTTTTTTTTTTTTGTCTATTAATTAAGAAAGTTGAATAGAAAGCATTTTTTGTCTATGAAATAGATGAAAAATTTGCATAAATATTATTTAATATATAATTAATAATATTTATATGATGCCTGGAAAAGTAAAACATTTTACTATATATTTTGTTTAAACCAAATCTTGATTTGAAATTGTAGAAAAAATTAGAAGAAAAACAAAAAGTGTATAAAAATAATTATGTATCATACATTGGTGCATGTCTTAATGATTACGTTGTTGCATAACTATAGAAATTTAAAACCACGATATAAACACTCGATTGTAGAAACACAACAGAGCATAACTATATGCACTTTCCCTCGAGCTTTCTTAATAGTTGATTTTTTTGTTGTTATCATCCCCAGTGTAGGTTAATATAATAAATTAGTATAAATAAATAAAATTAGCAAAAATTGCAATGTGATAACGATAACACTTAGCAATACAAGTCGCAATCAACGTTATAATGCAATACGTCGGCCAGAAGCTGTAAAGATAGAAATCACCCGCACACCCGCACAATGAAAAAGTATAATACATAATCCCTATTGCCTCAAACCAACGTGCGTTCTACTTGTGTGTAATATATACATACTGTATATATAAATAAAGACACTGAAGCATGAACGCAATATGCGTTCCAAATATTATCTTCATAATATAGTCACCTGTATAAGCCTTTAGCATCCCCGCAAAGATACACTCTACAGACTCTATAGAAAATTTTATTCTTTGCCTTTACTCTAAGGTAATAGAGTAAAATTTTATATTTTGTACCTTTGAAATCCCGTCAAACTGAACAGAATTGATAAAAAAAAGCACTAAAGCGTAAACGTACTAAAACATATTAAATGTTCATAGGAGTCATTGAACCTCATGACTGTATGAGTCGAGGTGGGGTTCAAAAATAAAAACTTACATATATTTAAAATAAATATATATATATATTATATATCAATACAATTACTAATAAGCAATTTGAACTAAAAATATATTTTTATTTATTTATGTATATATTGAACATTATTTAGCGCTATACTGTATATGGGTATAGTGAAACTTTTTTCTTATCTTATTCTTTTTGCGCATCATCAAATTTTAGAATGATTAATGAATGAAAAAAAGCAATGGAAAAAATATCGAAAGTTTGGAATGTTCGTCTAAAGACTATTAAAATATTTTCTTCAATTTAATACTTTTAGTTTCTCTTCAAATAGTTTTTAATAGTATATATAATATATGCATATAAAATATCTATCTATACATAAAATTACATTAAAATTTTAAATAGTTTAGAAGATTAGAAGTGTAACTTGCGCTCTACAGTATTTTTATGTATAACAATATTAATAAAAAGTAAACATTATTTTATATTTATATATATATATATATATATATATATATATATATATATATATATATATATATTATATATATATATATATATATATATATATATATATATATATATATATATATATATATATATATATATATATAGTACACGTGTTGTAAGCACGTGTTAATGTGAAGTTTATTTTTATTAACATCAATTATACAAGCCACCATTAAATCTAATATAATTAAAAATATAATATATTATACCATAATTTAGAGTATTTCTTAATTTAAGCATAATATACATAAAAAAATTTTAGACATAGCTATAACTGATAGACCACTACACATTCCAGTGTGTTGCCTAGTTCTATCAAAACATTAAGGTCAATTTTTACTTTCTCTACTCCTAAACTCACGTGTATATCACCGGAGTATTTATTATTTTTACAGGAGGGAGCGATGATACCTTTCTTAAGAGGACTTCCTGAAAATGAAAGATCAACTTTGAATAAACATAAAGATGATATAACTGCAATTAAACAATGGATGAGCAGACAATCACATCTACCAAAAATTACAGGTAATATAATAAGTGACTTTTATAATTAATATTTTTAATATATATATATATATATTTTTTTTCTAAATATATTTCCTAGCAGCAAATAAAATATTACTTCATGCATAACACAATAACAACCACACAAGAAAAAAAATCAGAACACAACAATTTTTTGTTTACCATAATACCATAATTCGTAAAAATATATACATCGGATACTTAAAAAAATATAACAAATTTTTTATAAAATATTTTATAGATCAAAGTCCTAGTGGACTATAAATATAAAACTAAACTAAAAGTATAAGTGGAGTTGTCCACTAGCTTATGTATTTTAAGCATTTCATTTGTTTTTAACCAAAAATTGAATTATAATATGCTATCTAGAGATCATGTATAAATAAAAAAATATATATCATATAAAATATTAATGTGAAAAATAAAATAAATAACGCTTGCATAAAATATTGGCAGCACGATATATATCTTATCTAGCACTCATATTGTGCATTTTTTTAGTGTATAAGTCTGACTATAATTTCTCATTGTTTTGTTTAAACAAGAACCTGCTGATGTGTACAATGTTTTGTATATGATTGTAGGAGATAGAAATGAATAAACATATTTTGATTTTTGATTTTCAAACAAACTCAATAATGATATTTGTACTAGGTTTTAATGAGTTTCAACCAGCCTGTTAACTATTTTCTTTTCTTTATAAAATAGTTGCAGTAATGATATTTTCTTTACAAATGATAGCTTTTCACGTTACTTAATGTATAAAAGTTGGAGGGAAAGTGGCGAACATAATATTATAGAGGGACACTCGTACATGGACCTATTATCAGGTTCCTATGTTTACAATTATGAAATTATCTAATTTCACAACTTGTGTTTTATTATTATTTTTCCTTCAAAGCATTTAGCTATATTTTTGCATTTTTATTAAAATTTGTAAAAACAAAATAATTATAATAAATAAATGAAAAAAAAAAAGCGGATGACCTTAATTGCACCTTGATTGTTGCATACTTACTGGAAGTAATCTCTTTTTTTTTTCAATATAATATATTTTACAAAATTACTTTAAAAACAACAACATAAAAGTATATTAAATTAAGTCATTTGATCCATTTGGATCTCTTGTTGATTTATAGTATACAATTTTCTTATTTTAAACCAACTGTTATAAATAGTAATGCTATAGTTCGGAAGTGCTTTTTCATTAATTGGAAACTCCTTACCTGTCGATAAGACAATGTCTTGACTGGGACTGGGATTGGTGTATACTGTATAGCACAATAACACAATATGGCAAGCAAAAAAAATAATAATAATAATAAATAAATGAAAAAAAAAATATTATGCATTTATTTAATAAATATGCATTTAGTAAAATAAATCATAAATCTTATTTATAAATAAACTCTTTAGATTTTTTTTTATGAAAATTTATTCTTTTATCCTTACAAAATGCCATATGGTTTATAAATTGTTATTATTTAATAAAATAATAAATTATAATAACAATAATACAAGAAAAAGTGTTAACATTTATAAACATATTTACGAAATTTAATTAACAATTAAAAAAAAAGTAATGACACACTCCACGAAGCATGCTTGTAAAACTATATAATAATTCAATTAATTATAAAAAAAAATTAAATGCGCGTCAGCCATGAAATAAAGCGCAATTAGGAAATTTTCTTTTTTATTCCCTTTAGCAATATCTGTAAAAGCGACCTTCATTTAAAATCATTGCCTATTTTTACTACAAACTCTGTAAGGTCATCGTCTCAAATATAAATATTCAATTATTATTATAATTATTAATCATGATGATGATTTGCATGATATTAAAAATGTAATCACAATAAAGATAACTTTAGTAAATCTCGTCGTTTTATTTGAGAATTGTTTTCTCGTGATAACAAACTGAAGTTGAAATCAAAGTAATAAAGAACGTGCATTACATTATCTATATAGCTATAAATGGCTTTGATTTAAGTCAAATAAGATTTGGAGTAACTTAAAAGTTTAAATCCTAATAGCAATTAAATAGCATTATCAAAGCTTTTAAATAAAACTCAATTAAACAGAAAGGTGTTTTCTGCATTTTTTATCAACTTGATTTTTTTTTTTATTATTCAATTTGCTTTGAAATTATTGACTAAATAATTCTCTATTTTGTAACAAGATTGACTATTTTTATACCTTAGTTATAAGTTATAAGTCTTAATATTCAAAATGGAACTACCTTGTAATAAAACTTGGGAGGTAATTTTTATTATAGCTCAATATTTAAATAAAGATCCTTCCTATAGATCGGTTGCACTCATATTTAAGAGCCGCCATTTTGTTGGTAAGGAATACATAGGCCAGCATAGGAAAAACTTCCTTTTTATTTTTTTAATAACAAAAGAAGCTTCAAACCTCTATTAAAGCCTTCTTTCTAGCTTCTAATAGGCTCAAAAAATATGAGAAAATTTCGATCAGTTGAATCAAACTCTTATGATTATGTGAAAAATTAGAATAAATTATGTTTCCCCTATGCTGGACAATGCAATAGGCACCACAAACATGGCGACAAGGTGCAAGGATGTGCAAGAGGTCTAATAGAAATATAATAATAAAAATACAATGTAATGTAATGTAATAAAAACAAAAAAGAATAAATTATGTATGAGCTGGGCTCTTTTTAAAATATTATAATGCTATATAAAATATTGGAAAACTATTCAGATAATAAGTGTCGCAATAAGAGTATGTTTTTATACTTTCATTACTTAAATGTTTTTATGTAATAATATATAGTCTGCTCTGCAAATATGAAAGACGAGGCAAACCAGTTTATAAATTTTTGAAATGATCAAACTCTTAAAATAGGTTTAGTTTAGTAATAATCAGAAACTATATGTTATAATATTTTTTTAGCAAATAAATAAGAGAAATTTATTAGTTTACTATTTACGTTTGTTTTAGCACATTAAATTATATTTTCCGTCAACCACACATTTTTTTCCAATACAGTATATACGTCAAACCACATGATAAAATACATTTTGTTACAAAATATTTGCATGTGATTAAGTGGTTTTAAAAAAAACAAAACACGATCTTGCATGTGCGTCGAACGATATTTCTTATTGTATAAGAAAGTTTTGTTTTGTTGCAATTATGTATAAAAATGTTTGTGTTTAAATTGTTAGATGGAACTTATAGTGGTGTTCGTAAGCCCTGTTATTCGTGCCCCAAACCACAAAAACATGAAGATATCACCTAATGCTTTTTAAATGGCATTCCGCATTTTTTGGAGCAAGGGAACAGGGTTTACGAACATCATTTTTATTAATTTCCTTACAACAAAATTACATTTGTAAAAAATCTTAACAATAAAATTTATCGCGCTTAAATCTGATTTATTCTCCGGTATTCTTCCTTTTGAATTATATAAAGTTAATTTTAATATGATTTTTTATGAAGAGTGTCTATTAAGACATTTTATTCTCTTTATAGAAATAAAAAATAAGAATGAAAAAAATATATTAGTTTTTCCTGTATACTGACACTGTGATATATAATTTTACTTTACTGCTTTATGCCCTATGGCAATATACCATTCATTGATAAATGAAACTTTTTTTTAACAAATGGTTAATATAAATACATTGTATTGCCATAAGGCTATGATTAAAATTTTATATCACAGCTTCTGTACAATTTAGCCTAAGTAAACATTTGTTCTATACAGATACAGATACATAACATGAATCGTAGTAGAAAAAAATAGCAATTAAATAAATAAATATTTATATTTTTTTTTCTCTAAAATTTAATAATATAGTGCTAAGTTAATATACAAACTAAAAGCTTTTAATTTTCATTAAGTTTTAAGTAAAAGTCTTTCAGCAATCCAAAAAATATTTTAAATGTTAATTTTCTAACGTTTTATGATTTAATCACTGCTAGATAGAAGTGCTATTGTTTTATAGACATAACGGAATTTAACCGCCAAGGTGGACTATGTAGTTGCGTGACTAGACAATTTTTTACATTGCATTGTATGAATAATATACATGCATCCTCAACAGCTCATTATCAGCCACACTATTTTTTTTAATAGCATGATTTTTTTATATAATGTATAACACCAATGATTTTATCATTTTTAATTATCTATTCTTAATCTCGTTATTATTTTGTAAGCATGAGATATGCGAAAAAAAATTTTTTACTCTGATATTGGTAAATAAATGTGTCTATAATTATATATAATTATATGTACTATAAATATTATGTAGTATCAAAAAGCGCTTCCTACATTTTCAATAGAGGTGAGTTTCTTATCAGTATCCGGTAAGGTATCACCTTTGTTGAATTTATTAAGAAGCAGTTTTTGAAATCACAGAAATGTGAGATTTACGCCCGTAAGTTGCAACTGCAACTTACGGCCGATAAAATAATATCTTTAAGTGTATAGCTTTGAATAAAAATATAAAATATACAACACAAAGAATCATATTTTAATATATTACTATGAAATATTGATGAATAATACAATAATTTTCTTAGAACACGAGACTATACTTTAAATATTACATGTAGAAATTTACGCAAAATAAGGTAGATTATTTCGTAACAAATATTTGCAATAAAAAATTCTCTTCATAATATATGACAACACTGAATTAATTTCAGATTAAATTACTATAAAGAAATTCTATTGTATGTAACTGTGAGATCTTTTATTTGTGTAAATATTGGTGTAATTAGGTTCTTAGGTAATTAGACTAATTAGGTTCTAAGATAGGTTTCATGTAGTTTCTAGATTCAATATAATATATGAGTTAGTATATGAGCTCAATTTTAATTATAATTTTTTCTTCATATATTTTTTGAAGCGCACTTTTAATATCTTTGTTGAATATACGACAAGTAAGTTTTATGGTGATAAAAACCACCTGTCACTACTATAATAATAATACAATCAAAAGTCAGTATTAGATTTACAAAAAAATAAAAAAAAAAAAAAAATAAATAAATAAAAAAAAAAGTTATAATAAATTTTAAACTTTAAAAATCAGTATAAAAGATAAAACATTGTTATTTAATCCAATTTCTTAATCTAAGTTATTATTTGTTTCAGACGAGCATTGCTTGTTGTTCCTGCACAGTTGTGAGTACAGTTTGGAACGTACTAAGAATACAATTGAAACCTTCTTTACAATTCGTACTGCAGTTCCTGAGCTTTTTGGAACTCGAAATCCAACGGGAGTGGATATGAAGCTGGCCTTCGATATCACGTAACTATAACTGAGTTTTATTAGTTTTAAGGATTAGGTTCTAAAAACTAAAGACACACAATAAAACAATAAAAAAAATCATGCTGTTTTTTGCTACAAAGTTTAGAGCGTTGCAAATATTTTTTATTTGTCTTAATATACAGTATTATAGTTTTTCTGTATTGTAATAATTAATAACAGAAGATAGTCCAAACAGCGTTACTGAACTCTAATAAAACATTATTGAATTTTCATTTGCGCTAGAAAAATGTATATACGCTCAGATAATATAATATTTAAAGTTCGTTCGTATTTTTTTTCCCCACTGAGAGAAAAATAGTATATAAGGTAACGATTAACAATTAGTAATAAAATATAAAATTTAATATTATATACTATTAATATTAATAATTTAATTATTGAACTATTTAAAAAAATCATAACTGAAAATTTAAGAAAATTATATCCGCGCTAACTTACGGATATAAGTGAAGGAATAAAATATTATTAACAATAAATTTGCATCTACATAGGCACATGGCTGGTATCCCACAGTCAACACCTGCAGGGTACCGTGTTCTTTTATATCGGCTATCAGATAAAGACCCAGCCAAAGCAAACTTCACAGAATTGATGAAGGCATTCCTCATACATGCAGATATTAGATTGAGTGAAGATGGACTCGCATCTGGGTACATCGTTCTCTTTGATATGAAAGGAGTTTCTTTGGGACATTTACCTCGAGTATCCTTACCTGCTTTACGTCGTTTCATGGTTTATATTCAAGTAAGTTAGAGCACTTTTTTTTTTTTTTTTTTTTTTTTTTTTTTTTTTTTTTTTTTGTAAACACGATTGATTTATTTTACCATTCAAAATCTGGCGCTAAAAGTTCAATGTTTCTTTAGAGAATAACATGCACTGAATTTAAATGTTAAAGTGTATTATTATCTCAATCGTGCGTACAATATTTTCTTTTAAGGATTTAATTCCAAGAAAAAATATAAATAGTGGTACTATATGGTCAGATCTCCTCGCACGTTAAATACAAGTAATATAATTGAATTTACACTGAAAATTTTATAAGGTCTTTTTTTATTTTTTATTACTATACCTATTTTTATTTTATTTTGTGGGTTAGTGTAAAAGAAAAAAGAAGAAGAAAAAAGAAAAAAAATATATATATAAATATGTTACTTAAATTATATCTAGTTAAAATTCTACAAAACATTTATATTGATTTGTATATCAATAAATATAACCATCTTAATCTACTATAGTCAAGAATATTTATAAAAATGCATTTAAAATAAACTTTCTTTTTGTTATCATTTTGTTCCAAACGATATATTAATGAAAAACAGGCTCAAATGACGCTTGCTATAAAGTCTGGAAAAGTTTTTTTTTTTTTTTTTTTTTTTTTTTTTACTTACCATAAACATGTCTATATGATGTTCAATTATGTTGCATTATATTAATCTTTAATTTTTACCCTGACAGGAAGCTCACCCTGCACGTCTGAAAGCAGTTCACGTTATAAACTGCGTATCATTCATGGACCGTGTGATGGCACTAGTGAAACCATTGATGAAGAGTGAACTTATGAACTTGGTAAGGAAAAATTGCATTATAAAAAAGTATCATTATTGAGTTATCAGACTATGGTCTTGAATCAATTCATATCAGGGTTTAATTACTGGCAGATATGTTAATGAAAACTAAAAATAAAATCTTATCTCTCCTGAAACAATGAAGCTATACAACTTGAAATTTTGGATATGGACTTAAACGTATGTGGCATCTCTTGTAAATAGCCTTTTTCAGAGGTCAATTTTGATCAAAGTATTATTGCAGTTAATTGATTCAAGACCATACACCTTTATATAGGCATGCCAAGACATAATCTAATCAACATGTGCTATAAATATATATGGAATGTTACTCACAAACCGGATTATTCAGTAATTAATTATTCAATTTTATGTGAAATTATCGACCATTGAGTAATTCTGACAGTAGTAGGTCGATCTCAGGATCTTAAATAATAAGAAATAAGTATACCTTGAAATTTAAAATTCACAATAGAGGATATTGTATTGTTTTAATAAAACAGTTATCATTCATTTTAAATCTACACTCAAAAAAATGGTGCATTACTTCAGTTACAAACCCTAACTTATTTGAGATTAACACTTATGAGTAAAATAATGCATTTTACTAAATTATTAACAATAGCTATTTTAAGTTGTTTTTATTATTTTAGCACTCATAAGTGTTTATCTCAAATATTTTTGGATTCGTAACTAAAGTAATGCATCATTTTTTTTTTTTTTTTTTGAGTGTTTAACACTTTTCTAGTGTTAAGAGTGAACAAATTGAATTGTGTGTAATGTTTTATTGTAGTATTCTATTACTTTTGTGGCATTCTACGTGGCATATTAATTAAAATTCCAATTGTTATTATAAATGATACAGCATATGTAACCGTAAATATAGCAGAAAAGTGAACGTATATTCTTTTTAGTGGTAACTATTGTAACATTCAGTTGTTGTTTTTCTTTTGTTTTAGAAATTAATTAAAGTTTTGTATAGAATTTACGTTCAATTGAAATTGAACTTTTTTTTCTTCACATTTTACTACCGTTGAGAGCTAATTGTTGTATTTTGTTTCAGCTGCACCTTCACTCCGGTGGCGTTGAGTCTGTGAGTGAGACGATACCTGTTGATATTTTACCAGAAGATTACGGTGGTAAAGCCAAACCTACTCAAGAAATTCACAGTAAATATTTTCATTCATAATATTTATTATTACAATATGTTCACATTGAGCAATATTTGGTGTTGGGCCATTGATTGCATTAAAATTTAATATTATTTAATGGAGTTTGTATTTAATGCAATCACATTTATATTGCACATTGGAAATATTTCAACCGTGTGATGTGTAGTGATTTGCAGTAAATAATTAAAAGAAACAATTATTATTATGAAATTATGAATTAATAGGTATGAACTAGATTATATTCATACATTTATTTAAAACAAAATAGAGAGTAAATAGTCTTTATATATATATATATATATATATATATATGCTATTTTTATGGACAAAATATAGACGACCAGCAAACTCAATATAAAATAGTAACAATGACTCTTGAATTTCATCAAATTTGTTCCGTTACGTTCCCCTATTATGGTTAAATTTATAGATTTCTTCTTCCCCTCTTTTACTTATAAATTTACTCTAATTGTATTTATTTTATTACAATGATAATGAAGAAGACTAAAAATAATTAGGGGTAATTTTATTGCATATTCTATTGCATTGCGATAGATATGCTAAGTTCTATAATTTTTTTATTTCAATAAGTATTTTTAATCAATTTTTTGAAAGTCTTGAAATGACGTCACGGTCGATAACTTTGTCCTATGCTTATATGCATATCATTTTTTTTTCAAAAATTAATTAACAATACTTAATGAATTTAAAAATTAGACATTTACGTATTAATCTATTCAGGACAATGTTATATTTTAGAATATGAAATAAGATACCCCCCCCCCCCTATTTTTGGTCTTCTTCACTGATAATATTTTAAATAACTGATTAATTAACATATGTAAAAATTAACGTTTGCCGCACACACAAAAAAAATTCAAAAAAATCTTAATACATGTACGTCATATAAAAATAATGAAAAAAATAAATTGTATACTCTTGTATATTTTGACGTGTGAAAGATACAAAAAAAAATCAGCTAGACACAAAACAGTCGTCACGACGGAAGTGATGATAATACTCCTCCTACGCATGGCTAATAATTAATCAATCAATGAAAGCTTGATTGAGTTGTCAAAGTTGATCACACTTGATGTTTGGTTGCTATGGTTACAGATGAGAACAGACTCATGATGGAACAACAATACGTGACGTGGCTAAACGCAGAAACAAAAATCCGTGTTGATGAAAGTAAAAGAGCTCCCGGCAATGGAAAAACACAAGGACAATTATTTGGTATGGAAGGATCATTTAGAAAATTGTCTATTGATTAAATTTTTAACTCATAGGGAACTATAGTAGAATAAAGCTTGTATTGTTTGTATAACAAATATAAAACAGTTTAAATTAAAAAAAAATTTAGACGAGAAATAATACACAATTTGTTTTGTTTAGATTTGTTTTTCTGTTATTAAAGCTGTAATATAATAGGCCTTTTTAAAACCTTAAAAAAAGTTTTCTGGAAGTTCTGCCATAATGAAAAAAAGTTTGGTAGATTTTTAACAATTGTTAGTAACTTATGGAAAAATAACATTAATTTTTTTTTTTTTTTTTTTTTTTTTGAAACCTTATAACTTATAATCAACTATCAAAGCTTTCTTCTATTGTATTAGTTCTATACTATAAACTGAAATCAACTGTATGTGAAATGTAAATAAGGCAATTTATATTGTTTTATGAACATGAAAATTTTTCCTTTAAATTATACTAGCATTTTATATTATTCTTTTCTTCTTTTACTAATACTATTAAAGTTATTACTTTAAAATTTTGATTTATTTAAACGTGTATTTAAATAATAATAAATATGAATTTGGAATGCAAGTATATATTTAAACACACAAAAATGTTATCCAAATAATAATATTTATGATAAATAATTATGGTAATTTTGATGTTGTTTCCGATGTCATATAAACTTGATGAAGCCAAAAGTTTTATAAAAATTTAAATTAAAATGGTATAAAGATAATTTTTTGTTTTTAAAATCACAATATACATGATTTAGAATAAATGTTTTCTTACATGCACTTTATTATTAATACAATATTTTACGTGTTAACTCGCGTTAATAAGTTTATACGTAAGACAAAAAATTTATACTGTATTCTGTGACTCTAAATGAACCTTATTTCTCAATTAAAACATTGCTCAAAATAACTAAACAAAACAAAAATCTAACAGTGTAAATTTTTATATTTTTGTATGACTACTTTTAATGTATTTTGAAAAATAAAATATTTTAGAACTTTTTATGCAGTTATATATGTACACTTCTTTTAAAATTTATCATAAAAATACTATTTGAGAGTTTTTTATATTATGTTTGTATATAGTTGAAATATAAATAGATATATTTAAAACTTAAAAAAAAAAAACTAGTTAAAGTTTGTGAATTTAAATAATAATAATAATAATAATAAGACTTGCAAAAGTAGGTTTAGTGAGAAAGTAAACAAACTCACAGTCCAACAATACTAACAAAGTGCTAGCAGACGATTTGGTGTTCCTGTCTTAATTTAACATGCTTTCTTATGGTGGAATGCAGCAGCTATAACTTGAGTTAGAATTATTTTTCAGTGCTGAAATTTTTACTGTATAGCTTACTGAGCCTCAAAGATTTTGTTTTCCTGGATTTGAAGTCAATTGAGTGAAAAAATAATTTTTAACCAAATCACTTGAAATCCAGGAAAACAAAAGCTTGTAGGCTCAGTAAAATACAGTAAAAATTTCAGCACTGTAAAATAATTCTAACTTGAGTTATAGCTGCTTCATTGCCCCATAAGAAAGCATGTTAAATGTAGAGGAACACTAACTAACAAGTAAGTCGTCTGCAAGCACTTTGTTAGTATTGTTGGGCTGTGAGTTTGTTTATTTTCTCACTAAACCTACTTTTGCATAAGTCTTCTATTTCAGCCAGATTTATTCCTAAACACGTATCCTACTTACATTGTTTAGTGATTGTTTACATAATTAAGATGCACATAATAAACTAATTTTTAATATGAGGCTATGCAAGGTACACAAACTATTATAATAGTCCTCTGATAGTTTTTTTTTTTTTTTTTTTTTTTTGTGAACTTAAAATTTTCCGTATCGGTTTAAATGAATGGTTTGAAAATAATTTTCAATAATACTGTATAGCTGATGAATAAATAAATTTATAGTAATAAAATATGAGTATCAAACTTATTAAAACTGATGACAATTTTTACCAGAATGTTAACGTAGCCCCACGAGAGAGCGTGAAAATACTGAAATACTGTAAAGTATGCAATTTACATCAATATTCATGTTTCAAAGAAAAAAAATAAGTTTGTAGATTTGTTTCATATGAGAAAATTCTAACTTATATAAATATTTGTAAACATTGTATTTTAAATCAATAATTTTCTTAATAAGTTTTCTAGGTCAAATAATTATTAATTATTAATTCATAATTAATTCTTGCATATTAATTTTCTTCATCATAACTATAGACACAAACACAATGTCAAACTAATTTAGTATTAACTATCTTGAATTTCCTGTTTACTATACAATAATAACAAGAAGTATGAAACTTTCATTAAAGTTGAAGTGATAATTGGCTCTTATTATTCTATGATATGCAGTATTAAAAGATCGTCATACAATGCAGATTATATATATGATAATTCTACATAAAGGCATATATTTTTACTACTTTTTTCATAGTACTTTATAATAGTTTATGGTGATTATTAATTTAAAATTTATTAAACCAATCAAAAAAGTTCCAAAACATCCCAATTTTAAGGTGTCATAGACAAAACTAAAATTAATAATTTGTACATACATCCTGGCCTAAACAAGATAAGATACTTTTAAAACCGGGTGCACCCCTTTTTCTCAAACAATTTTCCCCAGATAAACACCAAAATTTTACAGATGATCAATAATACATACAAGTAACATTATTGATGATCAGTTAATGCGTGTTAAATTTTATTCCCATATCTTGAATCTTGATTAGAATCCGAGGGGGTGCTACCGTTTAAAATAACCTATCATCTTGCTTTGGCAATGATTACAACTTTTACTAATTATTCGTGTTTAAAAATCTATGATAAAGTTCTTGATATACGTATATTACATATGATTGTTCATGCTTATCACACTTTACGTTCAACATGAAACAGTAAGTCACGTAAATATCATAATCACGGTGAATCATCTTACAGTTAGTGATGTTTTTTTTTTTTTTTTTTTTTTTATATATTTCTTTAAATAAATATAGTGTCATTACAAGTAATTGAATATATCTTCTGACCTCGTTACATTCTAAAATATCATTTTTCTTTCATTTTACATTTTTAATAATCAACTCTTGTAATCGTAAACTATGCCAACTGGTTTTAAGTAATTTGATATTAGATTTGCATAATTTGTCTGTAATAATTGTAATATAGTTATTATAAAAATCTGTTGTTTTTTTTTCATTCTATAACACAATATGTTAGCACGTATTAAACTTAAGGGTTGTATATAGATGGCTTGTATCTCAAAATCTAAAAAGTAAACTTTAAAACTTTATGTGCCATTTAAAAGTTAACAGTAACAGCTACCTATAATAAAATTTTCAGATCCCGTGACCATCAGATAAAATAGAAAATAATTATTGAAATTAACATGGGCTTCAAAAAAAAAGTCATAATTTAAAATCTAGCATGGTGACCCCCCAAATTTTTTACATTTTTGAAAATGCTTTTGTATCACTGTACAAACTTTCGGATTTTTTTGTCTTTACAATTTTTTAGTCAAATCCCGCAGTGCCTGATTTTCTGCCTTAAAATATATTGTATTTTACAAAAACCATGAATAATAGAATAGTATAATATTCTTTATTGACCCAGGCAGTGCAAGAAACAAGATGCATTGTTCTTGTCAAAATATTACTTAATATTGTACACAATAAATTAAATTAATGCAACAAATAACAGTATAAGAATACAAAATACAATGAATTAAACAACTAAGCACATTATTATTCAATAAATGAAAACATCGTAATGAAGTTTTTGAAGCTGTATTAACTATTATTATCATATCAGTATTCCAGTGTTGTATGGGTGGGGAACATTAAAACATCGATGTTATAAATTTTTGTGTTTTTATCCAAAAAAAGTATATTAGAGTATAATTAATATTCTTTGTAAAGCAGAAAAATGTTAAGCATTTTTTTTTTAAAAAAAATTGTCATTATTGTTTGTTAACTACCCCTAGTTGGGGTTATATGGCCTGGTTTAAATATACCATAAGGCCAAAATTAAACGTTATTTACATTTCTTAAAACAGATGGTAAACTGAAAGCACCCATTCATAAAATTTAAAATCATTGCATATTTTTGGTCTATTCACATGATACAAAATGTTCAGTAAAAATGTAACAAAATTAAATTGTTTTCAATTGCATAAAATATTAATAATTTTTTATATTGCATTAAATTTATATGCAATTAAATTTATTGTAGTACTGTTTGAAAAAATTGCTTAATAATATTGCTAAGTGAGAATATGACTTATAATTGTTAATACACATTATGTCATAGTTCGATTTTTTTTTTTTTTTTTTTTTTTTACATACTTTAAAACTATTATTATTAATCAAGTAACAGATATATATTTCTCCTCCTACAAGTGACGTGATCAGCAGGTGAACAATACAACAATGAATTACAATGCAAGGTCAAGGTATAATAATATTATTATATAATTTATGCTTGAGTGAAGTTTTTACGACTATAAACTTCGCTACTGATATGTAAAGTTATAACACGTCATCTATTTACCTCACCGCTTATATGTACTTTTGCCGATGATAATGTATACAATGTAGAAATAATTGTTTAGGTTGCAAAACTATATAATATAGTATAATATTATGAATTTCAACAGTACTGTACAGTATATTTCTTTTTTGATATCATAATACTAATGGAGCTTATTGGTTTAGAGCGCGGGGAGACGCAAGGAAAGCTAAAAGGTCCCCTAATTTAACATTAAACACTTATGGAGAAAAACACGTTTTTTTTTTGTTTTTTTTTGCGATTTTTGAGAAAACTACTCCACGGATTTTGGAGCAATTTAAATGAGAAATACTAGACATACTTTTACGTTTTTGAAACCATAGAAATTTTTTAAGAATTTTTTAAACCTAAAACCTCCATTGTTTTAATATAATGTTTTGATATCTAACCAAGCACTTTAAGTAATTTAATTAAGAAAAATAACTTAAAGTATTACTATGATATGTGATTTTAAGCAAACTAAAACAGGTATAATAGTTTTTTTGTGTCCATTTTCAGTAAGAGAAAAAAGAATTTTATTTTTGTACGCACTATGTTTATAAGATTCATATGACTGTACAAAAAACGCATGTGTTTACTTTTTAAAATAAAAATTCAATCTGAAATAAAATAGAAAGAGAGAGAGAGGGAGAGGGAGAGGAGAGAGAGAGAGAGAGAGAGAGAGAGAGAGAGAGAGAGAGAGAGAGAGAGAGAGAGAGAGAGAGAGAGAGAGAGAGAGAGAGAGAGAGAGACAGTTCAAATTCAATGTATATTTTTGAATGCAAAAAGTTAATTTCAAAAATAAAATATTATACCCCTTCAAAAGTATATTCTACTGCAAGGGAATCGTTTGGCGGAATGCAATAAACCCATTTTAATCTTTTAAATAAAATACTACTGTATGTAATACGTACGCGGCATTGACGTGTGCGCGCAGTACTATAACGTAACTTATTTTGTACACAAAGGTTTTGAAATATAAACGTTGAGCATTTCTCATTTATTTACTAAAGCAAAATATTGAAACAAGCACCGTCCAGTATATATAGATAACTGTAACTGATAACAAAATGTCCTACCATTTTTAATAAGTATATTAGTAATATAGTATCAGTGTTGACAAACGATAAAAGTTTAAAAATATAAATTGTATAGTTCTTGTTTACATCAAGTTTGAAATATATACATTCATTTTACTTGATCTTGTCCACCTTTGTGGTTTTGTACTTATACATGAATTGTCTTGAAATTTGAGGTCCACAACCGCCATTTAACCATGAAATTTAAGATCTAGATATAAAATCCAAAAGGTTATTTTTTTAAGCACTGAGACTTAAAAAATAAACATTTTTTTTTAATATATTACAGAATTATTGCTTTACAACCTTTGTTAACTTTTATAAGTCATCCATTATACCAATGGATCTTATTGGCACTCAACAGAGCGTACATATTCCTTTTTCTCGACTCAAAAAAAGAACAGATAAATTTCTGTTATTTGTGTATAATATTGTATAATATTGAAGGTAATGTTGTATAAATTTAATGTCCATGAAAGAAAAAAAAAGTGAGAAAATGGGGGGTGCATAAGTGCATTCGATTCCCTGAGGGGTAGTGGTACAATATGCATATAGGTTTATTTTTCAATTGGCGTGTGTAAGCTATCAGATAAATAAATAATAAGTAATATGTTTATTGCATATTATAATAGGTAATAGCCGTATTTCGAAACCAATAGTATTAAAAATAAATTGTAAGGGTGAGAGTCTTGGCAAACAGACAGGTAATTAAGAGAAGAAAAAATTACTAGTGATTATAATATACAAAAATATAAGTATATAAAAAAGTCACAGGAAAATTGCTCTCATTTTTTTATTTTTTTTTTTATTTAAGTTACTCAGATACAAATTATGCCAAAACTTAAACTTATCATATTTAAATTTTTTATTTTATTTTAGTGACACTCATGTCATACACGTAATGAACTATATTTTATGCTAAACAGAAGCAGTTTTTGATGTTGACAAAGGCAGTTAGTGCTATCAGTTTCTTTTCTTTCTCCCTCCTCTCCCTCCTCGACCTCTCTCAGCACTTCTTGTTCACGACAACTTCATAAATAAGTCACCGCGTGGCGAGTGCACTACAAGTTGCGTGCTGTGATCAACGGTCATTCAATGAAAATAATTTAGGATTTTACACGTGTGTGTTTCACAGGTAAGTTTTGAAGTCATTGTTATTATATGATTGCTACATCCTCATATCATCTAAACTAATCATCCATGGGAAGGACGCTCATCTAGACTAGACTACAGACTAGACTTAGAGAGGGAAAGGAAAAGTCAATTAGTCATCTTTAGATTATTTATATTTTGTTTATTTTTAAACGTTATTATTCTTATTGAGTTTTTTTTCTCAAGGTTTTGTAAGATGAGCTTTTTCAATTTAAGCATTTTTCACCGATATTTTTTTTTTAATTGTGCCTAATTGCAAAACAACACTTTTTTTTATTGTTATTATTTTTTAATTTTGAAAACTTGATAAATGGGTTATTATTATTGATATTTTTAGAAACATTTAAGTATTTATATCGTACGTATTAAATTTTTTTATTATACAGTATATTACTCAAACTTACCCAAAAAAATCATAATATTGCTAAATAAACTAAGATTTGAATGATTTTTTTAAAATTAAAATCGCAGTGTTGAATAAAGTTACGTAGAGACTACAGTATACTTGCGGGATATTATATGAATGATTTTTCTTAAATAATCGATCCAAGAACTGTCATTTAAAATGAGTGTGGGTGATAATGCAAACAAAAGTTCTTCTGACTCCTGACTATGTGGTATAGAACTTTACTTTTTACTTATAATTTTACTTTCTTTATATAAGAATATCATGTATTTATTTGGAGCCTTTTGCTATTTATTTAACGTCTACTTAAGTCGCACCAAAAGGCAATATAGTAAAAATTTATATGAGATTGTCTGTACAACAAAAACATTGAACTTGAATAAAAAATTACGTAACATTACATTATTCTATTAAGGAGCTAAAATTAAACTATCAAAGTCAAAACATCTTACTGAAAAGGAAAATTTGTCTTTTTATGGTATAGTCGTTAACATTGAAAAATATAAAAAAAAAAAACAATAGTAATAAAAAATTAAACAATGTCATTTTTTTCCCTCTTCTTCTAAGTACGGTATCAATTGTATAATAAAATTATGCAAATAGATTATTATGCAATTCATGACGACATAATTTACATAAAAGAATACTAAAAATACATTGCTAATAAAATCTATTTTAATATATAATACTATATTATTATGAACCTTATTGTCATTTTATATTATAGTCTTTATCTGGTTTAAGTGGACATGGACACTCACGCTTGTTGAAAGATAATTTGTTACGTGATTAACTGTTCTGGCTTGACCATTGTCAAAGGCAAAATAAAGCACAGAGAGTAAATAAACAACTATTGCATGACTTTGGGACTTAGCTTTTTTTTTTTTTTTTTTTTTGTGTTTTGTTTTGTTATGTTATTTTTTAATGTTTTTATACGGATGGTAAAGTTAAAATCTTAAATGTTAGTGTACATTCCTTGAATATAAGGTGTGGAAATTTAATATTGTTTGTGTCTGATAAATAATTTGAGTTATTTTCTTTATAGTCGATGTATGACTTCACTTTACTATACCTTATTATTATGTTTAATTATGTTTAATTCAAGTTGTAATTATTACTTAAAAAATGACCAAAGATTCCTCCTCCCCCCCCCTCCTCCTCCTCTCTCTTTCTCTCTCTTACTGTTTAAGGCGGGAAATTAAGTACTATGGGATTTGTAAAGAAGTTGTAAAAAGTTGTAAAGAAAGAAAAATCTGAAATTTTGCACAGTGATACATTAGGATAAGGTATCTTCAAAACTGTAAAAAATTTTGTGGGCCACCATGCTAGATTGTAAATTATGATTTTGTGAAGTTTTAGTCCCATAAGAGCCCATGTTAATTTTAATAATTATTTTCTCCTTTTATCTGATGGTCACGGGTTCTGAAAATGTTATCATAGGTAACTGTTATACTATTAACTTTTAAATGCAATTATAAAGTTTCAAAGTTTTCTTTTTAGATCTTGAGATAAAGGCCATCTGAATACAACCCTTAAACAGGGACAATATGTATTTTTACATATTTTTAATATTTATTTTTACATTTCTCAGCGAGGACGCAGGAGGCCATTGCCTCTGATAATGTCAGATAATGGTTCATGGCTAAGCGCGGTTCTGCATTTATAAAAGTTTAGAACACAATATTGCAAATAATTTACACAAAAATTATTTCATCATTATTTGTTAACAAAAGTTACACACCAAACACACTTTTTATTAACTAATGTTAAGAAATAAATAAAAAGCTTGCTATTGTTAAAATATTACAAAATGTTTTCATAAAAGTTTGATCACCTAAAAATTATTGAAATTGTTTTTGAAATTGTTCGTGATATAATTTAATTAAAATGAGATGAATACAAGTTCTGAAAAAATGAAGGAGCATTTAAATAATTTATGCCATCAATGTTTGTGGTAAAAACTTACTAAACAATGAACATAACTTATAACAGCAGTTTGTTTGTATACATTGTTATCGTATATAGAAAGTATCTTTAATCAATTATTTGCCTTGCCTTCCAAAATGATCGTAATATTATAAAATACTCAGAAAATTCAAGTTTTTCAAAATTATTTTAAACCGCTATTCTATACATAAGAACTTTTTAGATCAACTCTTAATAAACCTCATGGGAAAAAAAATAGTGAACTTGAACCCATTGCTTTTGCAACCAAATTCTAAGTTGATCAATTTTTATATGTTATATTATACACATTAGCGCTGTCAAAATCCAAATAATTTTGTAATACGGATTAAGGATAACTAGGATAAGAGCTTTTCTGAATCAATGTGGCAAAATTAAAAAAAATATATATAATGAAAAAAAGTAAAATAAAATAAAAGTTTTTCAAAGGGGAAGGTTTAAAAAATTAGAATGGAATCGGTACGTAATTACCATTTACCCCGTGTATCTGATTTTTTTATTCAGATTCCTTAAATCTGAATCTAAAACATATAAAATTAATTCCTATACAATAATTCAGATTAAGATCCAGATACAAATGTGGATAATGGATAATTTGGTATCCGAATTTTACAATCTGGATTAATTTTGGCAATATACAATCCTTTTTTTCGGATTATTAAAAAATACAGTAATGAATATTATAGGTGAATTATGGTCGATTTTTTATTCTACGAGGACTTTTTAAAAAAATTGCTTATTTAATTACTATATAGAATGAGAAATTAATATATTTTAATGATAGGAAATCACTATATCAATTAAAAAAAAAACACCAACGATTACATTACGGAACTTGACATCTTGACCTTGCGATTGCATCAATTACATACAGCTGTACCCTCTAGTGTCTATGATTAGAGAAGACGTATTATAATATATTACTGACATCTCCAAAGGGAATGCTGACTACATTATGTGCATATTACTTTAAATATGAGACGATATACTACACGGCGAGGCAAGCGTCCTTATTTCGTATCCTTGAGTATATATACGTAGAGTCGCTCAGATACGTAATTTTGTTTTTCAACTATGAAAATAATAAGGACTATATTTATTTACTTATCAGTAACATTAGCGATAATGATTTAGGAATTAAAAGTTATTATTTTCAAATAGTATAAGAGTTATAAAATTTCATTTGTATATATATACAGTATATAAGAAAAGTATTCAATTTCAAATAATGAAAAAAATTAATAATTATAGTCATAAATTATTTTTTCTTGTAAATTTTAATTACATTATAATTGACAGGAAGTTCAAACATTTTAATATTGTATTTTAAAGTCATGAGTGACAGTTGACATCCATTCAATTATTTTGAAAAGTTGTGTTAGTATAATTATTTTAAATACCTATTTATATTGTATAATGCCTATATGCAAGAAACTTTGAGTGAAATGATATGATTGTGTTTATATAATAGTAAATAAAATTGTCATTTTTTTTTTCAATGAAAGAAATCAAAATACATTTTTATATTATCTCTCAATAAAATGAGGAAAGCAAAAAAAAAAAAAATGCATATTCTTAAAGATGATATTGTCCTGAATCAACAAATATGTGAATTTATAAGTTTTGAACTCATTAAGTATTTGTTATTAATTTTTAAAAGTCTTGAAATGACGTCACGGGCGTAAACTTTTTCTATGCTTTTATGCAGAAGTTGACACCTGTAATGTCATTTTTTATTTTTCAAAAAATTATTAAAAAAACTTAATAAATTGAAAAACTAAAAATTTGCATATCAATTGATTCAATACAGTCCTCTTTTAGAATATGAAATAAAGTTATCCCATAATTTTTTAATTATGTAATTTAAATAAACTATAATGTACCAACAAACTAGGAAATGTGTATAAAGCAATTTATTTAAATCAATTAAAGTCACCAAAAATAAACAGTCTTGACGTTACATTCTAACGATTTAATATTAAAAATATATATATAACTCAATCAAATAAAACTAGTTATATTGTTATCAATTCTTTAACTTCTAATTGTTTTACACGTAATAATAATAATAATACCTGTTGTAAATAATACTTAAAAATCACGTACTGTGTTCAGCACAGGTGCATGACCTCCAATGTGGTTATTTATGTTTGTCGATGCCCCACTTTATTGACAACTCTTTTTTTTTATTATTAGTTATATAGAATCATGTATGAGAATAACAATATTGTGATCTCACTTTTTTATTTATTAAACTATTGTTTTAATTCTTTAAAAAAAAGTTGTTCATGTTTTATTTATTAAATACTTTTACATCTGTGGGGTATAAGAGCTGGAATACTTGTTAAATTAATGAATGTATATTTTATAGTGTTTCATTGAAGTAAAAGTTGTAGAATAATGTAAGTAATTAAAAACTAACTCACATTTTACATTGAAATATTTTTGTTGTGATATTGTTAGTACTGTATACCGGGTAGTTTTGTCTTAAAAAGCATATTTTTATGTAGTTTTAACTTTAGTTAGTATACATATATGATTCATTCATTCATTCATTCATTCATTCATTCATTCATTCATTCATTCATTCATTCATTCATTCATTCATTCATTCATTCATTCATTCATTCATTCATTCATTCATTCATTCATTCATTCATTCATTCATTCATTCATTCATTCATTCATTCATTCATTCATTCATTCATTCATTCATTCATTCATTCATTCATTCATTCATTCATTCATTCATTCATTCATTCATTCATTCATTCATTCATTCATTCATTCATTCATTCATTCATTCATTCATTCATTCATTCATTCATTCATTCATTCATTCATTCATTCATTCATTCATTCATTCATTCATTCATTCATTCATTCATTCATTCATTCATTCATTCATTCATTCATTCATTCATTCATTCATTCATTCATTCATTCATTCATTAGTTTATAATTTATATCGTACATATAAGTAATTTAAAATCTGTTATTTTATAAGTGTTGCAGATGTCAATAATAACATAAATATTAATTTATATGTACAGTACATTTGTATTTTATATTCAAGAAAGGAATTCCTAGACACGATTTTAATATGCAAGTATACATGTGTTCATAATATGGTATCAATCAATTGGGTATAATATCATTCATTGATTTAAGCTTGCGCTTCCACGCCATACTTGCGCAGTAAATTACATTAACTTTTTTTTTTTTTTTTTTTTTTTTTTTTTGCAAGGTATGGAAAGTAAATAATAACACTATTAATGAATTGCATTGAAGTTTTTCGTACACTAAAATGAGCTGTGCAAGCCCGAGAAAAAATATTCAAATTATAGAAACACGTTGATTTCCGTAAAAAAATTATCTTAGACGATGTTGGTTCTATGCTAGGCAATGTACAGTATTTATGTTCTTAAGCATGGTGCTAGGGGACAATTTCATGCAACCACCTCATAGGTAGCTATAATTTGAATTTAGTTGAATAAAGGAGGGTTTGAAATTAAACTACATTAAACATGAAATGATATACAATTATAACCATATATAGTACAATAGTAGGAGAATTAGAAGCTTGCATTCCAGTAGAGAATATAATTTTTCTTATACCCCAAGGACAATTTTAATTAACTATATTACTGATTGATTGCTGACAGATAATTGACATATCACGTTTCATTACTAAATTAATATAATTTTTAATTACTTCATTAAAAACACGTTTTGAAATTTAACATACGCGGAAAATACTTTGCAAACAAGTATGTAACAAAACAAGTATTAATTATCCTTTGCAAATTGTCCTTTGTAACTTCATTTTATAACATGACATGACTAATTTTTAAATAAAACAATAAATTTAATCTTAAATGTGTTTTTTTAAAGTCGCTGCATAGTTTTTAAAATTAAGATAGCATGTCACGCTGATACTATTGATACTATAGCAAGGAGAGTTAAATAAATTCCTCTGCAAAAAAAAATAATAATAATGGCTATACATACAGCTACACACACACATCACACACACATACATCAGTATTTTATAACCAAGTTATTTTTCTTTCTGCATTTTTCTTCAAAAACTTTATTTTGAACTAAAAAAAAAATCACACAAAAAGAGGAAGAAAGGTCTATTTAATTGGTAAGATAGATACCATATAAAATGATTTACATAAATTTAATTTATGTTTACCAGTAATTACATTTTTTTATTGTTATAAGGCAACATATTAAATGTGTAATAAACGTGTTATAATGAAATCTCCATTCAAAAAATTTAAAGCCCATGCAGTTTAATATATTGTACTGTAAATTGCATCTTTTTAAATGTTTTGTACTGCATACATCGAAACATGAAAGCGTACATCGATACATATTTATAAATACTGCTCCATATCATTTATAATTAATTCAAACTGTTTAATTTATTTAGGACCATTACAAACAAACAAGCAAGAGAGAGAGAGAGAGAGAGAGAGAGAGAGAGAGAGAGAGAGAGAGAGAGAGAGAGAGAGAGAGAGAGAGAGAGAGAGAGAGAGAGAGATTTGAGAACCCATAAATATCAATTAAGGAAAATGAAAATTATTAAAAGTAAAATAGGGTCTTATCGGCTTAAAATGTTAAAAGACTCATTAAAAAAAAAAAAATCGGAATGTTTATCATGTTTAGAGTTATCTTATCCTTTAGAGTCTCTATTATATATATATATATATATATATATATATATATATATAAAGTCTTGCAACTTGATTCATTAACGCAATATCTCATTTTAACACTTAAAATTCAATCCACGTAAAAACAAGATCGTATAATAAATAGTACTTTATTTGATTCACAGCATATAGAAGAATAATAAGATGGAAAATCATCAACATTCTCAGTCACAACAAGAACGTGTAGAAAAGACGCCATCAAAGCAACATCAAGTTGAAAACAATAACAAAGTGATGAAAAAGCAGCCGACAAGTTTGGCGCCGGCGTCACGTCTTCCCTCACCACTTCTACCTTCTACTTCTTCGTCACAACGTAGACTTTCCTCCTCTCATTCAATAAGTCAATCTACGACACATATTAGCAGGTCATGTACTACTACTACTACTACCAATGCAGCTGCAACAAGTGAAAGAAAAACTTCTATTTCTTCTAATAATAAAGTTATTAATAGTAAAATACCGAAGTTAACTTACAATGGTCGTGAATGTGGTTGTAAAAATAATCCTTTTAAAAATTCAACAGTTACGTCTAATACTGTTAAGGTAAGTTTATTTTATATTTTCTTTTATGTGCACGGACAAAATAATACGACGTAGTGATTATGCTAGATCACATTTTCAGCAACATTTGTACCTTAAAACATAGTGTAACTGTTACATAGTATAAATATTATGTTGTATAGTATAATTATTTATGGTGATCTAATCGGACTTATCGATATAGCGTGCTGGGAAACGTTGGGAAAGCTAAGTGTCCCCTAATTTAACATTACGATTATGGGGAGAAACACGTCTGCTGTGATTTTGGAGAAAATTTACTCCTTTGATTTTGGAGAAATTTAAATGAGAAATAATAGATATACTTTTTTTAGCTATAGAATATTTTTTAAAGATTCTTTAAACCGGTAACTTTAATTTAGCAACAATTATGCTATAATGATATAAATTACGTCATTTCTTCGTTTCTTGTGGTTTACGTAAAAGTATTTCTGTAATTTGAGTACTATAGAGAAAATCATAATGAATTTTATTATAAAGTATAAACACTAGTTAATAAAAGATAAGTCAGAAATGCAATTTCAATAATTTGAAATTGCAATCTATTTTACTGAAAATATTATATTTGTCTTACTTCTTATTTTAATTTAGTTTGGTATTGCTGCTAATATTAATAAATATCTAATAAGTTTAAGAAGTTGTAGAGCATTAAAATAAATAATCTCTATAAATTATATAATATCTCTATAATCTCTATTAAATACAGTATGTAATAAGGAAAGAAGAAATTATTTATAATTATGTGATAATATTTATGATAAATATTGCTAAATTAAAACAGCATGTTAAACAATTAAATAAATTTAGTATAATATATATTATCATAGTTTTCTATTTTCAATATAGCATAAATTATGTCATATTATGTAATATATAACTTAAATTGAGTTAGCATAATTAATGTGTGTATGTGTGTAGTTGTTGTTTTTTTGTCCGCGAAAAAGAAAGAGATACGAGATGCATACACATTCAATTACTATTCATATTAAAAAAAAAAAAAAAAAAAAAAAGAAAGAAAGAAAGTTTTAAATATTGATTTTCTATTACATGCTATTCAGTTATTATTAAAGTGATAAGCTTATTTAAATCTAAATTTGCTTTGTAATACACATTTAGCATAGTATAGTATAGTAAATAGTATAGTATGTATTGCAATAATATAGGCACAATACTTCACATATTATTTACAAGAATTGTAAAAAAAAAAAAAAAAAAAAAAAAAAAAATAATAATAATAATAATAATAACAAAAACAGGTTACAACAGAGGAAAAAAACTTACAATAAAGCACCAAATTAAAAAGTTTTACTTATAAACTTTAACCTACGAGCTGTAAGAGATAATAAAGTACCCAAAGTTGGAAAATATAATAATGAAACTTTTACAGCCTTTGTTTTGTCTGGTTATTATTATAATTACTATACTGCATACAGTAGTAGTGCAGTAATGCACTTATGAAAATATTACATAAATTAATAAAGTGTGATTACAGTAATTATTAGTAATTACATCCGATAAAGTGTGGATGGATATAAAATGGGATAGCTTTAAAAAAAAGTCGACACAATTTTAAACCCGCGAGTTGAAATTTTTAAAACAGGGTTGACTTGATAAATATGGGTTCAGTTTAAATTAAAAAAAAAAAAAAAAAAACGAACCAAACGTTGTTGAGGATTAAGCTAAAGTTTCAAAAAAAAAAAAAAAAAAAAAAAAAATGCTCTCGAGCCGACGAGGAAAACAGCTCGTTTTTTCCTTATATAAAAATTGTTTTTGTAAAGATAGAAGCAGTAAATTAAATTAAGGAATAGAATACTTATACAACTATTAATTAAAAATACAAGCTAGAGAATGTATTCAATGTATGAATTCAAAAGCGTCTTTCTTTCTTTCTTTCTTTCTTTCTTTCTTTCTTTCTTT